>JAOXNO010000052.1:2196970-2207098 GCA_028565335.1 Limnodromus scolopaceus | reverse complement strand
GAGCCGCCACACACCGAGGCCCGCACTCCCCCCAGCCCCTCCGCACCTACCGCACACGGCCCCGGCCCCCCCTTCTAAGGCTGCTTCTCCCCCTCACGACTCCAGCCGCTCCCCGAGGCGGCGGGAGGGCCGGGGCCGGCGGGCACGGCCGGTACCGGGACCAGCTGCAGGAAGTGACCGCAACGCGGCGGGGCGGGGACTGCGGCGGCGGCGGCTGCGCGGCCGCGACGGGCCGCGACGGTACGGAACGGGCCGCGACGGTACGGAACGGGCCGCGACAGGCCAGGACAGCCCGGTCTAGCCCGGCCCGGCCCGTCGCGGCCCAACCCGGCCCGGCCTAGCCCGGCGGGTGTCACAAAAGTCCAAAAAAAACCCCATCAAGAAGCGGGCGCGGAGGCCCGTTAATGAGTTTACGACCATAAACAGGACAGCGCCAACGCTTGTCAGGCCCGTCCCGCCCCGAATCGCCGCACCGGCCCCTTATTCCCCCTCAAAACCCGCGTTTCCCAGCCAGGCCGTGGCGCCGTGGGTCCCGCCGCCGCTAGGGGGCAGTATGGCGCCGGGGGGGGGTGTGTGTGTGGAAGAGGCGGGAAGCGAGAGGCGCGGTGACGTCACGCCGTTCCGCTTCCGGCGGGCGGGCGGGCGCCATCCCCATCCGGGGTCAGGGCCCCCGCTCCCTTCCTGTTATTGCCTGTGAGGGAGGCGGCTCTGCGGGGGCGCCGCTTCCGCCAGCGCCCCGGGAAGGGGGGGGGGACCGGGACGGTCACCCGGGCGGTCACCCGCTGAGGGGTGCGGTGGTGGGGCGGCTGCTGAAGGGGTTGCGAGTGCCGCGGGGCGCTGCCCGGCCCAGCCCGGCCCGTCGGGGCGGTGGCTGCGGGCCCGGCTCGGAGGCCGCGCCTGTGAGGTGAGTGAGGCGAGGGTCGGTCAGGCTCTCCCGAGGCCGGGCAGCGCTTTCTGGGGCGTCCCGGTACTGTGGCCGGGCGGTGGCGGAGGGGAGCGCCGCTTGCTGTGGGCTGCGAGGTGTCCGGCTCGTCCCCGGTAGCCGGAGGAGAAAGCACCACCCTCGGGTGGCTGGAGGGGGCTCGGAGTGCGGCTGTTGCCCTCGGCTGAGGGAGCTCCGAGGCGTTCCTCCGCCCAGTCCTGGTCTGTGAGTTTCCCCTCGTAGGGACGCGATCCGGGAGAGGACAAACCGCAGTCAGTGGTTTGTCGCTTCTGAGGGTGGCTTACCCCGAAATGTAGCTGTTCTCTAGAGGTATGTTTCGGCAGCTTTTGTGGTGGGGTGTATGTGGGCTGATGGTTGGGCTAGCTGGTGACAGTGAGAGCTGAGCCTCCTTCGACTGGGTGTGTGCGCGGATGGGTGGCATACCATCTCCTGTCCCCGGCTGCAGCCAACTTACAGTAGCAGCATCACATCTACGCTGCGTGTAAAAACTCCTTTCTTACTTCATACTATCCAGAGATCTGACTTAATTGATGGTAAATATGAAGCTGCTGTTTCTTATTGGTACTTGTGTATTTTCTAGTAGACTGAACGTTAACAAAACTCTCACCAAACTAATACAAACTATGTGTTTGTTTTCCTTTGGGGGTTTTGTTGCTGTTTTCAGCATGCCTTAAGTTGTTAAGGTATCAGGCTGTTACTTCTGCTGCTGTTACTGGTATGTCTCTGTAAACTCTTTCCCTCTGTAACTCTTTTCATGTTGACTTTTAAAATGTGATTGAACAGAGGTTGCTTTATAAACAGTACGTATTCAGAACAAGGAAAGTGTGTGTTTAAAGGGAGATAGTATGGGCTATAAAGCTTTGCTTGAGTTAATTCTGCAGTTAGGAGCATTTTGCAGCAAACTTGTCAAGGAGCAGTGAACTGGATTCTGAATCTGGATTTTGTAGTACCTAATAGAAGAAGTCCTGGCTCTGTGCTGTTAGTTATTTGAACCCTCACATCCCTGCTTTGAGCTCTAGCAGGCTTTCAAATTCATCACACTGGATAAAGTTAGAAACTTTCCCATCATGACCTGAATCATTCTCCTACCTCACAATTAATTTATAGAGATGTTCTCATACTTGTTGCTTCAGCTGCTTCCATGCTGCAATGCTCTAATGCAGTGGAATAATCAAAGTCCACCTCTTGTTGTGCATAAACATTGTTAGTTCCTAGGAATATTCCAGTACTCGGGATGATGGGATTTAATGGTTTGTCTGCTGTTCTAGACTAGATGAGCTGTTCTGAAATAAAAACCTCATGTGAACTTAAAGTTTCACAATAAATAACTTTATTCTCAAACAATAACATTGGCAAACTTTTCCAGAGTGGTTAGTAATTTGGAAGCATATTTTAGCCAATGTCATCACGTAGACAAGCTACACGTCAACCAAAGTCACAGTGTTTGCGGGGGAATTTATGAAACCACACAATTCCTTATGTAATCTATGAAATATTCTGCATTTTTAATTAAGATAATAAATACGACAACTTCAGAGCTGCAGTTGGAGTTTGACTGGAGCAGATGCCCCACATTTCATAGGTGTTAACTTGATGTCATTCTTAGCAACAACCTGGAGACAGTGTTTCGTGGTTGGTGGTTGTTGGTTTTTTTTTTTTCCAAAGCACACTAAGCCCAGCCTACAAATATCCACACCAAGGTGTTCCAGTTGTTCCCTGCTTCAAATTATTCTACTGTGTTGATGGCAAATTTGTTTTGATTTTTGTTGCAGTTTACTTGGCCTGAATAATGAAACTGAGTGGGATTATTTTTTCCTGGAGTATTCATTGGGAAAGGTGATGTAGCTGAGGTGTTTACAAAGCAATTGTGCTTTACTGGAAGTCATAACGTAGTTCGATACTTGGTTAACTGTTTCTCTGATGATCAGGCTATTCCTGCTTTCTCAAGCAAATTGGGGATACTTCTTCCTGGATAATCCACTTCTAGAAAGTTGCTGGAAGCTTTAGAATTGGAATTTCTACAACAAGCAAAGGTTGTAGGTTTCATTCTTTACCATCATGCTATCTCATGAGACCAAGTATATCATCAGAGGTTTCCAGTTACTGGAAGAAAATCACACCTTTAAAAGGCATTATTGAGTAAAGAATGGATTTCCTGATCACAGTTGTTCCTCAGTGTGCTTTTTAATGGCTTGGTCATGTGTAATACAATTTTGCAAAACCTTGATGATCATCATAGTTTTAACTTGGAAAGAATTTAAAGTTATCTATAACTGGCTAGACAACAAGCCTAAGGCTGACATTTAGTCTGCAAAAGCTGCTCTCTTAAAAACGTTTTACATAAAAAGTCAATTACATAAAAAGTCATTCAAAGTCTAGGTTTCTAGACTTCTGGTGCAGATTCTTCTAGGTACCAGGAGAACTCAGGTATCTGAACACCTTGCAAGTATCAGTTGCTTCCAAATAGAAAATTGTTGCTGTTCTTGCCCCTTTTGGGGGAAAGGAGATGGTGATGATGATACATGAATTCCAAATCATGCAAGAAATACTGGCGTCTTGGAAATGGGTATCACATATGTAGGTTTGCTTTGCCTAGTTGAGTACATTAGTCAAGGTTAACAAAGGTTGTAGTTAATAGGGCACCTGAAAAATGTTGTATTTGGATGAAACTGATTTTTACGGGTTATAACTGGAGTGGGAATAATACTGCAAAAGTTAGTCTTTCCAGTTTAGTCTTAAAATACCATTATGAAACTGAGTTTTGTCTTATTACTCTTTTGTAATTACTGAAAATTGGGTGAAATCTAGTAAATCCTTGAGTTAGGGAAAAACGTGCCATATGTGCCTGTTTTGTGTGCGTGATTGAGTTTGAGGGGGAGCACTAGGGAAAGGATAAGAGTTTGTACTTAGCTAACTGAAGGAACAGGCTTGTGGCTTGTAGTGGAAGCAAGGTAGGGTTTGTTGGGGTTTTTGCAGCTTTTTATGCGTTGCATTCCATGCTTTTTGTCTCATCCTTTTAAAAAGCCAGATATCCAGTTGCTCCAAGTGATGATGCCTGTCTGAAACTGCAGCTATGGCTAGAAGGGGCCACAAAAATACTTACGCTAAAACTGGATGGGAATTTTCTTTTGCCCTTTATTGAATGTGTCATGGCAAAGAATTCTGCTACAAGTTTCTTTGTAGTATCCCAATCCAAATGTGAGCAGTGGAGAGAGAAAATAGATTTATTTCTCTTAATATTTATTTGGACACCAAACATGTGTGAAGTGTTTTGAGTACAGGGTTGGTCCACAATAACCTCCAGAGGTTCCTTCCAACTGAATTTATTCAATAAATCTCTTTCTGAATGGTTAATGGAGTGTTAAATGAACTAGAAATAATGCTCTGAGGAATTAACTAGTTTCCCCTCCGGCACTGCTATAAGGTTAACTTTAAAAATAAAATAAAATAATCATAAAATAAAAAAAAAACAAGCCCAACTGGCAGGCAGAGGGAATTAAACTATTAAAAAAAAAAAAGAGGCATTTTTATAAATCTTGTAAGTTAACTTGTGGTCAAACAGAAATGCAGCAGACGGAGTACAGTCTATGTAACTCAGGATCTGTCTTCTCAGTCTAAGCAGTACTTAATGGTTTTGTGGTAAGTGTGTTTTATTTTATATAGCATGTATTTACACTTAAATTCTAGGAAAGTATGTGTCTGGTTAATTGTGGTACAGATTTTGTGAAAGGCAGTCGAAGAACCTTGTGTACTTCGAAGAAGAAATGTGAGGGGCAGTGGGCACCATCGCTGCCCCTCTATTAAGAGGGTTCCTTTCTTACAGCTGGTCGAGCGGGCAATAGAAGCACTTAGCAGGCATAAATGACCAAGTATACTTGCTGGGAATACTTACAGTCTGGTTTTGAAAAACTATGCTCAAATACCTGAACTCTAAAAACATAAAAACGAAATTTGAAGAAACCAGCTTATCTCTGTGAAATTGGAGGGGAGAAAATTTGCCTCTCTGGCATGGTGTCAACTTGCAGCAATAGGAGTAAATGACTGCTACTGCAGTCGAGTTTAAGCACAGTTGGGTCAAACAGAACTTAAGGTTCAGTGATCTCTTATTTCATGCTCCATTGCTTTTTACCAGTAGAAGGTTAGTTATACCTCAAAGAGATTGGGTTTGGCTTTTTTTTTTTTTCGTCTACCCACTAGCACATTTCCTGAAATTAGCATATATTCATGTTTTTTATGTAGGAAAACTTTGACAGTTTTGCTTACAGCTTCTGATTAAAGAAATGGTTTCAAATGTAGCTTTTGAGGATTGTGACCCACAAAGCGTATTTGTCAAATAGAGGAGACTTATTGAATTGCCTAAGACTTACTGTAAAGTTCCCTGGAATTTTGAGACAGCTGAGTCACATTATTGGCTGTACATTATGACCCTCTTCTAAGGCAAAGAAATGTAGAGAAACATCCCTCGGGTGTTTTCTTTTAAAGTCCGAACAGAAAAGAAAGAAAACTGGAAGGTTGCCTCCTAGATTGTACTACATGTCAAAAAAACTTATCTGTCATTGAGACTTAACTTGTTTTTATTATTTCCATACTAATTAGTTAGTCCTTTGCCAATAGTAATGTGGCAGTTAATGGTGATGAATAACTCTTGCCCAGTGTGTTCCAAGTCTGTTCCTGACTTTTAACTCTTGCTGTTAATTTGGGTCTTGGGTCGTGATCCTTCCAGAAGCATGGATTTTCTGCTGAGATTGAATTTCTTGTCCTGGAAAAGTGTCTTGACACACAGCTGATAGTTTCTTGCAGTGGATGCTAAATCTGTGAGCACAAAACTATACTTCTTGTTGAAACCTTATTCCTTCTATTAGCAGCAAGCAGTCAAGAAAGAAACAAGTCCTTGAGCATCCTCAAGATGCAAGAAGCCTTGAATATTACTGAAAAGAAAATGTTCAAGATTCAGCATTTCATCTGAGACTAATCGGCCATAAGTAGAAATACCTGCCTGTTCTGTGGTCTGAACCTAACGAGACAAAATTTTCTGTACCTTGGGGTTTTGACATCTGACTAACTAGAAAAGTGAGGACACCAATGTCTGCAATGATGTAGGCCAAGTAAACACTTGAGATACAAAGTAAGAATGAGCAGAGTAAAGACTGGTTTACTGAGAAAGCTGTTTCTTTCTCAAACTCTACAAAAACACTTTGTGTGATGAGGTGTGTTATTATCCAACTTTGGTGCTTGTGCCGTTAAGTTACTTTTCATTAAGGCTGGAAAAGACTAACTTGACTACAGGCATAGTTTAGAAAATTAAAGTTAATAGTGCTAATATAAGGAGAAGTTTCTAGATAGAGCTAGCTCCCTTTGGGAAAAGGGAAGTAAAAACTTCCATTCCAAAGAATACTCTAAAATATGCTTGTTGTGGTCATTAAGCTGCTTAGAGTATAAAACATACCACTTATTCTTCATTTTTGTATTTCTGTTCCAAGTTCTTAATCAAATAATCAACAAATGTTGCGGCTGGATTATAAAAGTAGAAGTGTTAATAAAACTGAAAAATGTTCTTCTCTTGCCTTCTGAAAAGTTTATGTGGACATTGAACAACCAGTTCCACTTACCAGTTTATCAAGGCAGTCTCCACTGGTGGGAGGAAAGCAATTAATATACTGTATTTTATCTTCTTGCAATTTCATGCTGTCACCTCTGAAATCCCCTTCACTTCTGACGTTAAGTACTGTAGAAGAGCACTTGTGCCTAGAAAACCTCTAGTGTCTGAGTGGGTAAGCTAATTTTTAAGCGACATCCAGACATCTTGAATAGTCTTGATTGTGGTGTATAATTGAGGATGTGCCTAAATAGGGTGCTTCTGAGTGCCACGTTTGTTATGAAGATTTATTATAGTAAGTTATGTTTGTGTTTTGGTGTAAAATAGTAATCTGGGAAATTTAAATGTTGTCATTGGAGATAATGATAAACTTAACCAGTTGTGTGAGTTTTTTGATAAGTGGTCTCTAGCTTAAAGAAAGCACTTCAAGTTGATTTTAACATTTTAATTGAGAAGGTGGGTTTTTTTCACGTTTAACTGTCTACCAAGGTTGTGGTTAGTAAAATTCTAATAATCTGTTTTCCTCTTCAACTTGCTCTGAAACGGAGGATAAAGCACTGATGTCGTTATCACTGCTCAGCAGCACTCCCTTGATCTTAGATACCTCCAGCCTGGAATGTTTTGACACGTAGGGGAAGATGGCATAACTACCGCCAAGAGATAAAGGATGAAAACGGAAGTGAATGAGCAGAGAAACAGCAGAGCTGATACGTGGAGAAAAGGCAGCAAAACTATTCCCGACTGTGAAAACCCATTTTTAAATGTGTTGCCGAATTACTCCTCAATCCAGCTCTATAGCTCTTCTTTCATTACCTCTTTTCCAAGCCTTTCGTTGTACATCAGCAGAAAGGATGGTATTGTGAGCAACTGCAAGGTGATAGAAGTGTAACCATTGTTATAGCTGCTGATCTCTTGTTGTCCTGCTATGTGAGCAAGTTATTTATTTAAACAACAAAAAAAGATTTGCAGTGTAGTCACCGTTCCCTAGTTGATGGGTTTTTTTATGGCTTGAAATTAAATCCAAAACACTTAAGCTTTTTGTGGTCTTCTGTTCTATCCCAGGGTTAAACTTCACCAGGCTGAAAACTGCTTTCAGTCTTTTTTAAATATACACACCTACAAAAACATTAACGGAATGTTTCCAGAGAACTATGTATTAAAAATACTTCCTTGTATATGTAAAGTTCTCTTAATAGCAGTGACCAACTACTGCCAGTATCTTCTTGGCTTTTGTAAATAAAGTTCATTCTTTTACCGTAACCCTCGTACAGAGCTCTGATTGTAGTAGTAGGCAGCATGTGCCTTTGTCCCAAAATGTTTAATCTGGATAGGGAACTGATTTTTCCAAGCTGGGAAGTTGAGAAATCTTTAAATTCTTGTGGAGATATTGCTGGTGTTCACTGTTTAAATACCTATGAGCTTATGTCACTTTCTTCTTGGGAAAGTTCATGTTAATTGCAAACACTATCTATTTAGGCAAATATTAGACATTTCTTTCAGATGTAGCAAATGGCAATTGTGGTACCCTGACCTCGTTAGAGAAACAATTTGGGTAATAACTTGAAATACAGGAAAAAGGGATGCACTGACAACAAACTGAACGTCTCAGTAGCCCCACACTTGAAATCGTGCTTTCGTGTTTGGACACACAACGTTGGGTTTGCAAAGCAGATGCTTTTAACAGATACGCACAGAAATGATAAACATTCGATTAAACACGCTGAAGAACCATGTGTCACAGTTTACCATAGCTGGTTTTATACTTCAGGCTGGAGCACGCAGGACCTAATGACACATATAGTCCCAATGAATCATGGTTGTTTGCACTTCTTAAACACAAATGCAAATACGTTAATGTCTGGAGTCATGACTCTTGCTTTGGCATTCGACCTGTAAATGCAGAGAAAAGTCCTGTTCAGCCAGAGTCAACGGCTATGACTAGAATAAACCTGCGCTCCTTAAGGTTTTGGAAGAACTTTGGTTTCTCTGTAACTTATATACGGCAGTCAAATATGCTTACAAACCCAGTGATTCAGAATTGCTTCACAGAGAAGACTCAGTTGTCTGATGCGCTTGGGTGCGATCCACCGAAGTGATCTGGGAGCTCTGGGGAGATGAAGCCTGATGGGAGTGTGTAGTGGTGCTAAATGCTTTGCAGCTGAATAGTGTCCCACTGTGCCACGCACACACTTGGTGTGTGGGGTGAGCAGGATGGTCTCGGGCTGCTGCAGTGGTAAATAAAGGTCTGTTGATAATCTCCTATGGAAAACTGATGGTGCTTACCTTTCAGCAGGGTTATCATCTACTGCTGAATAAATATTTGGTTAATAACCATTGACTCTGCATCACAAACAAGTCTGCTAGGGAGTAGTGCTTCATTATTTCTAACTGACTCTTAAAAAGCCATAATATTTTCCTGTTGTGAGAATAGCTTGTGCAGAAGTAGGCAACTACCTCTGCAGGGCAGGGTTTGCAAAGCACTGGATTTATTTTCCTGCTGTCTTGTTTCATGTTTCTTTGTACAGGACAACTTGCTAAGGACTATATGAATTTCAGCTGTTTATAGGGTGAGGCTATTTAGCTGCAGAATTGAAATTTTTCGTTAGGGTGGCTGTGCCTTTGTGTTAGCTCTGCCACAAACTTCCTTCTCTCAACAAATGGCTTTAAAAAGGGAGTTAAGAAATACTTCAATGGAGAATGTCTTGTTTTGTTTTTTTCAGTTGAGGAGCTTAAACAAAGAAAACAAAACTACTTCCATGGCTTTTGCTGAGGCATCTGGTTCTTTACAAATGCTCTATTAAAAGTGAAGTTGCATCCTGTCCTCTGTTTGCCAGTAATTAAAACGTAACGATTTTTGCTAGCAGAATTCAGTATGTCCATGCAGACTAAACCCATACTTCTCTAAACACTGTTTGTTTACAGAAGGCAGTTAAGATAGAATAAATGGAAAACTCATTTATATTTGGACTACAGAACAGAAACTTCTGTCTTCCAGTTAACTGTTCTACTAAAAATCTGCAAAGTTGCAAAAATGTTGCTATCCACTGCCACTTTAGAACTTTTTTTTTTTTTACACATTTGTTGATTTTAGGGACTCGAGTAATTTAGTGCAGAAGAAACCCTTTTATCTCAATTTAAAGTTGCTGTCAGACTCCATCCTAAGAAATGTTATGTGGGAAGTATGCAATATGCTGGAAGTCACTTGGAGTTTGATGTCTTTTTCAGCTGCTGCTTGGGAAAGGAAGGGCTCACAGGGTGGATCTTTTGAGTAAAGGGGGATGTAAATTTATGAACAGAAGTTGGCCTCATTTCAGTCAAACTTTCTTCTGGACACAGGTTTTTCTCTGTGCCTTCCACGCAGAGGAGCTGGTTGGGTGAACTGTGTCCAGTTCTGGGTTCCCCAGTTCAAGAAGGACAGGGAACTGCTGGAGAAGGTACAGCAGAGGGCTACAAAGATGATTAGGGAGCTGTAGCATCTCTCTGATGAGGAAAGGCTGAGGGAATTGGGTCTTTTTAGTCTGGAGAAGACTGAGGGGGGATCTGATCAATGGCTATAAATACTTAAAGGGTGGGTGTCAGGAGGATGGGG
>JAOXNO010000052.1:2160694-2196870 GCA_028565335.1 Limnodromus scolopaceus | reverse complement strand
TCAGTGGTGCCCAGGGACAGGACAAGAGGAAATGGGCACAAGCTGGAATATGGGAAGCTCCACCTAAACATGAGGAGGAACTTCTTCACTTGAGGGTGGCAGAGCCCTGGAAGAGGCTGCCCAGGGAGGTGGTGGAGTCTTCTTCTCTGGAGATATTCAAACCCCACCTGGACACACTCCTGTGCAACCTGCTCTGGGTGGACCT
This sequence comes from Limnodromus scolopaceus, assembly GCA_028565335.1. NCBI lineage: Eukaryota > Metazoa > Chordata > Aves > Charadriiformes > Scolopacidae > Limnodromus > Limnodromus scolopaceus. The sequence continues at coordinate 2,196,665 of JAOXNO010000052.1, read as the reverse complement.
ACTCTGGCAGGAGGTTGGAGGACATGATCTCCAGAGGTCCCTTCGCATAGCATTCTGTGATACTGCTGGTTGTGGCAGAGGTGAGCATAGCAGTGTGAGGACTGCAGTATCTCCAGTGTTTTATTGCAGTTCTTTCCCTGCCCTTCTAGGTATGGACAGCGGGAGAGGAAATCTCTCCTCTTTTTAAGCACAGCTGGAGGTTCATCTTGCCGCAGCAGAGCAAGTTACTTCTCAAAGCCAAGGTGACGTGCCTGGGGGAGATGAGCACCAGGAAGGGCCTGGTATTTGAGTTACAGCTCTCTACAGCTCCGTTCCACATTGGGTGAGGATTCAGACTAGAGCAGGGCGCAGAACACCTGGGTTCTCTCTGCTCCTTGTCCTTGTCTGCGTGCCAGCACTTCCTGTTTTTAAAGATCCTGTTTGCTGTCTGGCTTCCAAATATCCCAGGAAGGTGGGAGGATGGGAAGAAACATGGAAAGAAAAGTAAACAGCGTTTTTTAAGGCAGAGTTCTATATTTTTATATATAGTCAGCATTTGTTACCTATCTAACCTAGTTTTATGAAAGACATTCTGGAGTATTCTTTTGTTTACACTGTCTTGCACTGATTTCCAGAAGCAGAACATTTCTGTGTGTGAAACCTGATATTAAAGCCCTTGGTATTTGTAGCAAGGAGCAGAAGATGGTTTGTGGCGTGTTTCTACTTCATGTTCTTTCCGACATTCACATAAAAAATGTTTGTCACCCGTATAAAATAGAGGATTAAATAAAAACATGTAATGGGAGGAAAACCTTATTTCTATGGGTACGAAATGGCACGGGGCTCTGATTTGCTGCGGAACTTTAAGGTTTTTGATTTAAAGAGCATGAAGGAATTTGAGTGCTGCTCACTGAGCTGCAGAGTACACACTGGGCTGTGGAGGAGCAGCTCCAACCAGGACAGAGCCAGGTGGGAGGGTAATTCTCATCCTGCTACGTAGCACGGCAAGCTAATCATTGAAATAACAAGTAAGCAGATATCTGAAATGTAAAGAGAAGATGCTTTGCTTTTCTAATTCTTTGTTGTGCTTTATGACTACTAATATTCTATAAATAACAAAATCCTTTCCTTTGAGGTGAAGCTACAAATGGAATTACTGAATGATTTCAGGCTAAAAAGGGAAGATTTAATTCCAGGCTTTCCTTTCTTTAACAAAGAGGAAAAATTATCTCTTTAACTGGAAGAAACTGTTCTAGGACAGACATTCTGCTGTTGGTATGTCATGGGATCCCTAGGGAAAAAGCACAATCGTAGTGGGAGTTGCAGAGGTCACCAGCAACTTGCAAATGTTTCTTTCTCGTGATCCTGTTTTCATGGCTCCCAAATAGTGAGTGAAGCTATAAACAATATGCCTGCCTGGAGGGGGGAGGGTGAGCAAGGGCACTGAAAAATAAGAGTTTACAAAGGTCTTTTGGTTTTCTTGAAGAAGAAGAAATAGTAAATATTTTTAAACTGTTCGTCTTCTTTTCATTTCAGCTGTTTGATCCTATATTTTTCCAGTAAGAGATAACATGTATATGTATTACCTCTTGGACAGTAAGTACTTTATAGTGAGTTCTTTTTTCAGGATGACCATACCATTAATGTTATTCCTGGTATCTGAAAGTCACTACAACCAAAATCCAAGAATATTACATTCTGAAATAAAAAAGTAAAAGATCTGCATGTCAGATAACTTTAAAGAAAACAGCTTTGAAAAGTAATCAACCCGTGTTCTCATATCTAACTAAACCAAAACTTCTTTTTGCTAGTTTCCAGTGAGATTTTACATTCACAGGAAAGAATTATCTTACAGTTCTGCTGTACTGTAATTCTGCAGATGCTTCTGGTAATCTTAAATTTTTTTAGCTCTGTCTAGAACAAGGCAAAGGTACTCGGCGCTGTTTTTTGCAGGGGAGAAGTAACTAACTACAAATAAAAATGTGTGTTTGGAAATACTTTCCTGTTTGAGAAGGAAACTAAATGGTAAGAAGATGTGTTTTCCATAGTGTTAAATCCTTCTGTTTGTTTGTTTCCCTTGAGCTGCTGTTTGTGATCAGATAAGCAATTCTGGGTATCTGCGCCTTTTCTGTGAAATAATAAGGATGAATACGTAAGAAATGCGAAGGCATAACTGCAATGTAACAGTCTCCTGCTTCCTAGTCTACAAACAGGGTGCTGCTGCTGTTTAAATCTGTGTGTAATAATGCATTCATAGAGGGCAATTTGAGACATCTTTGTTCGAGTCTTCCTGGATTTTGGAAAAAGGCCAGCTTGGCAAACAGGAAGAACAAAAGGACAGCACTGAAAATATCTAGTCTGGGGCGGTCTCGCTGTCACCACACAGCGAGTTTGTTCAGCAGCAAAATTAGACAGGCAACTCTGCCCGGGCTTCTTCATGGTGAGTTTTGGATGTGTCTGAAGATAGGAATAAAACATTTTGGACTTTAAAAAGTTTGAAGTGTCTGGGACAAAGTGGAATACAGGATTTGCATTCTGAAAAGTGTTTTTCTTGTCCCAGGATTTTTTTTTATTTCCACCCCCATAACTTTTGTTTTGGTGATTCCACAGAAGTTTAAAAAAGGTTATTTGGGTACATACCTGTAGTTGATACTTCTGTGAGCTTGATGGAGAATCAAGAAAATCATATAACCTACACGTGAGTGCTCAGTAAATCAGAAGCTATAAACGTAGTTGCATTGTTTAATGCGTAGAAGACTTTTTCTTAAGGCGATGCCAAGTGTCTAGAGGAAACCTCTACCTGGAAAATAAAGCAAATCTAGACACAAATCCTGATGAGCAGCTCTTTCATACCAAAGATACTGCTAATTATTATAAAACGTTGCTATATCCTGCCTTTGAAACAATGTCATGGGATTTGTTTGTATGACTGGAGAAACCAATGGACTTCAATTAAAGTGTAGTGGTTTACTGAATGACTAATTCACTTTCAAATATGGACTGATAAAATTGTATCGAGTGCTTAGTCTGTCCTTCTGAATTGATTTTGAAACACTAGCTAATGTTTATAGCTATACAGAATTACTCAGTTCTCTCGGTCCCTGGAATGTGTATCTCTGCATAAACATCCCATACTTTATACGTTTAATACAGAATTACAGCACAGTACACTTCCGCGTCTTGCTTCCTTCTAAGCTACTACATTTTTTTGTTGGTTGCTGCATCACAGACGGAAGAATTTCCTTCTTGCAGAACCTGAAGGTTCTATAGGTGCTTGTGCTGATGGCAGACAGCCTTAACAGTGTTTCCTAAAGCGAACGAATTCTTTCCCCCCACCCCCAAACTAACACACAGACTGGCACAGTGGGTCTTCATCTGCTTTATAAGACCTAGGTGTTCCTGTTAGGTGGAGCTCCTTCCTTTGGAAAACATGCCCACAGATAATTTACAGAACAGCGGGGAAAAAAAAGTTGTATCAGTTAACCATATTTTTGTATATATACCTATATCTTAATTGCCAAATATTGACCTCTGTGGAGTCGGTAGAACGTTTGTGAGTGATCTCTAGACAGTGAAAATCAATTCTTCTAATCTGTAAGCAGGTAATCTGTAAAAATGAGTATTCCCTTAGCAAGAAAGGGCTCTCTGCATTTTCTGATAGAGGAGCTCAGGAAAGGTCATTAATTTGTTTTGTGATGTAGATTCTGTCTGTACTGAAGGGTAAGGGACCTTCCTTTTAGCAAGACGCATAAAACTTGGATCAGTGATGCTCCTGTTTGAGATTCTTCTGGCAAAATGTTAATGTAGAAAAAAACACAGTGGAAAAATTACTGCCAGGGTGTTCTGTTGAGCTATGGATGCACGAGGCTTTAAAGTTTAGAAGTGAGGTGAAAACAGCTTCAGATGTCTTTAGGGGAAAATATATGTGGGTTTTTGACTCAAGTTAATTTGTTCCAAGCTTAGTTTGCTTCAGTTATGAGTATAGAAAGTGCTTTTTTGAGTACTAATATTAGGAACCAATATTAACTCTCCTGCAGTACAATTCTTACTGAATTTCCCAAGGTTCTAGGTTGGGTGCTCAGCAAGGTTCATGACAGAGGATGTGCTGAATGGATGAGGAAGGCTGTAATGAGTTAAAAAGAATGCGATTTGGTCAGTGGGTGTCCTTGAGTTTGGCCTTTCTGACCATCTGTCGTATCCCAAAGCTTTTCCAGAGAAAAAAGTTTAAGGTGTTTTTGGAAGGTCAGGGGTTGCAGGTGTGATGTACTGTTCATTTAAAGTGTTGGCGTGTACCATTAGTTGGATTTAAATAACCTCTCTCTAGAATTCTCTTAAAAATTATAGTTCTTTTACTGTCGAAGAACATAATTGATTCTGTTTATTCCAGGCAGCCTTCCAGATTTGAAAGTGTACACAAAAACACAAGCTGCCAACTGTACTTCAGAACTGTTTCTGTTTACATTTTTGCTTTCCAAATCCAAACCCTGGAGGCGTGCTTACATGTGCAAGGAAAATGAATGTGCACACAGAATGACTCTCTGTGCTGTTCCAGTGCACGTCTGTATCCCAGTTTAAAACAAAAGCTGCTGGTTTGGTGCAGAAAAAAAAATAGATTTTTGGAGTGTCCCATTTGGACCATTTACAAGTCTTTAATGGAATGGTATTGAGTTGGCATTGAATGTTTTGAAATTTTTAAAAAGCCACGGTTGACATTTATTTTGAAAATATACTGGTTTAAAAGGATTTAATATGTATGTGTGTCCTGCAGCTCTGCCTCTGCTTCTTCGTTAGTGATTATTGGTGGGGTGGGAGGAAAAACTTGCAGTGGGACAAACCACCATACTTGAAGCTGTTTGCTCCCCTGGGTAGACCTGGTGTTCGTCTGGCTCCGCGGTGATCTCAATAAGGCGGCTAAAGCGAGAAAGGAAAAGTGAGTCGTTCTCTGCCACTTTAATCCATCTGACCCCGTAATGAGCTGGCTCGGGGAGCCCCAGTGTGATGAAGAATGAGAACACACGCCTTGGGCAGGGAGAAGATGGGCTCCTACAGCCGCCAGCTCAGAGGAGCCTCAACCGCCTTGTGGAGCTGAACTTAAAAGGCTGCTGGTACAAATTCAGTCTGTGTTGGGAATATTTCATTTGGCTGTGGTCCATCTGTATTATCATTGTTTGTATGTGTGGACAGAAAAGTTCTTACGACTGCATGTTCTTGTTTGGTTTTTTTCTTTATGCTGGTATATGCCTTAACAGTAATGTTTTTCTGCCTATGCTTGTAATTAAGGAATGTAAATAAGCATGTGATTCACTGGTATGGAGAAGGGAGTCTTGTGCATGCTTTGCCTGATCAAAAGGATGCTATTTAGCCTTCTGTGTATTTCTTTTTATCTGTAAACTGAGGATAGTTATGGGGAATTCAGAATTCTCCCAGTTACTCTAAATGGCGGTGTTATTTGGGTTCATTTGTAGGGTTTTGTAATCGGTAAGCTTTCCAAGTTTGGCTCTTAAATACACTGTGAGTGTCCTTAGAACTTTCCAAATCAGCATCCGCTCGCTGAGGCTGTTACAACCATGAGGATAATGAAACAGCTTCTTTAAGCTCTTTTTAAGAAAAGTAGTTGGTTGCAAAAACCTTCTAAATATGCGTGAGGTGTTAGTGGAAAATCACTTTTCTAAACCTACATGGCACTTTAGTACTTTTGTTGATATTTTTGCAAGCCTACAACTACAAAGGCGGGATTTAAAAAGACAACCCTCCTGCTGCTCAGAGTTGCTTGGGAAGCAGTGGATTTGGGCAAACATCGATTTCTTTCTAATGCTTCTTTTTAAGAACTGAAGTGTGGCAAAAGCAGGTACTGGATGTACTGGGAAGAAAACTTTTCAGACAATAAGTACTGAGGCATAGAAGTGCAGAAATGAGGATCGTGGTTTTATTTTTTAACATATGTATAGTTTTACATGTATTTAGCATTTTATATATATAGATACATTAATAATTAATGAAATTATGGGCTAAGTGTAGGTAATGCACTACTCAAAATTCGCATAATGTATGATGGCCTTTGTGGTAACTTATTATTCTGCAACGAGAGCTTAGGTCTGTGGTATGGGGTTCAGTGAAAACGTCTTGCTGCTCAGAAGAGAAACTTATTAGGAAAGCAATAGAAACTATTCTGTCACTATGTCAATGTGTGCCCAGTTTGGACCTTGAATGTGGTGGGCAGGTTTGGTTCTTCCCCCTACGCGTTGCAAAAAGGGTAAAGGAAGTGGTACAAAGAAGGTGACAAGGATTAACAAAAAATATAGAATGACATTGGGCAAAGAAGGACTAAATAAATCTGGGACTACTACGGAAAAGAGGTAGCAGGGAAGACTTGATGGATCTCCGTAAAATTTCGGAGCGATGAATGCAAAGATAAGGAACTTTGTTTCGTTACACAAAATCTAGGATATCAGGTGAAAGTAGGAGGCTTCAGAACAAAGAAAAGCAAATATTTTGTAACGTGGCATGTTCGTTGCTCCCGTCACAGGATACCAACAGTTTGAGTGTGAAAACTTCCTGAATAAACTCAATAGTTCTTGACGGGTTTCTTTAACAAATATGTAAATATTGCCTCTGGTTAAAGAAATCAAAAATAGGTAATGATGATGAGAGTTTATTGATGAAGTATCACTGCGCCTGCTTAGTTCTGCTCTTTGTTTGGCATCTGGTTTTGGCCACTGGGCTGTAAGACATCTCTGCTCTGTCCAGAGGCAACTTGTCTTGTACCTGCTCTAAGCTGGCATAAGGCAGCGCTGCCAGAAGGTCAGACGCTCGTTCTTTTTCCTTTGGCTTGGTTTGTATCTCATCTAAATGATAATAAAAGTTTCTCTTTTCCAAAATAAAAATGGGAAGAACTGGGTTTGAGGTTTGCTTAAAAATTGCTGTGATAATAATTTGAATATTAGATATTTTCATCCCCCATGCTATTTAAGTGTTCCAATAATAGTTTATAAACCAGGTAGAAAAATTCATCCTGTGTTTTTTAAGACCATATGCATATTAGCATTTTTTTCCAAACTAATGTAGTTCTGCTATTAACTGTTCTATTTGAGTAGATATTTACATCAAATACAAGTTCCTCCAACGTCAGTTTTATCAAGTCTCTGTCTTTTTACGAATGTAAAGTATAGCCATGAATATTCATCTACAATTATAAGTGGTGTTTGATCAACTGTATCTGAAATTCCTTCTGATGTTCGTATTTTAGATATTAATATTGAAATTTCTGGTTTTCACTTAGGTTTACTCCTAAGAATCACTGCTTGAAAAACTTCCACTACAAAGTTATCTAAAGGCTTAAAAATGCCTCCACGACCATCATCTGGCGAACTATGGGGCATCCACTTGATGCCACCGAGGATCCTTGTGGAGTGTCTTCTCCCGAATGGAATGATAGTGACTCTGGAATGCCTCCGTGAGGCCACCTTACTAACTATTAAACATGAACTCTTTAAAGAAGCAAGAAAATACCCTCTCTATCAGCTCCTTCAAGATGAATCTTCTTACATTTTTGTAAGTGTTACACAAGAAGCAGAAAGAGAAGAATTTTTTGATGAAACACGGAGACTTTGTGACCTGCGACTGTTTCAGCCTTTTCTAAAAGTCATTGAACCAGTAGGTAACAGAGAAGAAAAGATTCTTAATAGAGAAATAGGTGAGATTATCTTTATTTAAACACGACTAATCTGTTTAACTGGCTTCTCCTCCTCAAAATACAAAACCAAGAAGTGAAATGGGATGTATTTGTCACCTGTGTCTGTCAAAGTTTGCATTTCATAACTTGTTGCATCAAATATCCAAAGATGCTGGTTATAGTAAAGCTGACATTTGGAAACTGAATTAATTTTTTTTTTCTGTTCTGTTTCATTCACATGTAAAATCTTTGCTTTGTGGGTAGCTTTATGTGGGTTAGAGGATATTTCTCATTTGGATTTCATAGTATTACAGAGCAAAGCCTGTTCTGTTGTTTGGGAAGTCAATCTTAATTTGTTTTGAAGTTTATGAAATTGTAAATTCTGGATTTAACTGCAAATCTTAAACCACATTTATGTTTTCATACTTCTTTGTGTTGCTTAGAAAGTAAAATTTCAGAAGTCAGGTGAGGTTTTTCCCCCTCCCTTCCTACAAAAAGAGCATAGGGAGGGAAACAAAACCATCTGAGTAGCAGAGGGGAGGAAAAATTGTAATGTTTTGCATCATCTCTGGAATAGTTTATTATTTTCCATTATCCATTGAGAAAGCCCAGGGAGAACAGCACATGTTTCAGCAGCTGGGTTCAGTATCTAAATTCAGACATACCCACTCCTATTTCATTGCTAACAGATGTATAATGCAGTGGTAGAGACTTCTCAACTGGAAATACTTGTTCTGGGGTGCTCCTAATTGTTAAATTATTTAATTATTGTGAATGCATCATAAGTAAACTACTTCTGCTTTGTAAAGCTTAACCAGTTCAGGACTTGGGGAGAACAGTAGTTAGTGAACCATGCACCAGGACAACTGAAAGGTTCCATTTGAACATTCATGCATTAATGAGATTACTTGCATAAATAATCATTTAAGTAAATGGAATTGCATCTGAGGCTGAGGACCTGAGAGAAATGGACTCTTATTACATGAATCTCTGCCAAAGAGCTTGAGCTGAAATATCTCTTGGAGTGCTTGGCACATTTTTAAGTAGCGTAGTTCATTTAAAAATATATATATATAAAATTGAATAGCTGTCATTCAATTGTAAGAGAAGTTGACTGTGGTCAAACCATGCCAGGGTTTTAGGAAAAATCAGATACCACCAGCTCCTCTGGTCCCCTGGGGAAACTTTGTGCTGACTTCAAAGGAAGTTTGTTACTGGTCCTTTTACTCCAGGAGGAGTGTGGGCTGTGAGGGTGCTCATTTAAGGCTTCCAGGATCTTCACTGCATGTTCACCTGTTTTCCAACCTTTTTTGTGACTGCTGGGTGCACTTCACTTTAATTCAAGAACAACATAGTTCTAAATAAAATAATTATGTATACAAGTAGAAGCCAGTGACTAACAAATATTTTAGGTTGTATTTTGCTTAAAGGATGTTTTTTCTGTCATTGGTAGAAGGAACCTTTAGCTTTAATTAACAGTTACAAGCATTTCCTCATGCTTCTTCAATATTTTAGGTTTTGCTATTGGCATGCCTGTCTGTGAATTCGATATGGTTAAGGATCCAGAAGTACAAGACTTCAGAAGAAATATTCTTAATGTTTGTAAAGAAGCGGTGGATCTTCGAGATGCCAACGCACCACACAGTAGAGCATTATATGTCTGTCCTCCAAATGTAGAGTCTTCATCTGAGCTACCCAAACACATATACAATAAACTAGATAAAGGTAAGATAAATATTTATGGTATTTATTTATTTATGGGGTTTTTTTGCAGTGATTGAAATCAAAGAGTACAGCTGGTGACTTAGGCAAATTACTGTTTTATGTACGTTATTCAGTACACTATAGCAAGATCTTACACCTTAAGTTTTTCAGAATAACTTTCTTAATAGAGTGCAGATTCAAAAGGAAGAAAACAACAACTTAAAATTACACTTTTTGCTATTCTAATAACTAAATCTTGCAATATAACTTGGTAAATAGAGGTGGTTTTTTTAATGGGCAGAAACGGCTTGTTAACTTTGCGTTTTTCTTTTCTCTGATGGTCAGAAATCTGGAGTTAAATGATGCTGATTCACTGAGTTGTCTTGCAGTCCTCATATGAAATGGGCACTGCTGTTTTCTTGAAGGCTGAAAAGTCAATAGTATTTGGTTAAAAAAAGATAAATTCTTAACCTCAAGGAGTAAAACTAATTTACACTAGAGCCCAAAATAAATGGTGTGTACATAGTTCCTTGTAGAAGTCACAAACTGTCTGTCAGTTTGGGCTATGAATCCACAAGCTGTTCTTGGGGGCTGGGGGAGTTGCTTGTTTGTCATTTTTGGAGTTCGTTTGGGTTGGTTTTTGTTTTGAAACTGTATTGAAAATGACATTATTTTACGTTTATTCTAGGGCAAATCATAGTGGTGATATGGGTAATTGTCTCGCCAAACAACGATAAGCAGAAATACACCTTAAAAATCAATCACGACTGTGTGCCTGAGCAAGTTATTGCTGAAGCAATTAGGAAGAAAACACGGAGTATGTTGCTGTCATCTGAACAACTGAAACTTTGCGTCTTGGAGTACCAGGGGAAATACATTTTAAAAGTGTGTGGCTGTGATGAATACTTGCTAGAAAAATACCCACTGAGCCAGTATAAGGTGAGTAATGTAATGGATTTATCTTGAAGTACACTAAAATAATCCAAATTTATGAGGGAGAAAAGTGATTAATTTTATGACTGGCTTGCTTTTTCATTAAATCAATTCAAAACATAGGAATTTAAAGCATATGCATCTTTAAGCTAATTGGCTAATGCATGAGTGTAGTGTGCATATTTGTTACGTCGAAAGAGAGAGGGGGAGAAAATGTAATTTAAACTAGAATTTATATCACTAGTGTAATCCTTCTTTGAATCAAGTAATTTGCCTCTAACGTTAGTGATAAATCAGTGGTAGGTGCTTCCAGAAATACCCTAGATTTGTGATGGCAAGACATGAGTTAGGCTTGAATGGGATCAATGTAATAGAAAAGGAAATTCAATGGGATGTTAAATTAAGAAACTACCATTGCTACTATGAATTTTGTCCCTTGCCCCTTTAGGGGTGAAAAAAAATCTACACAAACTATTTCTTTCCCTGTTACTCGCATCTTTACATTTTTTGCTCTGATTAAAGGGGTGATAAACTTCCAGCACCACACAAATCACTGTTAAATCTTTCTTGTGGCTCTCTGTGGCATCGCCTGGGTTGTGTTGGTGTGAGACAGAGCTGCTGGTGGGAGAGCATCTGAGCAGGCGACAGTGTTACCCTGTAGATTTCCTGACAGGCTGCTGCTGCTTCCTCTTTGAGGAATGTATTGTTGTAATAAACAGCTTCCATTCCTTCGTCTGAAATGGTTGACGAGCTGCTCTCCGGAGCAGCAAGGGGCGTGGGGGATCCTGAATAATGGGAAAAGCAGCTCCGTTCCGTGGGAGCTGGGGAACAAGCGCAGCCATACATTAATAATTTTGCGCCGTCATTTTGAGATCAAACACTAGACCTATTTGATCTAGCGTGGTTTCTTCAGAAGTATCTGGTATGCCTCTACTGTGCCGCAAAAGAGCTTGCTAATTACACTCCAGGGCTGGACCTGGCTTTGCCTTGTATTTTGTGGTAGTTCTTCCAGATTAATGCTGTGGGCACTCGGACCTGAACAGACACCGTGCAGCCTGACGGCCAGAGTCTGTAGGGATCGGTGCTGAGCACACAGCACCGGAGCTAAAGAGCACTACCAAAAACCTGTCTTGTCATTATACCAGCTCAGTTCTCTGCCTCCAGTTCAACTTTGCACTGTCGCAGATGTTATTCATATCTCAAAATCTGTACGAAGCACTATTGTGCCATCCAACATATTCAAACTGCTGGATGTTATAACTATAAACATACAGGGACAATGACAAGCTCTTTAAATACACCTTTACTTTTCCTGAGTATATTTAGGTATAGATTACTGAGAGTGTACACTTTGAAAGCATACTGAATTTGGGGTTTGTTTTCTTGCAGTACATAAGAAGCTGTATAATGCTTGGTCGCATGCCCAATCTGATGCTGATGGCTAAGGAAAGCCTTTATACCCAGCTACCGCTGGACACCTTTACAATGCCATCGTATTCCAGGCGTATCTCTACGGCTACACCCTACATGAATGGAGAAGCCACAGCCAAATCCCTCTGGACTATAAATAGTGCTCTCAGAATTAGAATCCTTTGTGCCACCTATGTAAATGTGAACATTAGAGACATTGACAAGGTAAAGCAAATGCAGTATGGCATCCTGTACGGTTCCAGCAACTCACAGCTTCCTTCCCGAGTTTATGTTGGAAAAGAGGTGTCATTTAACATGTTAGAAAATGAGATGACTTTGTTATTTAAATTTAAGCACTTAATTCTAAAAACTACAGCCATGTTTTAGTATCTGAAAACTTTTGTGTACTATTTAAAAGGCATGAGTTGTAATATTTAGTTAAATATTCTCCCTCATAGGAGGCAAAACTCAGTTTTGCATAGTTCATTTCAGCTGAGTATGTAATGGATAGAACAAAACCCATGTTGTTACTTATTATATTCTAAATAATTATTATGTCTAATAATCGGGAATACTTTTGATGAGGGGATGCTGGAGAGCAAGCTGCTCTCTTTGTTTTTAAAAAGGGAGTTATAGGAAGGTCAAGGAGAAAAGGCATGTAGGGGTCAGTCCCATTGAAGTCATGCTACAGTTGGATTTGTTTCATAATAAATCTGATTACTCAGATTGCAATTAATGAGGAAAAAGACCAAGATGATTTTTTTTCTAGAAGGGTATGTTTATGTATTGTACTTCACACCTTGCAAAGCATGAATGAATTTGGGCTGGGGGGTGGTGGGGCTGTTTGGTTTTCAGTTTTGGTTTTGTTTTTACTTAATGGAAATTAAGGGGTACTATGTTGTAACTGTAATATATGTTGATAGCAGTGAAAAAATGTGTTTATAGTAACGTTTCAAAGGTAGTACTAATATCAACATTGTGTTCAGATTTATGTTAGAACAGGTATCTACCATGGAGGGGAACCTTTGTGTGACAATGTGAATACTCAAAGGGTACCTTGTTCTAATCCCAGGTGAGTACTCAAACCACTATAGAGAACCTGACTTCCAGGGCATCGTGAATTATAGCGCTGAGGTAGTAAAAGCTCAACTTTGCCATTATTCAGGTAGAGCTCTTGCTGGGAATTCTTGCCTTAAGTTTTTTAAGAACTCTCCTGGATTTCCCCAATGATATCTCTACTTGAACTGATAGTTTAACTGGTTTAGAGAGAAAATCTTCTTGGAAAGGTGTGGCTTGAAATCATGTATATAGGGACCTGTATTATATGAAATGAAGACATAAGAAAAGTGAATTAAAGTTTATCAGCCAATTTCTTCGTTCTCGGAGAAGGGTTTGGATAGGTACTCCTTTGTAAAACTCTGCTTTTAGTAGCTCCAGACCCATCAAAAACTTAATGCTGTCCCTGGAAGCTGCTGCCTCTTCCAACTGAGAAAATTCAGCATGACAATCCACTTAGGAAAATACACCGTGTTCAGAAGTTCCTCTTCAAAAGCCCGGTTCTGCCAATTGAGAGATAAAGTCTACTTAGAGAAGTTCATGAGAACAAAATGTGTATTCCTGTAGAACCAATCTGTTCTCTTATTACTATGGTAAATAGAACGATGTCTGAGTTAGGAATATTGCTTTGGATTGCTGTGTTGTATTCCCATCTTGTAGTTATATTTTTATTTTCTCGCAGTTCAAATTTAGTTGACTTCTGAAAGCCATGCCGCATTTTTTTCCACTTCCTTTTTTTTTTTTTCCTTGAATTGAAAAATATTTCACAAGCTAAAGCTTACATTTGTGTAGCACATGAACAATCCATTATCTTTAGGTTATCTCTACACTGACGGTTGCAGTCAGTAGGTTTTCAAGAGTGAAAGTGAGTGAATCAATTGCTAGGTTTGCAGGAATTGAACATTTTAGCGTGACTATTTAAATAGTATGGGTGCTAGAAGGCTGATCTGGGAAGTTTCCATTCCCAAAAGGAGTAGATGTGGTCAAATACATGTGGGAGGAGCCTCCTTCAGCAAGAAAGTGAGCTCTTTATGCACATACACAGTTTAGGTAGGAATATCCCAAATGCTTTTTAGTATAACTGTCGTTTGAATGCGGTTGTCTCCATGCTCTCCTTTAACCTAGTTTTATTCTGCTTTTGAAATCTTACAGATGGAATGAATGGCTGTTGTATGACATGTACATTCCTGATCTTCCACGCGCTGCTCGGCTCTGCCTCTCTATCTGCTCGGTTAAAGGCCGGAAGGGTGCTAAGGAGGTAAAATACTTGATGGCTTTAATACACTAACGAACAAAAGCTACTGAAGTCAAATTTGGGAAATACTTGCTAAACACTGTCCTGGCAACGACTCTTAGTGCAATGTTTGATTTGAATCCGATTAAAATAGTGTTTTGTCTTTTCTTGTATCTAATTCAGACTACCATGTTCTTGTGGTCAGAAATTAAACAACATGGAAAAAAGCTTATCCATTCAGTGCTGTAAATCCTGTCTATACTGTATTGCCGGACACAAAGATCACTGTTAGTCTTTTGAGGTGCAAATGCTGTTAAACGCAAGTTTCTAACCCATAGGTTACCTATTTATTAAAAAAGGGCAATATTTATACTTGAATTTAGAGTTGATTTTTAAAATAAAGAAAATTTGTGCTATTTTAGCATTTGATGTAAGATCACAGATAGTAATTTTTACGAACCTACATATGGCATCTAATTTTAGCCACTGGCATCGTTAAATTCTGGGTTTGAGTGTGTGTCACAGGTACTAGATAGGTTGGGGTTTTTTGGCTACAACCAGGTTTACGAATCTTACAGAATCACAGAGTGGTTTATGTTGGAAGGGACCTTAAAGACCATCTATTTCCAACCCCCTGCCCAGGGCAGGGACACCTCCCACCAGACCAGGTTGCTCAAAGTCCCTTCCAGCCTGGACTTGAACCCCTCCAGGGATGGGGCAGCCACAGCTTCTCTGGGCAACCTGGGCCAGGCTCTCACCACCCTTGTCACGTAAATCTAAAAAGAATAATAATTCTTATGCCCTATCTAATTATTCTCTTGCAGTTTAAAACTGTTGCCCTTTGTCCTGTCACTACAAGCCTTGGTAAAAAGTCTCTATCTGTCAAAAAAAAAACCTCTCTCTCCATCATCTTGGGTTATTTTGATGTGGGGAAAACGTTAGCATGTGTTTGCAAGTGTTTTGATGCCATTCTGCAAAATTCTGTGATTGCTTTCAGCTAATCTGGGAATGTAAGAGCTTGCTCTGGGCTGAAAATGTTATTTCTCCTGACTCACTCTGCAATAATTAATAGATGACACTGAAAAATGGTCTTTTAATCTCTTGAAGGAGCACTGTCCATTGGCTTGGGGAAATATAAACATGTTTGATTACACAGACACTCTTGTATCTGGGAAAATGGCTTTGAATCTTTGGGCAGTACCTCATGGGCTGGAGGATTTGTTGAATCCTATCGGTGTTACTGGGTCAAATCCAAATAAGGTAAGTGTTTGCATGCCAGTGTTCTCTTTAGGGGTACCTTTTCAAAATATGCTGTATTATAATTGCTATCGTTCAACAGAAAAAGTAATTTGAATTCCCTTTATATAGGAAACTCCATGTTTAGAGCTGGAATTTGATTGGTTTAGCAATCCCGTAAAGTTTCCGGATATGACGGTGATCGAAGAACATGCCAATTGGACTATATCCCGTGAACTGGGCTTTAACTACAGCTATGCGGGGCTGGTAAGGCAAACTCCCCTTCCAACGTTAGCTACTGAAATACAAAAGTCTTATTTATTTTACTCAGTAGATTAGTGATAAAGAGAACTCTTTTTTCAATGTATCCTGATTTATTGTAAAAGCCAAGAAATCAATTTTTTGTTTCATGTCTGGCAAAGTGAATTATATATTCCCATTTCTTTGGATTACCCATAAACTGACCTAATGTTTCACCGACCAACCAAAGCACTTGACACCGTCTTAACTGTGCAAACTGCTAGGGCCTTTTTTGATGTTTTTATATCGCTGATTCGGAAGTCTAAACTACTTAGTTTAGAATCATAGAATCGTTAGAGTTGAGAGGGACCTTAGAGACTTTTCAAAAGTTGTAATTCTCCTTCTATGATACTGTTTCATTTTGTTGCAGTTTCATGTCTACAGGTAGGCTTGCTTTTGTAACCTAAAGGTGCTTATAACCCTTTATTGGCATTTTAATGGGCTAGACCATAAGTGCAGGGAATTCTAAAGTAATTGATTGGCAAAGACATGAGTGTGGTCCTTTATCGCCTTTGTTCCATGAAGAAAATCTATGCATTGACAATTGGCTTTTTGGTGAGGTTTGGAGCTTTCTTAAAAGCACATTTTGGATGATTAAAAGGAGAAAAAAAAAAAGAAAAGCAGTAAAGCTAAAAATGCTATGTATTAAAGATAAGGCTGTGACATTAGATGGTATGTTTTGCTTTTTCCTCTGGAGGCTGGTTCAAAGACCATAGAGTTTCCCCAGGAGAGCTTTGTGCTCTGTGGGAAGAAGAGTCTCAGGGTGGAAAGTTCTGCTGTGTCAAAAAGTGCGTAGGTGTCAGTGAACTTCCAGTTTGGGAATTCTACTGATACTTACAACAGTCCTATCTCAACATACCCTGAACAAAGCGCTGTAGGCGTTTGATTTGTCTTGGTGCTCTATAAGAAGTCCATCACACAGTGGTATATCTGCTTGTGATATGAATTGTGACTAAGCAATGCTGCATGGACTCTTAATAAGTGGTTAAGGACAGCTGAATTCTTGGTAAATCACATCCCTTTGCTATAACACAGCCTATTACCTGGGCTTTTAGATGCTCAACTCATTGTTTGGTTCCATCTGTAGGCAAAAATAGAAAATGGTGAGGAGAATAAGCTCTTACTTCAGTGACAAAGTAATGATCAACTTACACTTTAATTTGAGACTTTATTGCAATTTTTTTTTTTTATAGTCTGTTCTTTTTTGTGATAATCCCTTATAATAACGTAGAAGAAGGTCAATATGGAGAAATCCTATTTACATCAATGACTAATTTGACAGGGAAACACTGTCTATCACTGCTTTAGTCTGTCTTTCATTTTCATGCCGCTTTTCGTTCAACCCTCCTTGTTGTCTACCAAAATCTTGTTATTACTTACCATTTGTTAAATCATATTTCATTAATGCTTGGTAAGTTCGAACATCGCTATATTTCTTAATATTGCGTTTGTCCCTTTTATCTTTTAATCGTGGTATCTTCAGATCTGGAGCCAAACTTCTTATGTTCAGATACTGCATGTATTTATAGCTGTTTGTAATATTGACTATATTTAGGGATGTAAAAGGCAACGCGTTGTTACTCTTTCAAAAATCAGATACTAGGCGGTATCTGAAAGAGGTAAAAAAAATGCTTGTCTGAAATGGTCAAAAATCAGCAAATCAGTCACTGAGGTATGATTTCTGTATAAATGTTTTTGTTATGATACCAAGAGTGTAACTTTCTTTTTTGTTTAACTTTGAAATGCATTAGGCTGCATTTAAAATCAATTAATACATACTTACTTATAAGAGATCATTTATAGGTCCATTAATATCTCGGATATGAAAGAATTTTCAAATATTAAATCTAATTTACTGTCCCACAATTCATAGAATTTCAAGTTTTTGGTGTTGACCGCAACAGGATAAATGCATTTTCCTTCTGGGCTTGACCTAAACTATGATCTTTCTGACCCACTGTGCAGGTACATTTTACACTTTTTTGACTTTCACTTACTCTTTAGGATGACTTTTTCAGAATCAAGATAAATATGTGCAATAAATCACTTGTTCAATATCAACTATTTGATCTTATGTCAGGAGTAGGGTGATTATAAAGTCATTTATCCCTAAATTTCCTTACAGAATGACTCTGGCTTTGCTACTTGCACTGTATCCATTACCATAATATTTAAGAATGTGTTCTAGGAATTTTCCTGTGGCATATAGAGAGTAGTCCTGAATAAGCCTAAGTCCAGTCCATGTGCTTCAGAAAGGTAATAAAATAAAAAACCATGTTGGTGCACTAAGATCTCAGACTATCACACTAGCAGGACAAGGTACTAAAAGTCCTCTGAGTTGGTTGATTTATAGCTTAATACTGGTAGATGTCAGCTTGAAGGCCTGTGTATTCTTGTCCCATGTAATAGTAGTGAACCTGTTGTGAGAACACATAATTTATGTCATCAAAAATAAATGTAAAATAGAAAACTTCCAGTCTGGAGTAGATAACATCTGGTATAACCTGACAACTGTTTCTGTATTTGTGCGTATTCTTAAAAATAGCACCATTTCACCTTTTAAAGGGTGCCTTGATCTCCTACCTGGAAACTTCAGATTGTTCTCCTCTTCAGCTTCTTCTTTTTCTTTTTTTAAAGCTAGGCACATTGGAAAGACTTTCTGTAAAAGACATGGAGATATTTTTGTTTCAAAGTTCCACCAGTTGAAAATTTCTATCAACAAAACCAGCAGACAAAGCTCAGTTCATTCTTTCTCATGGTCTTGTTTAACGTGCTCAGTAGAAATCGAAGGAGCAGAACAAGAGGTCAAAGACTGTGGTTCTACAGCTTAAACAATCTGAACTTGGAAAAGGGTTGATTTTAGTCTTTTGTAGTAGAAGGTATCGTACAGGTGTGAAAATGGGAGTTCACTGTAAAACGCTGTTCAACTCTTGTAGAATTTTTGGGTTAGCTTCATCTTAAGTGTCAAATTTGTTTATTACAGTCATATTTTATACTAAAGGCAATAACATAGGCTGCTTAAGATTTCCCTTTTTTGCGGTGCAATTAATTCTGTAGCTGAAACCTCAGACACTGCATCATTTCATATGGTTGCTTTGCACAAAACACATTAAATGAAATAAATGGAAAGTGTAGGAGAAAAATTGAACTTGACATGTGAGCTGTGAAAAATCAAGTAGTAGTAGTTTCAGTACCTCTGCCATTGGTCTAAGCTGGTCCTAATAGATGAAGTCTTAGATAATATTAATTTCAGTGTGTACTAGTTCTGTTTTCTGTGCACTTTGGGGAATATCTTACACTAATTCTGGTTAATGTTTTGCAGTCGTCTTGTTACTCGGGCTTTCCTACAGTGTTCTATCTTTTATTCACCTGCCTTCATCCCCATACTCCACTTTTTCAGTTCTGATTCTTTTTGACTCCTTTCAGCAATGTCAAAACTGGAGACAGAAATGACCACTTTCATGTTGTGCTGTGTTCTGTTGTTCATCAGATGTCACCCGCTGCTCTTTCTCCGCGCAGCTGATGTGGTTGAAATGTACCTCTTCTTGTCCCAGTAGCACCTAAAAGTGGTTGTAGAAATCAAAGGCCTAGTTTTTCCTCTCTCTGTGTTTTTTTTAAATTGCAAGTCCTCAGCTATAGCAAAAGGAAACAACGAGATAATATTTCATGACATAGGCTGTAAGTGTTGCTGTGCTGTTAAAATACTTCATGTATATTGTATGACAAGAGAAGGAAATGTGTGCAGAGTTAATGGACCACTTTCTTTCTCTGCAGAGTAACAGAATAGCTAGAGATAACGAATTAAGAGAAAGCGACAAGGAGCAACTGCGAGCCATATGTACGCGAGATCCTTTGTCTGAAATCACTGAGCAAGAGAAGGACTTCCTCTGGAGCCACAGGTATTTAGAAATTAAAACCAAACCAAAGAAGAACCCCCTGTTGGCACACTCAGACTTCACCCTGTTCACTCCAAATGTGTCATGATTGTCTTGGGTTTTGCTCCCTTTATTCTGCGTTGTTGGACTTAGTGTTTTAGAGAACGCTTTTAAAGCATTCTGCATCATATGTGTTGGTGCATAAGGCCATGGAGAAAAGGAAATTGTTGAATTAGTTTACTTTTTCCCCATTACTGCAGCCTTACCTTCATGCTTGGATCCTGACACCACCTTACGGTATCCGTTGGATTCTGCTGATAAAGGAGGAAAAAGGTGCAAGACTGAGGGTTCATAGTGGATGGTTATCGAAGCAAAAAATGCCCTTTTGAACATACAACTTTTTTTTCCTCTTTCGCAGACACTATTGTGTGAATACTCCAGAAATACTGCCCAAATTGCTTTTGTCTGTTAAATGGAATTCTAGAGATGAAGTAGCCCAGGTAACACACAGCTCTGAATTATCTTTATGTTTTGAAAAAGCTTTAAAATATGCTATTTTAAAGAAAATTTCCAGAAGTTAAAAACATGTTACGTGTGCATAATATGTTGAATGAAAACCGAGATGACTTAAGTTACCGCTATAGTGGACTGATGAGTCTGGTCCATAGTTCTTGTTCTTTAGCTCGGTCCGAGTCTGAAGATTTTTCTCTTAGTGGCATTACTTGAGTCCTTGTTATGTTGCTGATTTGTTAATTGGAGTTAAATGTGAGATTTTGTTTTCATTCTTTTTGTAATGGTTAAAATAACAAACTCATGTGGCAACTAATGCCAGATTGTTTATTGAGAGGCCTGGCGAGTAAACAGCTTCTACTCAGACACAGTTTGTGTCTGACAATACTTTCTAATGACTGTTCATTACCACTTCTTCCTAATCACTGCCGATGGGTAACGTGCTTGGACTTCTTGTCTACAGATGTACTGTTTGGTGAAAGACTGGCCTCCAATCAAGCCAGAGCAAGCAATGGAGCTTTTGGACTGTAATTATCCAGACCCAATGGTGCGAGCTTTTGCAGTTCGGTGTCTAGAGAAGTACCTGACAGACGACAAACTGTCTCAGTACTTAATCCAGCTCGTACAGGTACAGAACAGATCTGGGTATACTTGATGTCTTGTGTATATTCTATAATCACAGGGGCTTAAAATACAGCAAAAGTTAAGATGGTATGAAAAAGAGGTCGTCAGAAGTATGTTTGCATTGTGGATTATTTAGGAGGAGGAGATGAAATGCAGTTCGTTTTCTGTAGTGCTGTGGGTTTGCTTGTTATTACTGTAGAGATGCAAAACTGTTCTGCCAACTGGCACAGGCAGCTATTTTGGCTGTCCTAACATATGGGAAAGTGTGAGCAGAAGCGCCTTCTCGAAATCTTGAGCAAGTTGAGGCTAAAATATTTGGTAACAGTAAAAGAAGCATCAGATGGTGAGTTCCTGAAATAGAGGCAGCCAGTGCACTGTTAGCAGATGTTGTTCAAATCCCAACACGTGCAAATATTAATACCAAGATCAGTTATTCTATAAAATTTAACATAAAACACAGATTGCTTTTTATTTAACTGCCTTTAATCTGTATATGTTTCATAGAAATAATAATTACAACTGATTTTTTTTTCTCTTTATCCTTAACTAGGTTCTGAAATATGAACAGTATTTAGATAATCAGCTTGTGAGATTTTTGCTCAAGAAGGCACTGACCAACCAAAGGATAGGACACTTCTTCTTCTGGCATTTAAAGTAAGTTTAGTATCATGCTAAGGGGTGGTGGGACTCCTATTAGCTGTAAATAATTAGTTCTAAAGGCTTGGCATACTAAATGTCCTTTTTTTAGGAAAATACTACCACTTAAAGTCTGTTTTATGTTGGTTAAGAGTTTGAACGCATAGTTTGGTAATAGAAGTTTAAACTGTAAGTTTAAAAAGCTGTTTAATAATAGATACTTAGTTTTGTGGTTCTTTTTATCTAATGATGATTATCCTAAAAGCAAGGTAGTCCAAGATTGCTGGGAGCCTCCCATACTGTTAGCTCTTTACGTTTTTGACAGATTTCTGCTGTTTTTACTTTATTTTGTATGCCAGATCTCTACCAGTTTTTTTCTGGAAAATTTTAGGAATAGTTGAGGCCTAGAGAAAGCCACCCAATTTGACCAGATAAGGCTTTGAAAAATAACTCTTCACACCTGCTTATTAAAGACTTTATAGAGCTTGATAGCCAAAATATCTCAGTGTTCTTACTTAGTATAAAAAAGGGTTTTGGAATTCCTGGTGTTGCGAAGTCTGAGCATTCATCAGCCTACAGTAATACTGGGTTCTAGCTAGATCTCACCTAAAAATGCTGTTCTAAGATAGTGTGATCAGACACAGAAATAGAAGCAAGGAATCTTTGTAATCATCAAGGATAATGAACTTAAGCTGCCTGATTAGCTTGTTTGAGGGGATATTTTAGGACTGTTCAAAGATTGAGAGTAGATAAAAACAAGGAAACTGGAGGGACCACAGCCTGGGATTGGCTAAATGAGAAAATAAGGAATCAAAAGTGAAACTGCTTTGCTCTCAGCAAAGAAACCTGGAACTTGTAAACCTCAAGCTTTCAATTTTACAGAGTTTCTGGGAAGTGTGGATTTTGAATAAAGACAAGGGGTAGAGAAGGACAAGATGGAGCAAGAAGGAAGGGGGGAAAAGCGTGTAAACTCTGTGCTGAATTAGTTGTAAAAGGTACTGCAGTCTGATCAGTCTGGTTAAAATGAGACGAGTTGTGGGAGGTCAATATGAGTTATTTACCTGAAAAGAAGGATCCATAAGCAGCCCCTAGGAAGGTGTTACAGATATAGCTTCGTTTTTGGCACCTCTAAGTGGTCTTGTCTTTAAGCTATAACTGTTCTTCCTCTCTGTATAGGTCTGAAATGCACAATAAAACTGTAAGTCAGAGGTTTGGTTTACTTCTGGAGTCCTATTGTCGAGCGTGTGGAATGTACCTAAAGCATCTGAGCAGGCAGGTGGAGGCTATGGAGAAGTTGATTAACCTCACAGATATTCTCAAGCAGGAAAAAAAAGATGAGACCCAGAAGGTATTATAAGCTGTCCACGTACCAAAACTGTTGCTGTTGAGTCAAAGGAATTGCTCAGAACTGTGTTTTATTTGATTAACTGGAAAAGTGTTGATGCTAACTTCAGTAGATAGTGTGTTATCCTAGAAGCTGTAATATTTTGTGTATCCATTGCCATTGTTTACCTCTTAAGGCAACAAAACTAAAGTTAAGGGTTTCAATTTGTGTAACTTCAATTTATGTTGAAGCTGTGCAAAACCGAGCTTTAAAACCAAAGAAAATCTGATACTTACCTTCGTTTACATGGAATTAGTGTTCTCAAAAGCCGAATCTGGTTGTTTATCAGGTACAGATGAAGTTTCTTGTTGAACAAATGAGACGGCCTGATTTCATGGACGCTTTGCAAGGTTTTATCTCTCCTCTTAATCCTGCACATCAACTGGGAAATCTTCGGTACTGTCTTTGGTTTTGAAATTTGTCTAGATATTTAAGTAAATGCTCACTAATGTTAACACTAGCAATGCCAAAGGAAAATTTACAATATAACTCTTCTGGTGGGCTTAGCAAATGGTTGTGCTTACTAATTCCAGTTTGAAGCTGAAAGTAAAAGTAGTTGATAGTCAATTACTCGTTCATCTTTAATTTTATACTAGTACAAAGAGTTTTAAGAAAACAGGGAGAACTTAGTAGTTTACAGAAAAATTGTGTGAAAATCAAGTTGTGCCTATTTCACAGAAATTTTCTCTTTTTTATAGGCTTGAGGAGTGCAGGATAATGTCATCTGCAAAAAGGCCCTTGTGGTTGAATTGGGAGAACCCAGATATTATGTCTGAATTGTTATTCCAGAACAATGAGATAATCTTTAAAAATGGAGATGGTAAGGAAAAATAAGTGTCATCCAAAAGTTACATCTGTTTATTTTCCTAACTTACTGTTTAGTAATTTTTCTAAGCATGTAAAATACATATACTGGGAAAAAAAAACTTAAAAAATAATCATCTGAGCAAAACAGTTTTCTTTTCTGGAAAAATTAGGCATGTACAAATAATTATTTGTCTCAGTCATGTACAAATTTTGTGTGTTCTAAGACGCGTAGTCTGTTGTGGTGGAACATGATACTGTTTAATACTTTGGGTTTTTTATTTGAAAAAGTCTTCAAGATATTACAGACGCGTCATCTGTCACTCTGTCATGTTTTGAGTGTGTATTTTTAAACAGCTTTGAAATCTCTGCCACAAATTTATTTCATTCTCAACTACTTAAAATGTATGTTTCTCTATTGAGAGAAAAAAAACTACACTGAATTATACAAGTCTCATTTTCTTCAGCTATACATTTTGGGGGAAAAGTAAAATAAGATGTAACAAAGTGTTCTGAAATTTGCAATCTCTATGTATTTGACTATTCCAGACTTGCGTCAGGACATGTTGACACTTCAGATAATTAGAATTATGGAAAACATCTGGCAAAATCAGGGTCTTGATCTTCGGTAAGCATTAGAGGTCATTCTCAAGCAATACTGTCCTTAATGGCTTTTGCATTGGTTTGTTACTGGAGATTGCTTCCGTTCTCCCGAGAGAAATAAATGAAATGCTATAAATAGGCATGTTTGTACATGTTAGAGCAACTTTTAGTATTTTTAGTACCCTTCAGTTAAACTACTGGGTTCTGTAAAGACAAGACCGTATTTGAAAAATACTGCTGGTGTCTTTATTTCAGTACACAAAGTAGGTATTACCCAGCGTGATACGAACGCAGCTTCTCCACCTCTAAACAGTGTGTGGGTGCAGTACCTTCTGCAGAATGCAGTTCTGTAATATGTTCAGGTACTGTTTGGAAACTCCTCTTGAAGGTCCCAAGCTAGTCTTCCATATGAAGTATTATCTGCTGGTGTTTGCAGTAATCCATGAAATCCTAACATTTCCTTTCTAAATGATTAGATTCTGTTTCTAGTGCTTCACTTGACATATAGTTGAATAGATCTCGTTAAATCATGCTAAATGCTTTTTTAAGAGTTTTTCCAGTGTATTCCCCAAGGCCTCCAAGAACATGTTATTAAAATTTTGTCTTAACTTTTTGTCGTGGTATAAAACTGAAGAACGACGCTGGTGATACAGGGCCTGGCATTTTACTGTACTAATGTCTGGTATGTTTTTTCCACAAGACTAATGATAATACACCTATAAAACATTAACAGAGATTTTCATACCCTAAAGCAAGTAACAGGTGACACTTACCTGATAAGGGTTATCAAACGGGCTTCTTGATTGATGTCTTGAAACTTAACTCTGTAACAAAAAAACCCAAACAAACAAACAAACAAAAACAACCCCAAAACCACAAC
The DNA here is from genome assembly GCA_028565335.1 of Limnodromus scolopaceus. Classification (NCBI taxonomy): domain Eukaryota; kingdom Metazoa; phylum Chordata; class Aves; order Charadriiformes; family Scolopacidae; genus Limnodromus; species Limnodromus scolopaceus. Next base: position 2,171,825 of record JAOXNO010000052.1, on the reverse strand, counting down.
CCTTTGTCGTCTTTTCTTTCAGGATGTTGCCTTACGGTTGTTTGTCTATCGGTGACTGCGTGGGGCTCATCGAGGTGGTGCGGAGCTCTCACACCATCATGCAGATTCAGTGTAAAGGGGGCTTAAAAGGAGCATTGCAGTTCAACAGCCACACGTTGCATCAGTGGCTCAAGGACAAGAACAAAGGAGAAATGTGAGTTTCCTCTTGCTTGTTTTTCTTGTTCGTGTGCTCTTTTTGATGGAAAATTCAGGAGAACTAAAGTTCATCAAGTGGGAAATTACATTCATCTGTTCTTGGTTGTGGTGGTGGTTTTTTGTTGGTTTTTTTTCCCCTCCCCTTCTTTGCCTTGTATTTCTGCTGTTAGCTCTTTTTAGTTTGGGTTGTTGGATGACTTCTCAGCAGTAAAGCCTAAATTGGAGTTAGAACTATGAAGATATGGCTTAAGTCTGTATTTTAACAGTAGCACATCAAAATGGAAACTGCTGGCCTCCAAAAGAGGGACAGTCACTTCAATAGTGTGTTTACTGCTCCGTGATCTAACTAACTGTAACTCTACCTGTTTTCAGAGTATTTCTGAATTTCTTCCTTACTTTAATAAAACCATAAAAACTCCAGGAACTCTGCTTCATTGAGAGAAGACGGTAGAAGTTGGCTCTTTCTTAATGGGGAAGGGGAGAAAAAAAAAAAGAAAATATGTACTTCTGTATTATTAGAATATCTGTAGGAAAATGTCTCCTTTTTATTTTGTTTTCAATAGGTACGATGCAGCTATTGACTTGTTTACACGTTCTTGTGCTGGCTATTGTGTTGCTACCTTTATACTGGGCATCGGTGATCGTCACAATAGTAACATCATGGTAAAAGATGATGGACAAGTAAGATATGTTATTCTAAAAACATACCTAATGTTATCTCTCACCTTGACATGAGTTTGTTAAAAACCAAAACCTATCTGAACTATAAGTAAATGATCGATTTTACTGTGACATCATTTAAACAAGGAATTACTAATCTTGAAATACTTTTCTGTCTTTCCAAGCTGTTTCACATTGACTTTGGGCACTTCCTCGATCACAAGAAGAAAAAATTTGGATATAAAAGAGAGCGTGTGCCATTTGTCTTAACACAAGACTTTTTAATAGTGATTAGTAAAGGAGCCCAAGAATGTACCAAAACAAGGGAGTTTGAAAGGTGAGCCCTTTTTATTAAGCATTTTTTTTGTACCTAAAATGCACTTTATCACTGTTGACCTCTAATAATTAGTCCTTTTAACTGAAAAGCAGTATTTTAATTGGCTTGCAGTGGGTATGTTCTAATTTAGTTGAAAATCAGCCATCCACTTGTAAATCAGTAGGTGATCTTAGCGCTTACTTGGCCTTCAGTTCATGAAACCTCACTTGAGCTTTGCAGGGCCAGCACATGTGTATAACGATATTTTTTTTTAGATATACATATTTATTTATTTTTTAGTTAACACTTAAAATCCTCTTTGGATTTTGCATAACTGCAAAAACTGAGAATTCTTAAACGTCAAGTGTAATGTGTATCAGAGCAATACTTCTCTCTCCTGTAGCTGCTGTGATACCAGCTCTTTTCTCTGGCCTGTGTAGTTTGTGATGCTCTGCAGAACCTGCTAAGAAACGAGAACTTGAAAATAGTAATAATAAATAAATTCTGTTGGTGTAGTTTTTCCTAGTATCTTTCCAGAGATCCAGTCTTTGAGAGGTTTCAATTTTAATCTTAATTTCATTATGTTGCGGGGTAAGGGGGAAAGAGATTTGAAGGTATAGTGTTTGTCTAAATGCTGCAGTGGATCTTTTTTTTGCTTTTTTTTTCTTAATCTAATTTAAATTAGCAATTTCAGCTTAAACAGGCATTTCTCACCCACTGTTGTGATACAGCACATGCCTCTGGCTTCAGTGCATTCTCCAGAGTATCTGGGGAGCAGCAGGTGGTGCCCTTATAAAACTACAGGAGAGAAGTGTGTATCGGACAATCACCAAGAAAGCGCTGTTTGCCACAGAAAATGTGCTCTGAAATTGGAAATATCAGTGGCAATGACTAAAAAGGCCCTGTGAAATCCCATAAACTCGTGTGGAACACTTGCAGGAATTCTAAATGAGGTTTAAGCTGGAAAGCCTTCTTCGGTTTGGCTGTTGTGTTAATCTGACCAGTACTAATCCTTACAGAAATGAAGATAAAGTAGGAAGATGAGGATATTTTCTCAGCAACATTATGGTATTACTGGGCTAAGACTGTCCAGTTACCTGAAAACTGGTTTGGAGGTGAAGAAGTAAACGCATCTCATAGGGAAATACACTGACCTTTTTTTCCCTTGTCTCTTCCAGGTTTCAGGAGATGTGTTACAAGGCTTATCTGGCAATTCGGCAGCACGCCAACCTCTTCATCAATCTTTTCTCCATGATGCTCGGCTCGGGAATGCCAGAACTGCAGTCCTTTGACGATATTGCCTACATTCGAAAGACCCTTGCATTGGACAAAACCGAGCAGGAAGCTCTTGAGTATTTCATGAAGCAAATGAATGATGCTCACCATGGTGGTTGGACAACGAAAATGGACTGGATCTTCCACACAATAAAGCAACACGCTTTGAACTGAAATGAAAGCAAAGAAAACGAGAACTGAGAGCCCACTCTGGGGGTACTGCACTGTTAATACCTGTTAGCAGCAAAAGACTGGTTGCATAGGAATTGCACAAACCACGAACAACATTAGAATTTATGGCAAGAGAAGAGATGAACTGTTCAGAGAACTGTCGAAAAAATAATGTAAAACAGGGTTTCAGAGAGCACTAAAATTGTACACTTCAGAAAAAAAAAAAAAAATTAAGCTTTAGTATGACGTGTAACTTCATGTTATGCCTTAAGCCCAAAAAGGTAAACTTGGAAGAATGTTTCCTTTTTTCATTTGATAGGATAAATTAGAAGGAAAAAGCAAATAGTGCTAGCATGAACATAGAGTCCATCACATCTTACCTTAGATCTGGTACAGCAGGTAGAGGCTATGCTGGACTGAGAGGAGTGGAAGGAGAATCCAAGTGATAGTGAATATTTAAATGCAGCATAGTTTGAAGGCAAGGAGTTTTAAGGTCAAAGATCTAAAAAGAATAAGAGGACAGTGCCTTTTCAATGTGCTCAGAGGCATTAACATTTACGGGGTTTAGATGACCCTTTGATTTCTGGGTCCGTCACCTGCACAGTTTCTGAAAGCGGTAGGAAATAGGCCCATTCAGCGTGGTGTTTCTTCTGCTCAGTATTTCTAGGGGTGCAATTCATACCTTCACAGAGAAACTCCCTCCCGTCCCCAAAAACTGACTAACCTGGAAACTGAATGGTCAGAATTGGGTTTCGTGCAACAGAGAGTTGTAGTGTTCATCTTAGGTTTGCTTTAATCTAACTTGAACTGAATAGATTTTTTTCATACATGTTTTCCAGAACCTAAAGAAAGGTGAGTTATTAAAATTATTGAAAGATTATTTTTTTATAAAGGCTATTTATATAATAGGAACTATTATTAATATATATTCTTTATTTACATGATTTGTCCAATATTCACTCTTTTAATTTTGCAGCCCAGTTCTATCTGTCCAAGACTCCCGTTTCCATTAACGTCACTGAAGGTGACCAGATAATACTCCTAGGACCAAATTCAACCCTGGTGACAGAGGACACAAGTACCATTGAAGGAGTGGGAGATAACTCCCACTCGCGCCAGAGGTGAACTTGGCCTAAGTCTCTTCAAAAAACATTTTGAGCATCACTCTTAACATTACTGAAGTGATATCTTGGCTATTCAAGGAACATATGTTTTAAACCCTCAACCTTTGGGTCCACCGTTTCTCCTCTTTTTCTTCCTCCTTTGGAAGTGGCTGTTTAATCCAGTAACAAATACGTCGGAAATAGCAATTTTAGATTTTTTTCGATATGATCAGTAATAAGCAGTTCACCATACGGCAGATAACGTTGGCTAGCTCAAAGCATGTGGAGTTACCAAACATTTTATAGCTTTGTCTGTTTTGTGTGTGTGTGTGTGTGTGCGTGTGTGTAATATATATTTGTAAATCTAGTCGTTGTCCTCTAACACAGTAACGATGCGTGCAATCAATTCAATTGGCATCAAACAGTAAAAGAAAGGAAGCTGCACAGTGATACAGGAATGACATGGTTTGGGTTCCTTGTAGCCTTTAGAGGAAAAAAAGAAGTCAGAGAAGCTCATAGGCTTTAAGTTCTTACACTAAGCAGGATGGGCATTTGAAAAACATTCTGCCAGTGTTTCAGGGACAAAAAAAAAAAAAAATCCTTTTTTAAGCTTCAAAGCATTAAACCCTAATTACCTTATCCTGTTATGCCAGTTTTGTGCTGAGGTAACTTCACTGAGGGTAGCGGAAGGTTCCGTTTACTTCCATCGGCGTAAAAGAGAGGTTGTCGCCTGTTCTCAGTACCAGAAGTAGGATCTGCTGACGGACTGTGAAAGCTCTAGATTCTTACAGAGATTGCTTGGAATTTGGATTTTAATTTTTCAATTGTTCCCATCTCCTGGAGATTTTAAGGTTCCCACCTCTTTATTTCTGAGACTCAGATGCGCAAAACACTAAGTACTTTATTTTGAGCTTGAATTGAATCCAAACACCTCGTTCCCGCAAAATTCTGCGGTGGGACTACAGAAATCCTGGCCTGGGCTTGGGCTGTAGGTTTTGTTACGAAGCATTAGGGAAACGGTGATTTAGTGAAACACAAATTTCAAAACAGTGACTTTTTCAACTGTGAAACTGTGTTTGATTTTCATGACAGAACAGGCTGCTGCTGATTTAGTTCTCCTAAAATATCTTTGCTTTCCTAAAAGTAGTAGAAAAAGCACCTGTGCTGACTTACACACACTTTTCTGTTCTGAGGGGGTGTGTTGGTAGTTTTTTTTTTTCATAGGTGAAAGAGATGTTCAGTATAATTCTTTTAAAAAAACACACCCCACATCTAAATAAAACCAAAATTGTTAGTGGTTTGGCGTCTCGTGGAGAAGATATAACCCTGGGTATTAAGGGCAATATAGAAATTACCAAGCCTGTAGAGAACTTTGTATGTGATGACCCTGCTGTTGGTGGTTTGGAGGGTTCTTTTTGGGTTGGTGGTTTGTTGGTTTTTTTTCCAACTTTATCCTTTTTATGTAAAATATTAAATGCCCTGTAGCGGTCAGTAGCCCACCTTCATTGACGATTTGAAGGTATTTTCTTTGCTTTGTCATTTTATAACTGGCATGTTCCAGCGTCTGTTCGTAATAATAATTGTGAATTCCTCCTGTTCTGCGTGTCTGTACAGGTTGCAGACCTGGGCTGGACCCATTCATAAAAAAAAAAAAAACTATCAAAAAAGCCACTTGAAATTACGATTTTGTTGATGTCTTTGACATCTTTAAAATGCTTCAAGTTAATGAAAATGGTGTGGTATTACAGAAAGAATTGTAACTTGCTGCTTCTAAGGTATTTTTTTTTTAAACTTCCATGTTTCATTATCTTGTTTTAGTTTTACTTGAATGGAAGAAGAACCACACTTGTTTGTGTTTTTTTTTTTTTAAATACTATATAGCTGTGGATGTTGTTGCAGATTGTTGAATCCCAACTTAATTTTGCAATACATGTTTCATACAAATAACGAATTTGTATCTTTTTTTTATTTTTTTTTTTTGTGCTGAAAGTTGTCTCAGTTTAGGGTGAGGCTCTATCTGTCCAAAATGACGTATAACTCGCTGCCCCTCCAGTTGGTGAGGGTTTTTTTGGGGGAGGGGGGGGTTGTTTGTTTTGTTTTATTTTTTACATCTGTATTAACGAAGGGAAGCCAACTGGAAGTGGATCTGGCAGTTGTCTCTCCGCGTACACTAACCGAATCTATAGGTGCTCTCCTCTTTGAGAAATTCTGATTTTTACTTCATGCTGGTACAACACTGACTGCATCAGCAGTGCTCTGCTTTTCCAACGCCACGTGGAACCGGAATTAGACTGTATGTATATTAAGGTTCCACATTACTTATTGATACGATTCAGTATGAAAGGTGCTCTCTTAATGAGAGGAATGTTTACCAGCAGCCCAATTAACACTAGACAATTTGACTTCGAAATAATCTTTATTAACCAGCCTCTTCAGCTCTCCCATTCGTAACTCTCATCTCGTCTACTGTTACTTTCATTCTTGAGGCTTCCAGGATTCTTCTTGCTGGCTGGCTTAAATGTTTCCTCTTCCTTCTCTTTTATAGGATAAGGACTTGTTGAACCCACACTCGGGAAAAACTCTGTTGTTAATTTGCAGTACAGTATTCTTGATTTCTGAACTTTAGGGAATAGACCCTTAAAAGTACAAGGTCTTACTGCGTGAGCGCTCCTGACTCTAAGCCGGAGGTGGATCCCCCTGTCCTTGTCTCTTCCCTTCCCTCTCCCCTAAACAGGGACATCCCTGTATCATAACAACAACATAAAACACTTATAAGAGAAGCTCAATCAAAGCAATGCTCTGTCTGGGCTTTGAACTTACTGCTCCTGTTGGTTTGCATCAGTGTGTCTTTAGTTTAAGTGTCCTTATTGTCACTTCTGTATGTGCTGCAATATTCCTTCGGCCAAAAATAACACTTTCTTGACTTTTCTGAAATTCTAGTGCCAGTTCCCCAGTGCAAACTGGTTAGGAATCATTTAGTTCAGTGTAACTGCAGCAATTTTCTTAGGAACTTCTCCCAGTATTGAATTAATCACTGTTAAACCTGACATAATTGTACTGCTGAAGTTATAGAAAATTCTGCTGACTGAAGCAGAAGCTGTTTCTCCTGAGGATCTTGCGTCCCCTGCACTTTAGTCCATAAGAAAAACAGAGATACTCATAGCTGCGATCTCATTCTGGTTTGTTTCTTTGGCTTAAATCCACTTAATCCATCCCCAGGCTTTATTAACAGTGTTCTGTATCCTGAATTATCGACTGCTCCAGGCTGTCCAGAGTTGTCCTATTGTTTCATTTGGGACAGGGGAAAGAAGAGGAAGGAAGAGATTCTATGAATCCTCTTCTTCCTTCTCTCCAGCCACTGTGGTCCAAATTCTTCATCTTCTCTTGTGAAGATAAATGTATAATTCATCCTCCGGACGTATCATCCTTTCCCCCTCACACCTCTGCAAGTTTTAGCTGTGAATATCCACGTACGCCATCAAAATCCACGTCCCTGGTGGCGAGAAGGCTTTAAAAATCTATATGGCTGCAGTCTGATGGCCTGGGTTCTCGGGCTTGAAGTTTTGGAAGTATTGTCACTGTTACTGGCACCGCAATTGCAAGAACTTTCAGAGAATCCTTGAGGCTGGTTGGCAGAGACTTCTGGAGATGGTCCTTGGGAGCAGGGTCAGCTACAGCAGGATGCCAGAACGTTGCCCAGTTGGGTTTAGAGTCTGGCCAAGAAAGAAAGAGTCCACAGTAAAGGCTTTTTTCATAACGTTTATATGAAATTTCTCCTGTTTCGTTGCCTGATGCCCTTTCCGTGGGCAGCAGTGAGGAAAGCCTCGCCTGTCGTCTTCACTCCTTTCCATCAACTATTTATGTACATTGACGAGAAACCCCTTGGGCTTTCTCCTCACCATCCTGCACAACCTCAGCTCTTTCCTACTCCTTCAGCATCTTCATGGCCCTTCCTGGACCAGTTCCAGTATCCCCATGTGTGGCTCATACTGGGCCCAGTGCTCCAGGTGTGTCCTCCCCAGTGCTGGGCAGAGGGGAGGGATGAAGGCTCACCCTCCCTTTCTCTTCCTCAGGCAGCCCAGGGTCCGGGGGCGGGGGGGGGGGCATTTTGGATAAATAGAGCCCAGGTGGGTGTAATTCTTTGTGCTTATATCTCACTTTTTCACTCAAAGCTAATTAGCAGTTACATCTCTGCATCAAAAGGATGGTATAAACACCCACCAGTGCTTAAATTATCTTTCAAAAATGAGACAATTATCTTGGAAATAACCACTACTGGGGGAGGGGGGGTCGGGAGGGGGATGTTGCTGTGTGTGTCACTCTGTAATAAAGGTCCTGTGGTAAAGTAGGTAGAAAGCAAGACATTTTTAGTAATAACGGGCCAAAAAAGAAGTATTTAAGATGCAGCAAGATGCATGTGTTGTCATACTGAGAATAGTCTTGCAGTAATTTTATTTTATTTTTAAAACAAAAACCCCTTTTTTTCCCCTCTTCTGCTCTGCTACTCAAGTAACAAAGGTTTGGCCTATGATACTTACTGTAGTTCCTGTTCATGGGAAACTGTAAAAAGTCTGGTTTTTATTTATCGGCGCGGTCTGTATCACATGCTGTTTATTAAAAAAAAAAAAACAAAACAAACTACTGTTGGTTTTTTATCCCACTTTTGAATGTTAATGTATATACTAACAGCTAAATTAAAATAGTCTGGTTGGTACACTTGTGAATTCTGAAGTGAGAATTTAAGGAATCTTCAGTCTGGGAGCTGTGATTCGTTGTTGGAAGTTGTTCTTTCTATAAATGCTATGAGGAGATGGAAATTGCGTTTATTCGGGAAGGGAGGGGGGAGAATTAGAATTTGCATTATTTATGGGTGGGAAGTCCTAGATGCAGGTGTCATACATTCTTGTACACGTTGAGCCTCAAAATAAGTAACTGATTTTGGTTGTGGGCTGTAAAAGTTGTGCTGAGAGAGCAGTTGTTAGTGTTTCAGCCAGATGGTTTTAAAGCTCCTGCTGAATCAGTCTGGTTTGTTCTCTTAAAAATATCCTTTATGTGATACTAAAACTGTATTTTAAAAACCAAACCAAACTAGGTTGTATTTTTGTATCCAATACAAATTTTGAAAGAGTGAGAAACATTTGGGAAATTATATATATATATATATTTATTGCAATGTAAGAGTATGGGGCTGCAATAGAATTGCTTCTGTGGATGGGTTAGTCTCCTTTGGGCTTCTGTTGCTAACAAACTGTTACGGTGGGAGGGATTTGAGTTCTATTGCTGGAGAATTTTCCCTTTTTTTGGAGAGAGGAGGGACGTGTCGGGGTTTTTAATCAGGCCACTTGTACACTTAAGCTTTAAACTCTGTGCCCTGGTCAATGCTCTTTGGGATCACCACGGCCCAGCCTGGAAAAGGGTTCCAGTAGTGATTTTGAAGTAGATAGTTCAATAACCTGAAATAACAGGTTAAACTTCTCTTTATTACAGCACAAGGTGAGTTTTACCTTTTTCCATTAACTATGAAATGTTTTTGAGTGTTTCCTACCTGGTTTTAAACCCAAGGGATGGTTCAGGGAAAGGGGATCATCAGCTCTTCTTCAAATGCAAGTTTTTATTTACTGCTGTCACCAGGGTGTGATTTCTGTGGCAGTTCTGAGCTCTCCATCCCTAAAGCATCAAAAAAAATACAGAAAATATGCCAAAATAATGCTGGTGGACTGGAGGAATGGTTTGCCATGGGGGCAGTTTGCTTTATCGTGGGGATCTCAGTGAGCCCTGCTGGTTTCGGGCTCGGAGATCAGCCTGGTTTCCAGCCTGCCTTGGGAAGACTCGATCCAAAATCTGAACCCATGTCAGAAAAAAGCAGGAAAACAGATGCAGAACGGGATTCCTCGGATACCCCCCGTACGGCCTTGGAAATACTAATTAATTACTTTCAGCAAAGGTTGTTATAAGCTACACTTATTGCTTTCACTGAAGAAAGGGTTTACTCCATTCTTATTTCGGTAAGGGTGCACCCCCACTAATTGAAATGAGCATCATCTGTGGTGCCCGCTTAAAAAATAAAGTGAATATCGCATGGTTTTTCCTGTATTTCCAGTTGGAATGGGTGCTGGGGGATGAAAACCCTCCCCAGAGCTCTCTGAACATCCCAAGCACGTGATGGTTTAGGAAATGAGTCTATTTTAGACTTTTCTGTGTCCAAAGCGTTTGACGCTGTTTGATGCCCGTGATTTTGAGATGAATTTTCAAAGGGGGATCGTCCTCAGATGTTTTTCCTTCTCAAGGTCTCGTTTCTTTGTCTGTTGTAGGTGCCGCTGGGCTGGGCTGCTTGGTGTGGAGAAGAAATTGGTCAAAAGGTACAGAAAATTTCTTGTGCTTTAATTAGCCGGAGGTGGACTCCCTGAGCAGGGCTCAATTCAAAGCAAAGCCTTGGCTTCGGGGTTTTGGGTTGGTTTTTTTTTTTTTTTTCCCCTTTCCCTTGGCAAATAACGGATTTTTTTGTTCTCCGTATTGCCCTCTGCTGGGAACTGGGGAAAATGCTTTTTTTTGGAAGAATCACATGCAAAATATTTTGGTGAATAGAGGGGAGAAATACATGGGCATCACCCGTTTGGGTGGCTACAGCCAATTTACGAGAACTTTGACAAAAACTCTCCTGGAGATGCCTCGGCTCCTGCTGCTGGAATCCACAGCAGGGAACAAATTGGGTTGGGATGCCAGGACCAGGGCATAATTATTTATATATATATATTTAAACTAATCGCTGGAGCAACAACATTAGGGATGTTGCGGGTTCTCTGCTAATTGAAAGCTTGATCTTAAAATGAGGTACTTTCAGGCTCAGCTGGAGCAGAGGAGCTCCGTGAATGAAAGGCTTGGTGACTTGTGGTAAAGTGACTGTAAAGGCCTCCCTCGTGTCTTCAAAATAAATGGCTTATTTTGCAAAATAATAAGGTGCTGTTTGAAATACTCGGCTCTGTGAGGAAATAGAACGCATTGCTCTTTATGGTGGGGTTTTTAAAAGAAAAAAAAGTGAGGTGAAGTGAGGAAAAAAGGTGCATTCTTTTGTGAGTGGGTTGCTTTGAAATGGGGGAAAGTCGCTTATTTAAATTCTCCAGCCCTTATTTTATATTGATTAATTTATAGTGTGTGTATCTATATATATATATATATATATATAAAAATATATAGGTTCTCCTATAGAGCAGCTTTAAGTGGCACCTTCTACGTCAATACTGAGAGTGAATTTGTGCTGAGGCCGGAACTTTGACATTAAACTCTGTCGCGTGTAAATTAAAGGATAAATTAAAGGTATACCTTGCCCCCCCCCTCGGTTGCCATGGCGACGGGCGGGGTTGAGGAGGCGCCGCCGCAGCCCCCAGGGGGCGCCCTTCCCCGCCGCCGGCCC
>JAOXNO010000052.1:2116434-2154035 GCA_028565335.1 Limnodromus scolopaceus | reverse complement strand
AAATTACTGCCTCAAGGCTGCCTCCCACCTCCCCCCCACCCCCCCACAAAAAAAAAAAAAAGTGGGCTTAAGAAGTGTGTATATTTGTAGAGAGAAGCATTGTCTCCTGTACAGGAAAGGTTGGTCTCTTGTAAAAGCACAGAGCCCTGGGATACAGAAAACTTGCTCCTTGACTCCTGAAAAGCTTTGTCTCCCTTCGACTTGTGTTATTTCTGATCTCTAAACCAGGGATGAAAATACCCCATAGCAATGTTATGAAGCCAAATAATTCCTAACCAAAATGCACCCCACAGTATCGAATGAGGACTATGTACAAGTTTAGCTTAGGTTGCATTTTGTAAATAAGGGACTAATGTTAGTGTAAGCTTTTCAGTGTGTATCAGAAAGTCCATGGAAATGTACAGGAGTAGCTGGCCTCATTTTACTTCAGCAGGAACACCAGCAGGATATTGGCTTCCACGTGCTAAAACAAGAAAGATACTAAGTAGTAGAAAAAACAGGCAATGAGTGGAGTCTGCCCAGGAGCTGAAGGCTGCAACGAATGACCGCGCACGTCAAGGACAGCGTGTTGTTCCCATTGAAGGGAAGGGAAGAGTTTGGTTTATTTATGTGAAGCGTGTGAGGGGAAGGTCAGTGCTCGGACATGGCTGAACTCGGGTGAACCGAGAGCACGTGGATGCAGCCAGAGCCTTCGGTCGTCTTTAACCCTGTCGCTGGAGCAATTCATCCTCTGGAGTGAGAGAAAGGAACTTTGGAGAAAAGTTGGAGAGAAAGGAAATTTGCCAATATTATTCTTTTTTTTCCTCTGGGACAATAAGTGTGTCAAGCTCAAATTACTCATTAAACGCACACCTGCAAGGTTCATCGGCTTCAGGAACACTGTTCTAACTAAAAGCTATACAAAATCATGAGATGGGTTTTGGAAGTATTTTGTATTTAGGAAGTAATTTGTATGTCATTCTTTGCTTTTCAGACTTTTGAGCCTTTAGGTTAGACGTGTGTCGTGTGTTTCATCTTTCTGGATCATGTTACTGTACAGAAGAAGTTCTTTTTTATATGAAAGACAGTGTTGACTTAAATTTAAATCCTACTAATCACTGCAAGAACTTGAACTGCAGCAAGTTGGTTATGTGTTGTCTATAATATAATGCTTATTCAGTGTCCTTGATTTTCATTGTTTGTAGTTGTCCTCATCTTCCTACACTCTTTCACGGTGCTGTATCGAATGTATAAACTATCGGTGCTTTTTGGACTCCTTGGAAGCCCTTGGCGTTTGTTGTTTTAGCGGACTCGGATTAAAGCACGCTGCTGACGGAGCCTTGCCTTTGTTTCCCAGTCCCAGACCCCGTTTGAGGCCCAGCCGCTATCCACCTATAAGGGTGCTTGGGTGACTTACCCCCATCCCCTCCCCGGGGCCGAGGGGGCTGTTCCCGGTCTCCATTTCACGAGCAGCCGCTCCTCCTCTGCCCTCGCTGAAGATGGCGGCCGCCCCCCCCACCGCCTCGGCCCTCAGTAAAAATGGCGGCCGCGCTCCCCTCCCGCGGCGCCTCCGCGAGGGGGGCGGAAGCGGAAGTGATGTCCGCCCCCGTCCCGGCGGCGGCGGCGGGCCCGGCGGAGGCGGTGGCGGCGGGGAGGGCTCCGCCAGCGGCGCGGCGGTTGCCGGGTAACGGCGGAACGATCCGGGGCTCCGTGAGGGAGCGGGAGCCGGTAGGGCCTCCCGCTGCTCCCTCGCCCTGCCCGGGGCCGCCCCCCGCTCGGCTGAGGGGACGGCGCTGACCTCCAGGCGGTTGCAGGTTGGGAACCGCCGTCCGTGAGGGGAAGGGCCTCGCGTGTGGGGAACGGGCCGCACCGAATCGGTTTGAACCCTTCCTCGGTGCCTGTGGCGAGGGGAAGAGAGAAGAGTTTGTCAGTGTAACAGAACCGGCATAAAGTAAGCTTACTGCTGTTGCAATGTGGTGTTTTGATTTTTTTTCGGGCTTTTTTTTTTTTTTTTAAATGACTGGGTGAGAAGTGTATGACTTTTCATGGAATTGGGTGTTTTCGGTCACTTTTACGTAAGTTTCCTTGCAGTTGCACAATGGCAGAAGCTACGGTCTCCCCCCTGAAGCACTTTGTGCTGGCGAAAAGGACAATCACTGCCATCTTCGACCAGCTGCTGGACTACGTCACCGAGGGAGCAACTTTTGTGGAAGGTCGGCTGTCACCTGAAACACGCGGGCCTTCCCCGTTGCTTTGAATATGTTTTAGAGCAGCGCAGTGTCCATTACACCAGTATGCTCTTCGTGTAAACGTATCCCTTCAGAAATAATCGTGCTTTTCATTTGACATTGAGTTTTTTAAACTTAGGCTAGCAGGAATGCCCAGGATGGCTATATATATGAAAGCTAATTGCATCGCTTGGGCCGGTACCCTGGCCTCCTTTCCATGAGGGTGAAAGCTTAACCGCTCCAGCCTTTATACTCCAGTTGTGGTTTCCTTTGCAGAGAAGAAAGGGTAAACAGGTTCTGCCATTATTCAGTAGGAAAGTAGTTCAACGTGATGTAACGCCGAGAGCCGCTGGTTACACCCTCAGAAGTTCTAGCAAGGTGGAGGCGCGCGTGTCGCCACATGGAGTTGGGTGCTCATCCCCCCGGCAAGCTCTGCAGGGAGACGACAGCCCGGCCTCGCTGGTACAGCCATGAGAGCTCCCAGTTTTCCTTTCTCAAGGAGGCGGGTGTCACAAAAAGCAGGGCAAACCAGCGCTGCAGGCTCTGTTCACAGGCTTATGGAATCCAGCAGCTGGAGTGAAGTGATTTATGTCATGGTTTCACGAGTGCCTGCGGTGGAGCTGTCAAACGACAAGGGCTAATATCAGTGGCTGTAGTGGGGTTTGGTTCATTTTGTTTTCTTGCCACTATATAATTAAAATTTATACAAATCTTTGTTGGCATGTGAAGTACTGATAATCTGTATTTTATCCTAGAGCATGTACCCTGTATGTGATTGCTTTTCTGTTACTCTTTTTCTATGTGTAGCAACGTACAGAAACCCAGAGCTTGAACATGTAGCAACAGAAGATGAACTAGCAAAAATACAGGCATATAAAAAGAAGTTAGCAGTCATCGGTGAGGTGCTTTCACGGAGACACATGAAAGTGGCATTTTTTGGCAGGTAATAAACAGAATTACCACAACTTAATTGGATTTTTTTTTTTTCTTTTGCAGGGCTTAGTGTTCTTATTTCTAATTTAAAGGTGCTGGAATTAGTGCTGCATCGTACAATTGTTGTTTGAAATATACATAAACCCATGTTTATTCTTATCTAATTGATGCTGAATGTTTCTTTGGTACCATTTTGCTTTGTGACTGTAGATTAATTATGTCTGTCTTGTTACATGTTTTTCATTGATAGACTTTTAGTAATTATCTTTTATAGATCAATTATTTGACTTGAGAAGGTCTGAGTTTGTCATCTTCTCCGGAGTGGCTTTTCTTTTTTTTAAGGTGGTGGTTTTGTTTGTTTAATACCTTTCTTTTAGCGTACTATTACTGTTGAGAACTTTTGTTTGTGTTTGAAGTACTAAGAGAAGAATTAAACTTTGATCTGCTTATGTTTCTGACTATTAGCAGTTGAAGGAAATTAGACAGACAATTGCCTTGTTGGTTGTACCCTTTATCTGATAGATCTGGGTGATTATTACAAGGGATAACAGTAACAATGTTACAGATCAATCTGAATGAAGCTGTGAATTTCTGCTTTCCTGAATCACTGATTGGGAAAAGTTCTGGTTCACAGCCCTTAGGGGTATTATTACAGACCCAAGTGTCCAACCTTTTGCTTATTTCAATAGCATTTCCAAAGTTATGGGTGATTTAAATAAACTTCTGTTCTAAAAAAATCCCCGTATTTTCAGTATTCAAAATTTTTGACTTTAGTCAGCTTGACATCACCTCAGCTACTTTTTTTTTTTCTTTATTTTTGTGGCAGGAGAAAAGGGATTTAAGAGGAAATGTATTTGCTGAACCCAAAATGTGTTACTACATAAGAAGTATTCTAAAGAGATGCCGTTAGGTGTTTAGACCCAAAGCGCTGAGGTTTTATGTGGCTCTGCTTTGTATGTATTGTGGTTTGCATTTCAGTCTCATCTTAATGAAAAAGTTTTATGTTTTCAGTGAGAAATTTTGATTGAGTCATAACCACTTCCAATAAATGTCTGCCTTCCAAACGTTGTGCCGTTCTGTTCCCGTAAAATTTGGAGGGGGTAGAAAGATGATGAAAATGTGCCTTTCTTACATCTGACTTTACATTCAGTGAGCGAAATCCTTCTAAAAGACTCACTTCCGGAGCTTTCAAATGCTTTTATGTGCCTAGATATTCTGGGGTCTGTTAGTCCACATTGCTTCAGGAAGATTGATTTTTCTGTGCTTAAATTTAAGCATGTGGTTATATATTTTTTTCTGGAGCATGAATGTTAACGTTTTAGTTCTAAAAATTCTGTAATAGTACTAGAAAAAATGTATAACAGTTGTCTTACTTTCAGTTTGCTAAAAATAGTTCAGCTGTTTAAAGAAAAACAAGAAAAGCATCTGGGATAAAGAAATTAGTTCTATCTCAGTATTTCACCAAGTTAAAAGTTTGAATACGTTTACAAGCTGTGATGTGTGATAAAAGTTGCTTTTGCAAAGTGCAAAAGTTCAGAGCAGGAAAAAGAGAATTTAACTCTCCCTCTGGCATTTTGAATAAATTTGTGAACTGTTGTACAGTGAGCACTGAGCTTTTTCTAGCAGAAGTAGCAGTTCAAAAATGAGTTATAGTCTGTGTAACTTCATACTGTTGTGTAATACTTAAACCTCGAATCTCTATGGGTGAGGGGTGGAGGGTTAGTGTGAAGTAGGACATGACTGAGAACTTCAAGTTCTTGCAGAATCCTGGGTTGTTGAACAGTTCCTTTTAATCAACAGGGGTTTGGTTAATTTAGCTACCTCTTCTTTCTGAAATAAGGGCAAGCTCAAGTTCCATTATTAAAGACAGCACTTGCATTATAGGGATTATGCACAGGAAATAAATTTGATAGGTTTTTTTGCATGTTGTTTCACGTTTTGCTGTAGAACTCTTCAGTCAGTTGAGATTATCACCCATTAAATTGTTCTGAGTTGTCATTGCTGGCTGTGATGAGAATTCCCAGACAGCAATGCTGTGAAATGTGTCTGAAGGCATTAGTACAGCGATGCTCCTTTCGTACCTCATGCCATGCCTAGAAGACTGTCAGAAGCAGCGTTTCCTTCCTGACTGGTGGAGAAAAGATGTTTGTCTGAAGACAGAAACTTACTGAGGTGATAATTTAACAAACATTTTAAGGAGTTGATTGCCACTATGGAGGGTAGTCCTTCCCTGCCCCTGTCATGCGACCTTCTCACATCCTCTTCTGGCATCCCTGGAATTCATTTAGATTAGATAGAGCAGGAATGTGGAATTGTTGTCTGATCAGAACATAATTCTGCCCAAAATGTTGTGTATATTTTTAACTGGTTCTTTTCCACAGGAATGCCAGGGCTGGCACAAAGAAGAGGGCAGGCTGCCCCGTGATGTGGGAGAGCGTGCCATGATTTAGCAATGGCTTTAAGTTGATCTAAGGCATCTTTTTATACTAGATGCTTTTTCCGGTGTAGCAAAGTTGAGCCGGTATCTTTTACAAAATTCTTACACAGATTGAGGTATACCAGATAAATCATACTTACCAGTACAGGTTGGGCTTGTTGAGCCAGGATGTGTCATGCAAATGAAAGTTAGTTTTCTTGGTTGCATGGGCAATGTTGTACCAAGAAAGATTTGTGGATCTATTCAGATAAACTTTTCCTGCACTCACTGTTATTTCTGTCAAGCCCTGCTCTACTGGCTTGAAGCTCTGTCACCCAAACCAGCTCGCAGTATGTGGGTCTGACAGTGAAATGGGAGCGCATTCAGTTCAAGACAACGGTATTAGTTGTGATTCTGTGCTGTGCTCAGAGTGCTCTTTATTTCCTTTCCCCTCTAGAACAAGCAGCGGGAAGAGTTCGGTCATCAATGCCATGCTGTGGGATAAGGTGCTTCCCAGTGGGATTGGCCACACCACTAACTGCTTTCTCAGCGTGGAGGGGACAGATGGAGATAAGGCTTATCTTATGACGGAAGGGTCCGATGAAAAGAAGAGTGTCAAGGTATAGTTTTTCAGTGATTAATGCTACTTTTCACAGTAACCATTTCTCAAAATTTTGTCCTTTAACAACGCTTTCAGGTCTAACAGAAGTATAAGGCTAACTCATTCTGCATTTTTAAGTTCTTATTTAGGAGGGAATAACTATCAAACTAAAATTGTCTACTTAGCAATTTTTCTTTGATATTTCAGAGAAACCACAAATGTGTGTCTGATTGTAGCGTAGCATATGTTGAGTGATCTATTTTTATAGGACTGAGAGTAAGTTCTGTTACTTGTTAAAGACTTGGAATGTGCCTCTCGTTCGGCCTCACAGCCCTTAGCTTATTTAGCTGCCCACATTGATGTGTTCTTTAGGTGCTGGCGAGTCTAAGAGGTTAAAAACAAATAATAAATCCCAAGTATTCACCAGAAGGAAGTATGAACTCTGTTAATTCTGTTCAATATCCTGTCCAGGTTTGCTTGAGAACCAAATTAGACCGTTATAAAGGCTTGTTTGTTGCATATTCATGTTGGCCTTCTCTTTATAGACGGTCAATCAGCTGGCTCATGCGCTTCACATGGATAAAGATTTGAAAGCTGGCTGTCTGGTCCATGTCTTCTGGCCCAAGTCAAAGTGTGCCCTGCTGAGAGATGATTTGGTTTTAGTGGACAGGTATGTTTTCCGGCTTAGTCAATGTTTTCTTAAACAAATTAGCCATTATAATCCTTAGAGGTGAGACTGGTTTATTGATTGATTGTGTTTTGGTTGTTAGGTTGCTTCTTTTTTTTAATTTTTTTTTTTTTTGAGAGAGAGAGTACAGGGTTTGTTCTGTTGTGTATCCTGCTGCCTGTCATCACCCCACTGAGTCTGGCCTTGTAACAGTTGGAACAAACGAGTGTCTTGTGACTGAGCTGAATATGGGACTGGCTTTTTGGCTGAGGATACTTCTACCATTAAAACCAACAGTATGGAATTATGAACAGGGTTGTTGGAGCAACAGCTTTTGGCCCATCTCCTGTCTTTAAACATTTCAGATTGATCTCAGGGAGCATAAGCCATCTGGACTTCATTTTTAAAAGCTTCTGATAAGGGTTGGGTTGCCTACATGTCAGGTGGGTGACCTCAGAACATAACTGTGGCTGTTGGCTGTGTGCGCCTGGGTGTTGGGCAAGCATTTCCTACGGTTTGTGTATTTAAAGAATTCTGAAAGCTGTTGCTCTTTCTGTGTCAAATGCCCATATTCCTGGCCACTATGAGATACGACCTGGTAATATGTTTTCAAACTGTTAGGTGATCTGTACCTCACATGTGAATCAATATAGATTAATTTCAGAGTGATTCAATCACGTATGAGTGAATTTGTAAGTATGATTTCTTCATATCCAAAGTGATATAGATGTAGTAGTGAGTAGATGGTCCAACGAGTGAGTGAGTGATAAATGTGAAATGGTAATTGGCTTTTGCTATGTTTGCATTAAGCTTGAGGTTGAGGTAAGCATCAGTCTAAAGATACAGAGCTTTGTATCTTCTCACAAGGCCCATAGGCAACCCCACTCTATTTTTATCAGTTTCTAAAAATCAAATACTCCTTTGCTGTTACTGTAATTGTAAACTGCTTGTAATTACCAGTTTGTGGTCTGTATTCTCCACAGCCCCGGCACAGATGTCACGACAGAACTGGACAGCTGGATTGACAAATTCTGCTTGGATGCTGACGTATTTGTCTTGGTTGCCAATTCTGAATCAACTCTCATGAACACGGTATGATATGCAATGTTTTTTTGTTGCTTTTTGATTTAAATACTCAGTAGTTCCATAACTGAAATGACTTCTCTTGGACGTTTACTGAAGCTCCCATGAATTGTTACACTTAGATCTTGCGAATAGGATTTGGGGATGGGAGGCAAGAAACAAGGTATATCCCTCACTAGAGAAAGGAGAACCAAGTTTCTGAGTTGATTGTCACATTTGTCCTTTCTGTTTGAGTTTCTTTTTTGATAAATGCATGAGGTAGTGCTTGTCTTGCTTTACAGTTTGTCGATATTTGTCAGCTGAAGACATTTGTATTATCAAAGAAATAAATTATGGAGTATTTCATATCTAGAAGTTCACTAAAATACACGAAGTAGGTGATGGAAGTTGAATTTCCTCAAGTGTTCTTGTGTCAGAAGAGGGTGAATTCCCTTGTACACCTTGTGTTGAGGATGAGGGCTACGGGTTGGAGTCATTGGACTGTGTTTCTTCTTCTGAAGATGCATGCAATAAGCATTCATGTTGTGTGATTCTGTGCAACATGCAGAGCTGAAGTTGTTTTAACACCTTTATTCTATAAAACCTTGTTTTGAGAGAGAAGACTTCTGTATCCCTTGCAGCCTAAATATTGTATGACTTGTTGAAGGAGAGCATACAAGGTGGCCAAAGGAGCTGTGGTGATACTCAAAATACAAGACCAGAGATCTGCTTTAATTTTGTAGTGATCTCCAGTTTTGACTAAACTTAAGTATTGTGAATGCAGACAATGTCAATAGAAGGTTTCTAAGTTACTAGAAGTGGGACTGCTGGAATGTAGTATAAGGCTACTGAGAAATCTCTTGAAGACTTCTGTGAAGCCTACTGTAGACAAGTAAAATGGTTTGATAGATCTGAGTGTAATTCTGGTATCCAGTGTCTGAACTTCCTAATTATTGAGGCAATTTAATGCAACAAAGAACTGAATGTACAAAGACAGCATTTCCTTGCATTGTAGCAAATTAGAATAGTTTGGTAGAAGTCTGAGAAGAACATAAAATGAGTTTAAAAACATCACATTCCACCTTCTGAGCCGAATCCAGAAAAACTCAAATGCAAAAGAGATGTAATTTAAAAGGAGAGAAGGTTCTGACAGAATCCAAGGCAGAGAGGGGATTTGGCACAACTGTGGTTTTTTCGTCTCTATTATCTCACGTGAAGGATGCTTTTTGGCTTTTAGTATGGGGGGAGTCTAGAAATTGTTTGCATTATGTGCGTACTGTAATTGGTTTGATTTATTTTTTTAATTAAAAAAATAAGACCAAAAAAAGATTGTTTTTTAGTGAACACCTCATTACTATGTAGAAACATGGAAACAGGACGGAACTGCGTGCCAGATTTCAGTTTGGTGTAATGAAGTAACAGAGAAAAGGCCAAATTTGATTTGGTTCTCTCATTTGCTCAGGAAAAATGAACCATTAAAACCAACCTGAGTGGGACAGTAAATATGCAGGAAAGACATACAGGCTACGATTCTGCTAATTTTGAGTTTGTTTGATCCATAACACCCAGTTACAGAAGAGCTACTCCACTTTTCAGCGTGGTTTTTGGCCAGTCTTTTAAACTTGTCAGGCATGGCTGAAAGCTGCCAAATAGAAATAGGTTAGTCTTGCAGTTTGGTTGAAGCATTGAAATCTTGCTGAGTTTTTTTGGTTGCCATGCCTATAAGTCCTCCCTTAACTCTGAGCACCTTGTAATTATAGAATCTGGAAATAAATGTGTCCAGGGTGTATATTGGAGGGACAGGAAGTAGATCTTAGCTGTGATTGAGGCTTTGGCTCAGTAAACAGCTCTTACTCTTTCTTCTTTGTAATTTTTTCAGCCTGGTAGACACAAATGAAGTTGCCTTTAACAATTATGTCACTGCTCTAAAGCATTTGTATTTTGCTTTGTGTTGTGGCAAATGGGAATTTCTTTCTTCCATCTACATAAGTTTATCCGTCAGGTAAAACACATGATAACTGTGCACTCGTCCTCCTTAGGAATTACTTTTACCATAAGAGGTTTGAGAATATTTGGCAGCTGCTACACAACCACAGATTTTTTGCGTGAATGTGATTTTTCTAAGGTTCCCTCATAAATTCTCTTCGGACAGAGTTCTTATTTCTACAGCAGTGATCTTGTTTGCATATACGTTAGTCTCTCTCAATCAGGGAATAAGTATCTCTGGTGGTTGTGTCCAGAATACATGGTCTTGTCCTGCTGCAGATTCAAAAAGCTCATGGCAGCACGGAGACCTCTTCTGTTTCAGCTGTGCCGAGTGGAGATTCGCTCCATTATGAGTATGAAAATAGCAACGATGGGTGGTAGGTACAGGCAAGGGACCCAAATATGTTTTCAGGTACCTGCATGTCTTGTTTTTAAGGTGAAAACATCAGCAATGGCTTTTTTTCCTGTGGCTCGAGTCATACATCCCATATAGGAAATGCATCAGTTTTAAGTCATTTGATGACTACAGAACTGTCACAAGCCTTTTTGTGTTGGATATCTGTGCTTTTTAGTGCTAATGAATTCTTTTTAATAGGAAACTTTTTTCAAAGCTTTCTTAACTTCAGACTGTGTTACAGAAGAATGCGTGACTCTGGTATAGATGTCAGGGGAATTTTCTGTTTGTGCTTTAATTTTTAGGAAAAACATTTTTTCCATAAAGTGAACGAACGACTTTCCAAGCCGAACATCTTCATCTTGAATAATAGATGGGATGCCTCCGCATCAGAACCCGAATACATGGAAGATGTGAGTGACTTGATGGCTCTTATTTGGGTTAATGTTTAAAAAAATTAAAATAATAAAATATTTATATAAAGAAAAGGCCTACACATGCATAAAAGCATGCTAAATTGCCTAGCTAATACAGTTATTAGCATGAAACACCAGCTCTGTCTTATTAATCAAAGGATAAGTTATTTGGTCAGAAAATGGAAATCACTTAGTCCTTGTTCTAAGCAAAAAGCAACCTGCAAATCCAACTACAGTATGTGCATGATGTTTCTGACTCTGATGTTCTGATTTGACGACGGCTCAATTTTTGCTTTTTTTCTCACGAGCTTTTTACCTTTCCCGTAGGTGCGCAGGCAGCACATGGAGCGCTGTCTGACTTTTCTAGTTGATGAGCTCAAAGTTATTGATCCTGTAGAAGCCAGGAATCGCATCTTTTTTGTTTCAGCAAAGGAAGTTCTGAGTGCCAGGAGACAGAAGGCCCAAGGAATGCCAGAGGGTGGTGTGTAGGAACTCTTGCTTTTCCTCAAACACAGAAAAATAGCATAAAACCTGATAAACAAAAATATTTAAGATGCAGTCACTGCTGTGAGCTGTTGCTCTCCCCCTTATGGTCTGTTGTGTTTCACAGGTGGAGCGCTTGCTGAAGGATTCCAAACAAGATTCCAGGAATTTCAACATTTTGAGCAGATATTTGAGGTATTTATGGTGGGCTTTTTAAACTGCCTGGTTTTGAATGCAAAGGCAGCTTTTGTTTATGTTTAGCTTAATTTCACTGAACATAACCCACGTTAACAAGTGGAGGAGTGTAAGCTGTTCAAACCATCTCCCAGCTTTGCCTTATCTGTGGGCTCTGTTCTTCTGTTCTCACCTTGAATAGCAGGTAGTTGTTAGAAATAAGTATTATTCAGTGAGGAAAGGGGCTAAAACTGGCCTCTTAGGTCATGTTTTGAGATCTCAGTACCAATATAGTCTATGTAAAAAGAGGCGATGCTCTTAGAAAGGATTGTATCACTTATAACCATGAGCTGGTGAAATATTTGCTGTACAGTAAGCCTTATTTTGCTCTGAAGTTGTAGCTTTGTAATTAATTGCTGTAATTCAGGACACAAACAGTAAGAAATTCTGTTTCATCAATGTCAATCTAAATAGTGACTTGCATTTTTAAAGCCAGAGTTTTGAAATGAACCCTGTTATCTGCCTCTTAGCTCTGAGTCTCTGAACGTTAACCCTATTTTTGCATCCTTCTTGCTGCACAGAATCCATCCTTCACCCTCAGTTTACATTCATAGTTGGAGTTCACAGTGTCTTCAGAAGTAAGATTGACTAGGCAGTTGAGTAATTTCTTTGTCTTGCTGAATTTGATAAATCTAATTAATTAAAGCCATTTTTGGATATCTTAATGAGGCATTTTGGATATGCTTTGATGGTTTTCTGTGGATCTCATGTAACATGAGCCCGAACGGTGTGGCTGTAGTTTTACAGCAAATTCTCAAGATGGCTCTTTGTGCCTGAAACATTAAATAGTTTGGTAAATTACAAAAAAAACCCAATCAAACTGGCTCCAAAAAATATTTCTTCTCTCATTACAAACAAGCTCATTTGACCTTAGCAAAACCAAGTTGTGTAATGTTGTGTGTATATCAATAAGGTGTTAAAATGACTTGATTCTGTCTTGCACAAGCAAAGAAATGTCAGACTACAGTTTAAATTTAATTCTTATCCTCACTCTCACGGCAGATGACTGAGTTGTTGAAATGATTGGTTCAGAATATCGGCAGGGCCTGAGTCCATGAGGGATGAAATTTCTAGCTGTAGCCAAACGTGAGATTTTGTTTGTAATTTTTGTCCTTAGAATTATAGTAGGAAGCTTTCAGCCAGTAGGAAAAAAAGTGGAAATTAAACTTTTGGATCAGTTATTGTTCTTTAACATATTTTGCCATGTGCTGCACCCAAAGCTTTTTTGACAAAATCTGTTATAATTATGGCTTAGCACTCAACACTTAGGATATTTCAAGATTAAGATGGATGTACGACTTATTAAATGCTGTGATGCTCTGAGTGCTCAGCATGTCTGTAAGTGGGATGTCAGTCTCGAGCTGGCTACCGAAATGCAAAGCATCCATCACAAAGTCACAACCACGGCAAGTTTCTTTGGCAGGGGCAAAAAAGAGCTCTGTGACAGCACTGAATGGCCTTAAAACAAGTTTTTTTTTCTTCTTCCACATTATCTGTTTTGTTTGCTTCACACCTTCCGACTCCCACCAGTGAGAGTGGATTCTGTAAGGTTTTTCCCTACGCAGCCATGTTGCATCCTGAAATCATAATGAATGGCTTTGAATAGGAGTGTGATGGCATCACAACATCTGCTAAATTAAGATTGCCAACACAATTTAAATTTTCAGTGTCTGATGTTGCAGCACATTCAGGTTTTGTGGGCAATTTCCTAAGTCATAATGGCATTTTATTTGCTTTTAAGGCAAGGTTCATACTTAAATGGTTCACCAGGTCTGAAGTCTTCAGACCTAATGCTTAAATTACTGTCTCTTGAGCTGACGAAGCAACTGATGACAATAGTGTGTCTGCTTTGGTCTCTCTGTCCTGCCTTTAGCTCCTTGTCCCTGTTCAGGTGCCCTGCTCAGACTTTCCACACGTTTCTTGCACTCTTTCATCCATCTAAGCTCCTTCATCACCTCATTTATAAACCCATCCCTGCATTCCACGTTCCCACAGGCCGTATCTGCTGGTTTTGCTCCTTTTGGATTCCCTCACCCTGTTTTTGTCTCCACTAAAACTGGGTGACTTCATTCTCTTTTCCACAAGGACTGAGAGGAGGAACTGTTGCTTCTCCAGTACTTCCACATTCCTGATTTTAGTATGAGTTCCCTGGTGGCAAAGCCTGTTCATTCCAGGACAGACACGGGCTCAGTATTGCTAGAATATTTAAAAAAAACCCTGTATCTAGAAACCACCCATCAGTGCTAGTTTGTTGTAGGATAAATTTTGTTTGATGTGGGAAAAATTTGGACCATTTTTTCTAAAATTTGTAACTACATTTATGTAGACTTTTGTATGAGGGAAAAGGCATTCCAAAAATAGACACAACATGTTTTTCTGCAAACCACAAGGTGGTTAAAGTTACTAAAAGAAAAACCAGTCCAGCCTTCACTAGAAACACTTGTAAGCAGGGGTGAAATTAAGGTTTTAGAGATTCCTGTAGCAGCTTTAAAAAGTGATGTTATTGTGTATGTCAGCTGTATTGCAACACGGAAAAAAAAATGGAGCCCTAAAGGAAAGGGTGGGATTATGGGATCAATTCCCAATTTTTATATTGTGAATGGCAGAAAGTAGTCTGTGTATCTTTGTTCTGAAATGTTATGAGGCACATAGAAATGCCTTATTGAAACAGCACTAGTCCTTAGTAGAAATTCCAATAATTCCAAATAAACCCAAACCCCACTATTCCTCAGGCTGTAGCGTTTCCCAAGTTTCTTCAAAAAACCAGTAACAGAAGTGGGGGGAGGAGAGGGTGTGGAGGAGGGAGGCAGGGCAGAATTCTGTAATTCTGGCTGTAAATGGGAGTGAATAACTCAGCCTGAATTAGTCTGCTGCTGCAGAGTCCTTCCCTAACACTGCACGGGATGTAATAAGCTGTGTGCCTGAAGACTCTACTGGAAGTGGGCTGGAAGGTAACTGGTTTTGGTTATGCAGTTGAAACGTACCTTTTCTCTTTGCTTTGGTAAATACTTATTTACAGGCTAATAGCAAAACTGCTGCTGTCCCCCTCTTACCTTTCTCAGCCATTTAACTAACCTTTGTGTTTTTCCTAGTGCTCTAACTTGGATTTTCTGGTTGTGTTGTGAGTGACTGTCATCTTTTTACCTACCACTTACTAATGTTGGGAGGACTCTTTCCTCTGTGCCCAGTCTAGCTCTTACAATGTGCTGATATTTATGAAACTCTGGCCTTTCATTGCTGATTTCTAGATCTGCTTCATCGAGGGAATATATTTTACCCATTTTGTTTATTTTGGTTTGTTCTATTATTTTCAGATAGCTGATACTATTCCAGTTATTCCAGCATACACTAAGGTCATAGGCAAGTCTTTTCAAAGCAACCTAAACCCGTTTGTCCTATGAAAGGTGCATCCATAGATTAAAAGCAATTTTAAAACCCCATAGATCTGGTATAAAGAAACTATCTGCTCGCTTTTTTCCCCTCAAACAATGAAGATGTTGCTATTTTGGGGTGACTTATCACAGGTTGAATTCCGACAGCATTTAATTGGCTTTAATTAGGATGTGCACTTGCTTGAAAAAAAGTGAAAAGTCTTAATTTATGCCTCGTCACAATTGATTTGCTCTTGCTCAAATTGAACATTTGTGTATCTTTTCAATCAGTGTCCTGTAATTTCTGAATCACTCTACAATGATGCAAGATTGCAAATTGGTTAGAAATTGTATCTTTAGAGCATTTTCTACTTGTTCAACAGTTCAATAATCTGCAAATAAGATAATATTTTAAGGACTACTTAACAACTTTTTCTTATCCTATGAGAGAATCCTTGTTCCTTATTCCTAATTCTATATTTTGTTCCTGGATGGTCAGTATTGACATGAGCATGTTGAATTTTGGCAAAATTGCTTCTTGAAACTAAGAATATTTATTGCAAGAAAGAAGACTCAAGCTAGGCAATATTGCCAGCCATTTGGGAGACGTTTATAATTCCAAATAAACAGTTTGGGAAATTTTCTGAAGAGCTAGATTTATGCTACGTATTCATCTGAGTTTTCTTTTTTCTTTCTTTATAATTAATTTATTTTAAAAGAATCAAAACCTATGCACATTACTGTGAGTGAACACGAAGGTACAGATTTGCTGCTGTAGACTCATTTGAGATTTCAGTTCTGTTGTCTTTTAATTTCTAGAAACTTTCTCCCCTCTTTATTTCCCGTTTGTTTAAGTTCCTGGTAAAATTAGCAGCGTGTGCTTTCTGCTAGTGAAATTCCTGAGTGTGTTGGCATGGAATTGCAGTAATGTGTTGTGGCTTGGGCCCCTCGCAGGAGTGTATCTCGCAGTCAGCCGTGAAAACCAAGTTTGAGCAGCACACTATCAGAGCTAAACAGATAATAGATACTGTGAAAAACATTATGGACGCCATAAACGTAGCAGCAGCAGAGAAAAGGTAGGTGGGTTGCTCGGAGGGCTGGTTGGTTTGGGTTTATCCACATCCTCTGAGGAGCCGTGGTTTTCTTGGGTCGTTACCGACTTTAACATTCACTTTTCCTGCTTGGTAAGAAATAGAGGGTTTCTCTGGTGTGTCACCGCTCTTCGCTTGCACTGCTCAGCCTTGTCCTTGGTCTGTGACTTCTGCCTAGAGATCTCGCTTTACTTCGTTATTTTTTTTCTTACTAACTTACTGTTATGAAGGCACTCTGTGGGTTTTCAAATCTTTTTTGGAAAAATATTTGAAATTTTAAGTTTTTTCTGCCTGCATCCAGCATTGCAGAAATGATGTTTGGGCCTAAGTTTTTTGTTAACAGTAACACTGAGAAAATAAATGGGAGGACGTAGACACTTTAATTGGCAAGTGGTTAGAATCCTGTAAGGGATGAGAAAGCCCAAGCTCACAGAGGCTTGGCCTCTTGGCCTTTTCCAGATTGTCTCCTTAAATATTCCTTTATTCTCTCTTTACTCATGTAATCCTTTTAGTGCTGATGATGGCAGCTCGTTTACTCTGTCTGATAGTTTCATATATTCTTGGAGGTTTGCGTATATATGGGTTTTTTCCTCACTTTTGTTGCTACCTCTTGTCTGTCTTGTACACAGCGAACTTGCTGTCACCTTTAATCCTTTCCATCTGTCTCCTTTCTGTGTCACTTAATTGTGTCTTTATTTTTCAACAGCCTCCCCTGTGCCTGTCAAACACACTCGTCTTCCCCAGTATATCAGCTTTTACAAACTGCGTGTTTACACCCTATCCCGTCTCACCTTGTCGGGTGCTATGAAAATATGTTGTGAAATGTTTGAAAATATTCTGATATTCTACTTCTTTCTGCCAATCGACCTCCCAGACGCTGTGGAGTAACCCCTCTTAGTCTGAGCTGCTGTTTGATGGTTCTGCTTTGCCCTTTGAGCTAGAACTGCTTTAGATTTTAAGCAATTTTTACTTAAATGGGAGGTGGAGGGTTGATGGTGACAAGGTTAGTTTCTGCTGCCTCCCCTTTGCTTTGCGGGGTCATCAGGCCCGTGTCGGTGTTAAGGAATAGTTGAGCGGTGCTGGTGAGCAGCAGTGGGACACTTTGATCAGATTTATCGTTTTTAAATTATTTTTAAATCGGATGGGTGGTCCACGGGGCTTGTTTTGTTAGTGGGAGAATTCCTGCTGGTGACGGTGGCTTCCTTTCTGCTGCATTAGAGTCCATTCGATGGAAGAGCGAGAAGATCAGAGGGATAGATTGGACTTTGTCCGAAATCAGCTGAACATTTTGACAGAAGATACGAAGGAAAAAATCAAACGCGTTACCGAGGAAGTAGAAAATAAAGTAAGTAACAGCAGTGTGAAAAATCTCCCGGTTTCAAGCGTTGTCTCTTCTGTGAGACAGCTCCTTGAGGTGCCCACCCACCTTCTGAAAAGCTTTGTATGTCCCTTTTCCAATACAAAAAAAAAGAAGAGAATCTGAAATGGCAAGTTTTCCTGACTATCAGGTGATTTGAATCATTTATTGTAACAGTTAGTGCAGTGGCTGGAGAAGGCAAGAGAAACATTTTACATCTTTCCCGCATTTTTCCAGGTCTCCTCTGCCATGACCGATGAGATTTGCCGACTTTCCGTTTTAGTTGATGAGTTTTATTCAGATTTTCACCCTTCTCCTCAAGTATTGAAGCTCTATAAGACAGTAAGTTTCCTTGCATGGTTTGAAGCCAGGCCCTTGGTATTTTCTTTCATTTCTCCTTCTGTATTTTCATAATTTCACGTAGCATTTTATATGACGCTTTCTTTAAGCATTGCAGCATTGCTTTCTGACATACAATTGTAATTTATTCACTAAATATAAATTGATGAGTGCATTTTCTTTCTAAAACCTGAGGAACTGAACAAACACATAGAAGACGGTTTGGGAAGGAACCTGGCTGATCGTTGCTCCAGCGAAGTCAATCAGTCGATGCATCAGTCGCAGCAGGAGATGATTGGTAAGAGGAGGAGATGATGAGGAAGGAGGACTGCGAAGACTTTTAACAATTTAAGGAAACCTGCTTTTAGAAGAATTTTCTTTCTGATCGTGACTTAACCTTAACACCATAAAATGATAAAGGAAAAGCCATCCTGGATCAAGACCATCCGTATCAGTAGCCTGTCTCTGATATTAACTGGTAACAGATCCCTGGGGAGAAAGAGTAACGAACCAGGGTAAATACAGTGATCCATTCCCAATTTAGGGACTTCTGAGCCAAGATACTGCGTCTGGATTAATGGCTTAAGCAAGTAGTAATGGACCCGTCCTCTGGGAATTTGGCTAATCCTTTTAGAAACCCATTTAAATTTCTGGCTTCCACAACACGTGTATGAAATGCATTAATTGTGAGATAATGTTTCTGCAGTATGATCCTCTCCCTGGGTCCCTCCAGGTTCTGAGTGCAAAACAGGACAGTTTCACAAAGTGCTTCCTTTTCTCTTTCTTCTTTATAAGTAGTAACATTATTTCATATCCACCTCTCTCTTCTGATCTCTTTCTGGTAATGAAAGATTCCGAGCAAGATCATGGAATTACGTGAAGCCTTTTGTCATCTTCTGCAATCATGTAGCCTTTTCTGTATGTGGATACTGGATAAACCAACTTTTCCTTCATCCATCTTTATCTTTTGACCATTGATAGGGATCTTTCAGTTAATTGGACTTTTTTTCCAGCAGTGCTCTCTCTGTGAGTTGATTTTGTGTGACTGTTTTATCAGAGCAATACATTGCCTGCTCTATGAGGATCGATACCACCAAAATACCCCCTGATTTTACAAATAAATAAATTAATTGGTCTGTTTGGATTCTCGTAGTTCACAAAGGTGGTCAGCAGAGCCAGGGTCCTACTTGTGAATATGCTGTAAAGCTTTTGATGTTAACTCACCTTTACTATTCTGTTTTATTTCATAGAAAATCTGAAACCACTGTTGCCTTCTGATGCTCAGAATCAGCTCCACTTGCTAATTCCGTGCAGGAGGTTTGACCTTAGCTATGATCTAAACTGCCACAGCCTGTGTGCAGATTTCCAAGAGGATATCATGTTCCACTTTTCCTTGGGATGGACTTCGCTCGTGAACCGTTTCTTGGGTCCTAAGCAAGCCCAGAGAGTGCTATTGGGACTGGCAGATCCAAACTTACCAGTGAGTGCTGCGTCAGGCTGGTGTTTTGACTGCTTTGTTTTACCTTGATGAGAACATCTTGATTTTTACCGTATTTTCCTGCGCTATTCACATGCCTGCTGCTACTCTCCCCTAGTCCCTGCGTGTGAAATATTTTTGGTAAAGGTTGTTTTTATTGGATTATATTCAGGGTGAGAATGGAACAAAAAAAACTTCCCTAAACTTTCTGCAGCCGTTAATCTGAGTTTTGTTTTCCCTCGGATTGAACCCGTTGGGTGACCTTTTCATTTGTAACTTTTGGATCCTTAGGGCAGAGCCAAACTTCTGCAGAACCGTTATTCCAGCCCAGTCCCCCGTTGGACAAGGAACTGCCAAAACCTCCACTGCTTATCTCTGCTGGAAAGTTTCCTTTAAGTAAATCAAACCCTGAATATATGAAAATAAAACCTGTCTGCTTGGTAGTTCCTTAATGCTTTTGACTCAGCTGCCATGTTCCCCCCTTCTAGATCCCTCGTCCTTTAGCTGCCACCCCATCTGCTGCCACCCTTCCTGCCCTCACTCCGGAGAACTCGGCCCAGGATGATTTTATGGTTCCTTTGGTGATGAGTTTGGCTTCGCTGACCTCGAGGACCTCTATGAGCATCATCATTGTTGGCGGAGTGGCAAGTAGTTTCAGCAACATTCTCTGGGCTAGACGTGATGGCAAAGATTGAGCTGGTCTTTCCTTTTTTGGGGTGCAACAGGAAGTGTGTGATGGATTTTGTAATTAACACTGGGCTGGATGAGGGTGGGTAGACACTGGATACCCACAGTCAGGGCGTAGGGAGAAAATGAGCCTAATTACTCTGAGCGTAGTCAGACGTATTCTCTCTGCCGTACGTCTGTGTTCAGTTTTGGAATCAAAGGGTGATTTGATGGTGCCTCCTTCAGTTTGGATTTCGGGGGAGCTTTGCTTTCTCCCTCCTCCTTCATTAAAAAGCAGCCAGGGTTCCCACGTTCTCCCTGCCCCTGGGGCACCAGCTCTCCCAACGCAGCTGTGTCGCTCTGTGGTCACAATACAGAAATAATACATTTTCTTAAACTAATCCGGTGAAAGGGTGGAATTAGATTTTATTCTGAAGGACAATTTCCTTAAGCTAATGAAGGATCCTCTTTTTCTTTTTTTTTTCCAGATCTGGAGAACAGTAGGCTGGAAACTCATCTCTCTCTCCTTAAGCATGTACGGGTTGCTGTACCTTTATGAGAGACTGACCTGGACCACGAAAGCGAAGGAGAGAGCCTTCAAACAGCAGTTTGTGAACTACGCCACCGAAAAGCTGCAGATGATCGTCAGTCTCACCAGCGCTAATTGCAGCCATCAGGTGCAACAGTGAGTACCACACTGCTGTCTCCCCTCCCTGGGGTAAGACATCCGTGTCAGTGGGGTGCCTGTGGTGTCCTGGGAGCAGGGACTGGCCGTAGCTGGTGTGGGAAGGCAGCTTTAGTGTCTCTCGGCATTTAGTATGAGGTATTTTTTTTAAGAGTTTGAAATGACCACGTAAAAAAATCAGTATATCCATCTCTGTGTGTGTACGTGTGAGAGCCCTAAGGCGCAGACTCTGGTTGGGCAGCACCTTGCTGTGAAGCTGAGGGATGTGGCTCCGTTCTAGTGGAGGCTGAATCTGAATCGCTCTGCTTTTACATTCGCATTGAACCAGTTTAATGATGAGTTTTCATTCTGGTGAGCGTTGGTTCTGCCTCAAGGGTTGGGACTGGTGAGGTCGGAGCAGCAGGACCGGGCTCTTCTGCACCACAGAAGAGCTTAAGAGCCTTTGTGAGCAGTTCCCTTTTGTTTTTTGTGTGTGCCTCTTTCCCAAAGACTTTTCCCCCTGTCTCTGCAAAGCAGCGTCTGGGTGATTGTCTCCCTTGGCCTCTCCTGTTGAAACGGTGTGTTTTGGTTAAATTACTATTTCAGAAAATGAGGCCTGCTGAATGAGAGGTGCGGAAACCTCTCCCGTGTAGCCCAGGGAACCCTTTACTAGTACAAAGTTCAGCTTCAGCAGAGGAAAGAGCGTCGTCCCCTCGTCCCCAGCAGCTGCGTGTCTCTGCGAGGACATGGAAGAGCTGGACTCAAACCAGTGCTCCCGGGAGGTGAAGCAGAGACAGAGACCTCTCCCCTCCTGCGGGAGAGCCCAGTTGCTGGCCCGGGGTGGTAACTGGGGCGGTTTTTGTGTAGGGAGGAGTGTTGGAACTCGGGATGGGAGCAGATGATGGAGGAGATCAAGCCTGGGGCAGCCCTCACCCTGCCGAGGGCTCGTGTCCCCCGTGAGCAGGTGGTGCCACCAGAGTCCCCCTCTCAGGCTTGTAGCCCTTGGTGCTCAGTGAAAAATGGCCAGAGGCGATGCTGGCGTAGGCTGAGGTGCATTTTGTACATTTACTTTTTTTTTATTTTTATTTAAAAAACAGTTAATTCTCCTGCTTTCTGCTACTCCGTACTCCCTTAACAGCTGGAGACTTTGCTGAGTTCTGCTGCTCCCTGCAACGCCATGTGTTGGTTTTTTGTTTTTAATATTATTCTTTTTTCTGCTTAATTTCTTTTTTTTGGGAGCAGGGATTTCTGTGGACCGGGATTACAAACGTCTTTTTCCCCGCAGGGAAATGGCCACTACCTTTGCTCGGCTCTGTCAGCAGGTGGATATTACCCAGAAAAACCTGGAAAGAGAAATCGCCAGGCTTTCCAAAGAGATCGATCAGCTGGAGAACATCCAGAGCAGCTCCAAGCAGCTGAGGTGGGTCTGGGTGTGAGGACCCGGCGAGGTTGGTGTTTGCTGGTATTTCAAGGTGAAAGGAGGTGGCAGAGGGGGCCGAGGGGTGTGCGGCAACACCCGTTCTCTGTACCTGTCCCTGCACAGCTCTGGCTGAGTTAAATAAATGCGGGTTTCTACGTAGGCGAGTGAGCAAAGCTCTAAAAATAGTCTTTCTTAGCTGGTTTTTGGCTTTTTTTTTTATTGTATGGGAGAGGTGGCTTTCTCAAGAGTGTTGGTCTGCAGGTCAATTAGGGTGGCAGCTGCCCACAGACCCCTCCCCTGGGAGAAGAGCAGCACTGGGAGTCAGTCAGAGCCATAATGGTTTGATTTTTGACCTCTATTTGGCGTTTATGGAAGAGAAACTCCCAGCAGGAGGTGGTTCGGGGCCCGAGGAGCGGCCTCGATGTTCTTTCCCCCCTGGCTCTTGGCCTCGAGTTCCTCGTGCGGTGGGTTTCGGGACCGGAGGAAGGGAATTTGAAGCTTGAGGTTGATTCTGCCTTTCTTCCCCACGCGGCTGCGCTGAAGTAAATCCCTCGCTTTTGTTTGTTTTTACAGAAATAAAGCCATTCACCTTGAGAATGAACTAGATGGCTTTACGAAGCATTTTCTTCAAAAGAGTAAATAAAGCATCGTTGCTGACTTTCCTGGTGATCCTTTGTAGGACAAAGTAGGAATTTTACCGATTACACTTCTCCTCTGTGGAGTCACATGAAATGATTTATATTTTAAATGTTACTTTGATGACACTTGTTCAATTACTGTAAAACTGGGAGGGTGAAGCAAACGCAAGAGGTGTGGTACTCTGAGTGCTATGTTTGTTTGGTGGATTTTTGAGTTCAAAAATTACCTTTAAACACTAAAATTCTTTGGGCACTTAATAAAAACCCGAATCATTAATTGTTTTTTTCCGTAGTATTTAGCGGTGGCAGGTCTCGCTTCCTGGCATCCAGGAGTTCGTGCAGGGAGAGAGAGCTTATCCCGGCCTCACCGGCTCCTCTTCTCAGTCCTTAGGAATTAGCCAGGGGTGGAGGAGGATTTTTTTGTGTGTGTTTTTGTTTAATGAAGGGAAATACAAGCTCTAGCGCGGGGAAAGGACTTTTGGAAGCAAATGAAATGGGGCTGGGCAGCAGTTCCTCTTCCTCAAATTGAGTGGAAGATGATAATTCACTAATGAAAGGCCCTGGTTTCCCCTCTGGCTGCCGCTTTCGGACGGTTTATTTTTACTTAATCAGTGGCAGCCTTATTTGACCAAATTTGGCAGATATTTCTGACAGTTGATGAGGCGGTGAAATGGTCACTTGCTGGACCCCAGGCTGAGGAGAGCGTGTGTGTCACTGTCACCGCGCTCTGGTGTCCAGGGGCGGGAGAAGGGGCCCGGTTGGTGGCCTTGGCTCGGTTATGCCAGGTTTGGGGGGGACAGGGGGTGTCGGGCTGGAACCTGGGGCTCCGGAGCAGCCCTGGGTTCTGCCCTGGGGGGAGCAGCTTCACCTCCAGCAACACAAAGCCTCTTTTGTTTTTTAAAACAAAAAAAAATAACTAAATGTTTTTTGCTGTTGTCATCTGCAATCATTTAACAGCTTTTTTTTCTTTTTTTTTCTAACTAGACTTTTATCAAAAGTAACTTATTTTAAAAGAGAAAGCCTTTTCAGAATATTTATATATTTTTATGGCAGCATTAACACGGCTAAATGAAATATTCAGCTTTAAAAACTAAGCTGTGGGGATTTGCTATTTCCAGTAACTAAGGGCTATCTTAAACCGATTTAAAACCTGATGCTAGAGGCAGGTAATTACTGGGAGCTGAAGGACGCTGTTGTCACCACGCTGTCACCTGCTGTTTCTTCCTGGCCCTCGGCGCGTTCGGGAGGCTCCGGGGTTTGGAGGGAAACTGTGAAATCCAAGAATGAGGAGGAGCCTGGCCTTTGTGTGCAAGATGGGGGTTTAATGCTCTTTTTCTGGAGCACTGTTGTGGACGTTGCATGTGTTCTGCAGCTATTTATTAAAAAGAAATACTACCCCTTGGCTCCGGGACGTTCTTTGGGACCTGCAGGGAAGGGGGGCAGTTTCCTCGGGTAACGTTTTGCCGTTTAACGTCCATCACCTGTCCCCTACCACAAGGTAATTAAGAAGCAAGAATTAATTGCAGGAAGGGTGGGTCCGTCCCCACCCCGAGAAGCGGGATCTTTAGGCTCCGCTGAAGCACCCACGAGTGACACCCTCTGGTTAAAAGCACTTGTTTATTGGTTACAATATCAACTCATGGCAACACCTTTCACTGAGCCACTGTACAAATACAAAGAAAAAGATCCATCGTGGGGGAAAAAAAAAAAAAAAAGCTATAACCAGAGTTAGTTCAGAGCCAGGGATTATTATTTTTTTTTTCACAGGGAAGTCTTTTTACAACAGCACTGGTAAAGAACAAATGGCACAAGTCCCTGGTTGGTTGGTTTGTTTAATAGCTTAAATAAAAGCTTTTAAGACTG
This sequence comes from Limnodromus scolopaceus, assembly GCA_028565335.1. Lineage (NCBI taxonomy): Eukaryota > Metazoa > Chordata > Aves > Charadriiformes > Scolopacidae > Limnodromus > Limnodromus scolopaceus. The sequence goes on along the minus strand of JAOXNO010000052.1, from coordinate 2,129,750 downwards.
TTTTCTGAATACATACACAATCCAAAGGCAGTGCAGGATCACTTCATAATCGCTGTGACGTTACCCAAGGGTTTCCAAAGTAGTCAGCAACTAGTTAAAAAAAAAAAAAAGAATTCCAAAAACCAACCCCCAAACTGTAGCTGATGAGAAACACCCGAAACTAAAGGCAAATTAAAATCAAGCATGTTTAGAAGCACTTTGTTTTGGACTCCTTTGGATGCCATATGTACTACAAGTGTTCAGATGCTTTTATTATTTTTTTTAAAAATTAAAGAAAAAAAAAAAAAAGAGAAAAACACAAGTAGAGCACCATCGTGTAAGTAAAACAAAGGCTTGAAATATCTAAGACTATTCCACCGAAGTCCATATTAGTTAAAACCTAAACATACTGTGTGGTATAAGAATGTCAGGCACATGTACTCGTTATCAGTTCTATCGATTAGTAACACTGCTCACACATTTACCAGAACGACACCGCGGCAACACCCGGCAGGGGTTTTTACAGAAACCAGCAAATCGGCTTTAAAAAAATTAAAAAAAACCAACAACAACAAAAAAAAAAAAGGCTCGTGGTGCCTGTGAAGTGGAGGACGTCGATTCCCCGCATGCACGCCCCGGGACTGGATACAAAGTGCACCATCAACCCATGCTTTAATTACTTGGACAGGAAATGCTATCATCGCAAAAAAAAAAAAAGAAAAAAAAAAGAATAACCCAACCCCAGTCATTCCGCTACAACGACCATTTATAACCGACGACGCCAAGTAGCCAGCAAACTCTCACCGACATCTCACAGCACAGCACTAAAACCGAGCGGGAGGCAACAGCGTCCTCGGAGGGGAGAGACCCGGCGCTCTCGGAATGTTTGCCCGATGGCTTCCTTCCGCCTTCCTTGCACGTGAACTTCACTGAGGGACAATTAGCGGTTACGTTAATTAAGGAGTTCCTCTTTCCAGCCCAGGCGTTCCAGTGATCACACCGGGAGCGGCTCCCGCAGCGGTTCCACGGGAAAAGCCCAGTTACTCCGTTTCTAACGATAAACGTGGTTGTGGCACGATGACCTCCCGGATCTGCCAGATCCCGCGCCGTATCCGCAGCTCAGCGAGGGCAGAGGAGAGCCGTGGGGGGAAGAGGGAAAAAAGCTCTGGAGAAGGATGGGAAGAGGCCAGGGGTACCGGAGGAAGCGTAGTCACAGCCGCACTGCGCCACCCGGAACCTGCTCGTGGTTTCCAGCATCTCAGCCAACAAAGGGACATCCAGAGCGACGTGGGGACAAGCCCGAGGTGGGCACTTGCCGGACTCAGACTCTCCATCACAAAGTTAAAGCAATATCAGAAAACGGTGACCCAAAAAACCGTACCGGAATAAACTACATCTCCTTACACAAAAGCCCACGGGTCCTTCCCAAGCCAGGAGCGACCCTTTGGAAGAGGCTGGGAGCGGTGCTTGGTTCCTCCATTGCTGTAATTATACCCAAGTTACCCGAAATTGGGATAATGATGTCATTTGGCAACAAACTTTTTAAAGCGAGGTGGGGATGGAGCCGCCAGCGCTGCAAAACCTGCTGCCTGAGTTAGAGACCGCTCGAGCCGCATCCTCCCGCCTCCGTCCTTCTCTTAGAGATTCCAAGCAGGGAATAACAGCTTTTAAGTAAAAGCTACAGGAGGTCATTTTATCACCTTTCTCATAGTAGGAGGAATTTGGGCTTTTACCCTTAAAACCGCATCCATTTTACAGGGACATCAACCGCGAGAGGTCACCGGCGGCCCATTAAAAAAGGTGATGCCACAACCTGGGCGAGCTCATTATTTGGCCTCGTAATAACAACGCGTGACATTAAATCTCTAGGCTTTAAAATAAAAATGATCTAAACTATATCCAGGACAGCAATTAAACGGTGAACATCACCTTGGCAGGATCCATCAGAAGCTTCTTAAAGGTTCCCAAGGAGCATGGTCTCCCGCGGCCCCAGCCGTGACCGGGCTCCTGCCACCTCCCCTTGTCCCCGAGGAGCCCCCCCGGGACCCCAGCAGCGAATCCAGCAGCTCCTTGGGTGATGCTTTTGGAAACCTCGTTAGCCAGCCATCAGCATTCCTTAATTATTTATTTTAAAAGCAGCTGAATCCTTAATTCAGCAGCTTAATTCCAGAGAATCCCCCATGGAACAAGGATGAAGTCACCTGCAGTGACACCCGCAGGAGAGCCCTTACCACCTTCACCTCAAAGTTTAAGTTATACACCTTTCTAAAATTGGTATTTTTTTTGGAGTTTCACGAGTAGAAACCAGTTTTAATACCAGAATGTAAAAATGGTACCTGTCTCCGCAAAGGTGTTCACTAGGAAATTGGTTCAAAACGCACATCTATGGAAAAAAAACCTTTTTAGAAAAAGAATATTTTCTTAAAATTGCTTAGTAACAAATCTCCAGAAGGATTCGCTCAAGGCAGCTGGGAGTTTAAAAAAAAATAAAAATAAAAATAAAATAATAATCAAGTGCACCACTGAAAAAAAGGACCCAGGTCTGCAAGATCCAAGGAGCTGCTCGGTTCAGAGAGCGGGGAGAATCCCGGGATGGTTCTGTTCCCGCACAGGGGGCGTGAAGGGATTCCCGTGCCGCACAGGGGGCGGGATGCTGCTCCCCCCCCAGGCTCTCGGCAGGGAATAACGGGTATTTTTTCTTTCCCAGCACAAGATGCGCTCTTTTCTTTTTTTTTCTTTTTTTCTTTTTTTTTTTTTCTTTTTTAAAAAAAGTGACTTTACTGTGATTGGTACATTTATTGGCACCGTCACCGTTACAGACATGGCAAGTTTACAGGCACAGACTGGAAGTGCTGAAATAATTTCGGATTACAAATGTCAGAGTCTTGACAAATGGTCACCTCAAGCCCCAGAGCTGTTTGGTGCGATGGGAGATACCGGGCACTTACACCCACTGCCCGCCCCACGCACCCCCAGGACGTCGGCTGGGGGCACAGCACCCTCACCTCCCAACCTCTTCATTTAAAATTCACCTTATCTTTAAAATAAGTCACTTAAGAGAAGCCAATAGACCGGAACTCCCCGTCCCAAAACGGCCACGGAGGTTGGGATTCCCAAAGGAACATCCATTGCCAGCGCAGGCACCAAGAAGTTAATTAACCTCCCCGGTTAATGGATGGGCATCGGTCACTCGATGTTTCCTCTATCTACGCTCAACTCTGCTCCAGCAGAACCTACCGCTTATAGGCCACTGCCACCAAAATCAGAATAAACCCAGGAAATGGCTATTTACAGTGTGGGAGCCGCAGAACAATTAGCATCTCAATTAACCCCCCGTGGCCCAGGAGCTCAGCGCCCACCGAGCCAGGGTCTCTGCGTCCTAACGGGGTCTGAAGGGCTCCCGCAGGGAAATGAGGTGATTTGGTTCGTTTTCAGTTACACAATTCCTTTTACAATTCCCCCCGCACTTCACTGACACCAAGCGCTTTCGGTTGCGGCGCCCCCTCGTTTGGAGGGGGATCACAGGTGATTAACCGCACGTTTAATTGAAATCTAGAAGAATTTCAAAGCCCCCCTGAACGTCTCGGCTGATTGTGGTCACGGAGGGGGCTCTGCAAAGGCACCGCTTCCCGCACACCGAGCACCCTGCCGAACGGGTCTGGGATGGGCCCAAACTCCCTCCCTTAATTAAGAGCTGAATTATCAAAATTAAAAGCTCTCAGCCCCTTAACGGCAGCGAGGCGGGTGGCGTGGCTTCCACACCCAAGGACGGTGTGGAATAACCGAATAACCGCTGCGCAAAGCTGCGGCGAGGAAGCCAATACTTCTGCAACAGGATTTATTTATTTTTTTAAATTTTATTTTTTAATTATTTCTGCTACTGTTGCAAGTCTGCCCGGCGTTAACCCCTTGGTGCCTGGAGGCCACTGACTGCCAATGGATGAGCCAGGAACCACTGGCTGGAAGGAAGAACCCCCACGATTGAAAACAGGCAAAGAGGGTGCAGGAGGGAGTGAATAAGGCGGCAGGTATTAACTGGGAGTCTCCAGGGCCTTAAAATAAAAAAAAATTCAAATGCCTTCCATTATAAAAACACATACATACCATTGGCTTCACTTTATCTACAGGAAATTCACAAAAACACTTAAAACAGCAAGTCTAGTTCATCCACTACAAAACTCAGAAGTGACATCTCGGGTTAAAAGCAAAGCTATAAATGTAGTTTCCTTAAAAAATGCAAACGTATTTCTTTACATACAGACAAATGTTACATGATTGGCTGCTATTAATGTGTATATTTCTGTTATGTACAAAATAAAAGTACAGGATTAGCAGACTGAGCACAAGCAAAAACCCTTCAAGGACAATCGAACCAAACCACCAAAAACAAAAAGACTGGCTCTTAGTTTGTCGGTCACCATGATTCCGTGTGCTGGCCCCTTTTAAAAAGTCAGTGATTTCTTCCCCCCTCCCCTATTTCTTCACTTGATTTTTTTTTTTCCTAGTTTACAGAAAGCCTTTTTTTTTTTTTTTGTGTAATAATCAGTGAATAGAAAAACTTCACCTGCAAATACAAGGTAGAAATGTTATTTCACAGCTATAGGCTGCAGCATTGATCTCTCCAGGTCTCAAATGGAGAATGTACGTGTTTGGCTCCCAGTTAATTCCAGATTCTGAGAAAACTGTCCCAAGACCCTGTAGCTACAGCCATGCCGTCATCAGTGACACCTAAACAGCTGACACGGTTGTCATGGCCAGCAAGGACACCTGGAAAAGAAGAAGCGATGGAAGTTAATATTCACAGCACGTCGGGGACGTCAGCTCTTGCTCTCTCTCCCAGGCGAGTCTTCAAATTTGCTAAAAACCACGAGATGCAAGATCTAACCGTGCTTTTTTGTGCTTTACCCTGAAGAACGACACACATCGCAGCAGCCAGAGCAAGACACTCACGGGTGAGACGTACACACAATACTGCCCCCTTTTTCTCTCTGCCATTACGACTTCTCCTCCTTTCTGCCCCAAAGCCTCCTCATCCCCAACAGGACTCCCTACTTCCTAATCTGGAAGGCTTTTTCCCCCCTGTTTTCCGCAGCACTGCCCACAGTTTCAGCCATCAAATAAATACTTCAAAAATCAAATGCGATGTCTACCTCTAACTCCCTTGAGTCTCCCGTGAATTGGAAGCCCTAAGGGTTAACCCCCCCCTCCGTGTGTCGTGTCTGTTGTGACTGTTCCAAAAGCAGCGTCTCTTTCCCCGCTTTGCTGTTGGTTTCCTTCCCCCCCCTCCTCCCACTCCTCTGCTCTCCCAAGGGTTGTTAAACCTCAGCCTGGCCCTGTCCCCGAAGGAAAAGCACACCTTTGTGTTCCCAACAGCAGGATCGAGGTTCGGAACAGAACCCAGGCCCCATCGTTTAATTTAAAGCCGCCGCTGTGCTCTAAACAGGTCTCTCTCCTGACACAAGTGACTTTTTCAAGGACTAAAAGCGTCCACTTCCCCTCTCTCCCAACGGCAGGAAGTTACGGTCCCCAAAGCAGAAGGGCTCCCGTAACTCACTGCTCTCTGGATCACCTCCTCTGAGGGGTGCAGAACTCAATGCAAATGCGTAATTTTGCATTACTTAATTTCACACGCTTTGGTGAAATAGGTTTTCTGGAGATGGGACGTAATTTTGGAGGCTGTTCCTCAGCCCCGAGAGCTGCCGTCTTCCAGCGCACAGACATACAACGGCCGACAGCAAGGAACAGGAGGATTTCACTGACTGGAGCTTTTACCCCACACATCGTATAGACGGGACCATTAACGCAACCCAACAACCGGAAAATATGACCAAAGCCAATAAAACAAGAGGACAACGCTCCAAAAGAAAGGGGAAAAAAAAAAAAAGAGAAGGATGCAAGCAGATTCCATATGATCGGCAACGAAGCGGCTCTGTATTTTGCATGGATTTGGAATATTCCTAGCCCTGGAAATGGGAAATTGCAGCTCCTTACTCACCTGCTCGCTCCCCTTTCAGAGTGTCCCACACGTTGCAGTTGAAGTCATCGTAACCCGCCAGCAAGAGGCGGCCGCTTTTGGAGAAGGCCACGGAAGTGATCCCGCAGATGATGTTGTCGTGGGAGTACATCATCAACTCCTGATCCGCCCGGAGGTCGAAGAGCCGGCAAGTGGCATCGTCAGAGCCGGTGGCAAACGCGTGTCCGTTGGGGAAGAACTGGAAGTTTTAACGAAGAGACGGGAGTTTGACACCAGGAAAATAGATTGTTTGCGCGGTATTTCAAAAAACATCACAGGGTTATTTTGCTGAGGTGAACAGATAACGGCAGAGTAATTTATTTACATTTTAAAAAGCCATCCGCATGTTAAAAAAAAAAATAAAATGCATCTACACAGCATTGGTAACACCTGAACGGCTGGAATTTTACCCAGAGGGATCCTGGATGTGGAATACGAGGGGTGATTCCTGCAGAAGGAAGGAGGAGGCAGTTGCAGCGCCCTGGCCGGGGGCCGGGGACACGCCGTCCCCTCCAGGTTGGCTCCGCCAGCACAGGAGACGGCGAGGGAACAATTCCATTCCCCAAAAACCCACTCCAAATCCCAGCCATTCTCACAACAGCCACATCGATGGAAACGGGAATGGAAAGAGCTCAGGATCCAGGTCTAAGTATAGGAACCGCATTTTTCTGCCGGTCATGCTTTTGGTATTTTCTCAGCCTTAATAATTTTTCATGTTTATCAAAAACAGATGCAGCTTAGACTTAGATTTCGTTCCCTATTTATCAGGGCTCGTATCTTGTGGATCAGAACATAGTGTTACTATGACAGAGAGGAAATATAATCCAGTTTATAAATATTACCAAGTGATTCCAGGGATGAATATTCAACAGCAGCACTGATTTTAACTTTGCCTTCCAGAATATTTCGCTGAAAGCTCTTTTCAACAGAAAATACCAAGTACACTTTCGTTTAACAAAATCCTTGGAGCGGAGGATGCTGGGCTATTTCACTCCCTCTCAGTATAATCGTATTCATCTACAATTTTCAGTTTTTAACACATTGCCACACCGCAAAAAGTCTCCCCTCCTCCGTTCTTTGCTTCTTAAAAAAAATAAAAATGTAAGGTTTCAGTTACTGAACAAAACCAGAGCTGAAACTATTCCAAGAACGCTTCAATGCATCCAAAATAGCGATAATAATAATTTAGTTATAAACTAGATTGTAAATGATTAGACAACCTTCTTCGTTACATATAATTTAACAGCCTCTACCCTAACAAAGTAATTGATTTTAAATCAAGGTAACCCAGTAGAGGACAAGCTGAGATTCATGCAACCATCGCTTTTATCCTCCCCCTTTATTTCCCCAGGGAAATACAAATAATCACTTACACAAACTGCATTAATATCCGACACGTGCCCGGTGAACGACTGCCTGCACATCCCGTCTCGAATATCCCAAAGCTTTGAGGAGGCATCGCAGGCGCCCGACACAAAAGTCCTCATGTCCGGACTCAGGGAGAGACTCATCACATCACCAGTATGGCCAGTGAAGGTGGTGGTCTGCTGCCCAGTTTCGATATCCCACAGAGCGCTGCAGAGAAAAACAACAGCATTAACACAATGGATTTGGTGATTTGAGGCTTTAATTTTTAAATACAAATCAAGGCACTGGAGAGGGAAAAGAAAAGAAAAAAGAAAATAGGAAAAAGAAAGGCCAAGAGAGCTCAAAAACTCACCAAGTGGTGTCTCCTGAGCTAGTGACAATTTGGTTGTCATCTAGAAAGCGACAACAGGACAAGTATCCTAAAAACAAAACAATTATGTTCATTTCAGACCCAGAAGTAACAAATTGAAGTTTAAAAACCCAAGAGCATCGACTGAAGTTCTCCCCCAGCTGGTCTGTAACCGACAGAACTACCTCAGAGCTCCCAATAAACTTCAAAGCAGGATTTGTTTTACTTGGTGCAATAAAAAGCCCCGAAGTGAAGCGGGAGCATGGCTGACCTGTGTGTCCCGGCAGCTCTCGGCTCACCCTCACGTTGCCCTCCCTGGTTTTTAAGTTGTAGATGGAGCAGATGTTGTCCAAGCCGCCGCAGGCCACGTAGTTCCCCGAGGGAGCGTAGGCGCAGGTCATCACCCAGGAGGATCTCAGCGGAATGGCGTGCATCTTGGGGAGACAGAGCTCATCAGCGCTACCTCACGCACTACCTGCCACTTCTCCACTAATCATTCATAGCCAAATTAATGGATTATAGCGGATTAAACACACCAAGATGACTGTGTATCATAACTGTCAGTATTTTGATTTTACAACATATTACCACCCATTTTGTATTTACACATCCATACATCCTAGGGTGAAAAATACCAGTAGTCTCTGGGGTAGGTACACAGAACTTCAGTAGGACATTAGGTAATAGCAAAGCCATTCTAAACTTAAACATTTACTACATTTGTTTATTCCATTTAGGTTTCTTTGTCCAATTCATCTACCTCTCTGAACTACAGATTACAAAAGGGATGGCTGTACCCATGGAGACAGGAGAGTTTACAGCAGCAGATGACAACTCCACATTCTACCTAAGCTTTTCTCATTTCACAGCTTTTGTTCTTTCATTTTTGCCTTTTTCTTTTTCTCCTCCTTTGTTTTCCCTCCCGAGCAAAACACTCTTGTAAATTCTGAGGTTGTGTATCTCTACAATTTAAAACCAAATTAGTTTCAGAAGCAACACCACACAGCCAGAGAGCAATAGCTACAAGCTACTGCACCAGCAAATCAGAGTGAAAATATTACATACTTCCTAGAACTATTCCTTCTGAGACACAACCTACAACATCATCACTAGTAATCTTCTTTCCTGACTGGGTGAAAACCCAAAATGATTATGTCTGCATTAAAAAAAGACGACATCTTCTCATTTTTACCTTGCAACCATAGAAAAAATAGACACAAGCCCCCCCAAACACAGAAATCATGCACAAAGTATTGATAGAGATTATGAAGAACTCTACCTTATTTGTTGTATAACTATCCCAAATAATTAATTTTCCATCTTGAGAAGCACTGACTAGTAGCCTAAATACAAACACAAAATAAAATATGTTAACATACAAACTGAAAAAATCTCAAAATAGACATCCATCACACATGATTCCCAAGTCATTCAGAAATTTTCATCATTCCTTTATTACCCTCTGATTTTTTTTTTCTTTTGTTGGGGTGGTGGAGGAATCATCTGTTGGAAAAACTCTGCAAAAATCTATATATTGCCAGACCGAAGAATCGTGTGCCCACAGGGACTCAATGGAGAAACCCCAACAACTTACTGAAAACCCACTTTATGAACTCTCTCCACAGCTGCTTTCAGTTTTCATACGCTAATATTTTAGCTATACAGCTACACAAAAATAAACAAGAAAATCAGGGGAAAATAAATCTTAGCTTGAGAGCAGGTTCTAGCTCTGTTTCTTTCTGGACTACATAAGAGAGAGCAGACCACGAGGCATTGTTAACATCTGACCATCAGCTACATGACAGAACTCCCTCCTGAAAGCTAAATAACTTTTCCCGCTAGGTACAAAAGGATCTCTTTTTTTTTAATGAAATAGAATTTGTCTGTAAAGTTTTTAAATTCTTGTAGTCACAGAAGTTACACCATTATTCAACATCTTGGAAAATAGAATATCCATCATTCAAAATTTATGGCTTACCACATGCACCCTCCTCTGCTTAAATAGAGTAGAGAATTTAGTTAAAATTAAAAGAAAGAAAAGGCAAAACGTCTGTGGTAAGAACAAAGAAAGTACCTCTCCTTTCAGTCGAGCCTTTTCTGTTCCCACTATGGTTTTAAAAAAGCAAACTAAAACTAAAGACAAAAAACCCACGACAGCCGTGGGCTGTGATCCCCCTGCAAGGGCAGCGACACCGCATGGGCTCCCAAAACGGATGGTGTTAATTCTGAATTCATCTGATTTCTAAGCCTTAATCCGCAGGTTTAGGGATGGCCTGTACCAACCTGGAGTCGGATCCCCAGTGCATAGCGTAGATTTTGGCTAAGTGACCTCTAAGCGTACGCCTTGTTCGCATCTGAATCCGCCCCACTGAGTCCAGACTTGTTGTGATCTAAAAATAAACAAAACAAAACCCCTGAGATATCGAGAACTATTTTTAAGACACAAGATAACTGAAGACTTTTGAACTTTGATAGAAAATAATCCATCTTGGCATGCAACATTAAAACCAAGAAAGGATACTAGTGTACAAGCCAGGATTAGGTCCATGCAAACCCGAGGAAAACAGATTTTACAGAGATAAACTAACACACTTCACAATGGCGACGCCTGAAACTTCAGAAAGCTTTTTTTAAAATAATACTATGTAATATTAAGGCTATTTCAGACAATCAAATCTGAAAGTTTTCAATTAAAAGCCAACGGAAGAAAATCCTCCGATATTTATTGCACTGTTGCTTTTTTAAAGCATGGCAGAACTTAAACATGCAAAATACTTTTGTTTCCAAAATACACCTAAAAGACATTTATTTAAGTCTTTCTAAATATACTAAGCACAATAAACACAGTCTATTTAAAAGGAAAACTGGAAGCAGGACCCATTAAGATGATGGGGTTTTTTTTTGACTGGTTGGGGAATTTTTTGATGTTTTATTTATTTGGGTTTTTTTGGTAGGATTGTTTTGTTTTCTTTTAAATAACTGTGTAAATACACAGCTCATTTACAAAAGGCTTCTTTCACTTTATTCTTTCAGTTACTAAACAGGAAGGTGTTACAGTCATAAAGTGTAGGGATTTTTATGTTTTTTACGTATGGATTAACAGCCTGTACATGGAATCCAGAACATACCTGGGCAAGAGTTGTGTCGCTACACGCTTTCCTTGCATCCTGCAACAAAACCAGAACAATTTGAATCTAAAAGGCAACACCGAGCATCCGCCGAGAGAAAGTGTCTCAAGAAAAATAACTCTAAAGCTAAAAACTTCACCACACTCAAAAAACCCACAAGGATCTCACATGCCAAAGTGCCTTCTGTCACCCTCATGTGTTTTATTGGCCATGAATGTAAAGAATTGGCCCAAAAACTGGGGGTAGGGGAGGGAGAGGGACCTCAGAAGGGGCAGAATCACAGAATTGTGTGATTCAAAGGCATGTGGAGCCGTCCCCACGTCCCAGCGCCTACCCTCTGCCCCGCTCTCCTTCCCCGCTTGGGCGTGAAGGACCGAAGGACTGATCCACCTGGAAAAGCAACCACAGGTTATACAGGATTAGCAAATTTGGGGCCACGTGAGGCTCTTGCCATCGCGGGTGTGACGGTGGCGGTTAGGAGAGAAGGGATGAAGATTAACAGGCGGGATCTGGCGAGCGGGACAGACAGCAGCCTTAGCAAAGCTTAAGATGCTGCTGAACATCTTCCAAAATGAAGAAAAAAATTAAAAAGTTCAAGTAACACTCATTCATTTTACGGAATGGGTGGTGCTCAGGTCTCCATACAGGTATTCCATCTTTTTTTCATTATTTCAGATTCTATGGGCATGTGGCCAACTTCCTGCATATTATTCAACCCTACCTAGAAAACAGACTTTATTCTGGTTTGTACGACCAGAGAACAGCCTGGAGACCTGAGCCAGCCTCACTCAGCCCAGTTTACACCACTGGTGTTGTGCAAGGCCTGGTTTCGGTTACGATCGAACCACACTCCCCCTGCTCAGGCTCCCGCCTTCGAGAAACAGAAATAGGCACCGTGAGCAACCACTTCTGAGAAACACGGTTTAAATAATTGGCTTAAAATGAGACAGGAGCTTCTACAGCACAAGTTAAAGATAAAGCTTATGGGCAGCAGGACTGAAGGATGGGCCACCAGCCCCTCTCTAACTCCCTGCAATTGCCCCTCCACCGCTAATTCCCGCGTTTCCCCACCCCGAGAAGGCGTTCGATCCCTGCACGAGTGGCCGTGTCCTCTCCGAGAGGAGGAACGGAAACATTTACTCACACATTTTGGAACAGCATCAATGTGTTCAAACCAGGATCCTAAAGTTTTTCAAGCTCTTGCTTGAGAGTTACTTGACATTACAACTTGAACAATTCCTCAGTGCGTGTTTATTTTGACCACCCTTTATAGATTTCCTCCCAGAAGGCGAGCCTGAGAGCGGATTAAGTCATCTCAACTTATTTTTAAAATGTCTAAACTGTAGAAATATTTATAAAATGTTGACGTCTGGAATCAGGAGGGGTTTAAAATACCAGCGGAGCAAATCCCCTAGCACTCAGGACTTGTTTCAGCCACAGGAAGAAACACACTGGATTTTAAACAACTTTAATTGTTTAGTTTAGCTGAAATACTTGAGGATGTTCAACAGAAAATGAATTCTGAATGCAGGCCATTTTCCTTCGAGAAATTGCCATTAGCAATACCTATGCTTGAAGGTAACACTTGCCGTACGATTGGCAAAGGTGCAGGAAAAGCAAAGTTTTCAACAGGCTATTTTAATTCTCACATTTTAACTGTCACTTCTACATGTGCACCATCGGAACAGAATCATTAGTGTCACAACATCAAAAAAGCTGCTCTGTGTAACTATAACTGCAGATTTTTCTCAGTCGGTGCAGTAGACAAAGCAGTATTTGTGAGAAAAATCCATCCGCTCGGTCAATGTGCAGCCCCCATCATTTCCTAGCACACACGCTAAACGTTTCAGTTTTTCCCCTAAACTGTATGTATTTTTTCTAAGATGTCACTCAATTTCAAGTGACACTGTGCCAAGTAGGCAACACTTCCAAACATCCCATCCTGAATTTCAACCCTCAAAGCAAGGACACGCATCACATGGGAACTTTATTATAGACAGAACTGGGAATCAACTTTAACCATAAACCCGTCTCGTTATCGTTCATCGCTCGCTGACCCTTCACACTTCCTGCACTCAACATTCATGCATTCTTATTTTATCCCCACAAATAATACCTGAAAATTACCAGTCCACTATATATTCTAGACACTTTAAAAAAATTATTTAATAAAAGTCACCTATACAAATATGAAACTGAATTATTTGGTCAGAGAGTTTCTTGAATATTAAATCATTGCGACCATTTTTAATTGCATATGGATCTGAAGTTAAAATGAAGCATAAGGTGTCCAGCCCTGCACTCAGATCCAAAGAGGCAAACACTAATTACGTTACGAGGGGGAATGATTTTAAACTGAAAGAGGGGAGATTGAGATGATATCTGGGGAAGAAATTCTTTGGTGTGAGGGTGGTCAGACCCTGGCCCAGGTTGCCCAGAGAAGCTGTGGCTGCCCCATCCCTGGAGGGGTTCAAGGCCA
>JAOXNO010000052.1:2099734-2115195 GCA_028565335.1 Limnodromus scolopaceus | reverse complement strand
GAGGGGTTCAAGGCCAGGCTGGATGGGGCTTTCAGCAACCTGGTCTGGTGGGAGGTGTCCCTGCCCAGGGCAGGGGGTTGGAACTGGATGATGTTTAAGGTCCCTTCCAATCCAAACCGTTCCATGATTCTATGAACTGCCAGCAGATGCCACACATAAAAACCAGTGTTTTTGCACACAACGTATTCTAAGAAACCCGTAGTCTTAGCTGATAGGAATCTTTGCAAATAAGACATCCCCATATAAATCAGATTTATGAATGCTCTATGTTTAGGAAAAGGACATTTTGATGAAGAATAAACAGGCTCTGAAGATCCTTATTATACTTTGGACTTGTCTCTCTACTGAAGACTGCAGCACTGAAACACACAGGCATGTCGCAACAGATTCCTGGTAAACCAGCTTTGGGCATGACAGCTCATACTCAGTTTATCTTCAGTGAGTAATTTAAAAAAAAAAAAAAAATACATGACATCCACCCCAGAAGGTTTTTCCCTCCCACTCCATGCTCTGACCTGCACGTGTATCAAGAGTGGCAGCGCAGTGCTGACTTTTAACCCAAAACCAAGCTTCTCCAATACCCATAACCCCAACTCGTTGTGCCCAGATCCTAGAATTTTGCTGCACCCCCTTTTTTTTTTTAAATCCAAAATAAAAAAACATGTAGAGACACGTACATGGCTAGTAACAAAACACAGTAAACTTCAATAAGAAACAAAACATTTTGTTCAAGAAATATTATGAATGCATTTCATTTTACCAATGGCTTACTTTTCAGCCTGAAAGTATTTTAAGCTCTGCACAACTTAAACAGCAGCAAGCACTAGATTTGATCTTTACACTTTATTCCTTTAAAGGAGGAACTTCATAACGAAAAACAAGCAATTAGCAATTCTTACTCTGATTTGATTTCGCAGCTGCTCTGCCTCCTGCCGTAACTGTTCCAGCTCACTCATCTTCACTCTCTACTTCTCACACTCCACCGGTGAAGAAAACCTGCTAATGAGGGAAGAAAAATAAGTTTCAGTATCACTTTTGCTTCTTTAAAAAACAAAAGCAATAAACCCCATGAACCTATATATATATTAATGCTGCTTTTAGAAAGGCTTCCAAATAGATACTCACTTTAGTACAAGGCCCAATAAATTTTACAAGACCTAAGTTATTTCAATTTCCGAATTACCAAGAAAAGCAGAATTAAATGAAGTATATTTTGAATAGAGAAGCAACAGAAGCACCCACTGTACTTTAAAATACTGTTATTAAGGCATTTTTTTGTGCCACTCTTCACACCCACCCAGAAACCTCTTCAGTCTTCACCCCAAGATGGCAACAGAGAGCAAAGACTGCAGCGGTGCCTTAAACGTTTACCTCAGAGCTCAGCATCAATATATACAATTAATATCAATCAATATCATACAAGCACCTTTGCACCTGCACATCCAAAGTGGGTTTTGTTTCATTTAAAGATGAAAATTATGACTCCTAGACTACAGCTGAAATGGCAGGTTTTCTACAACTTTTTTTTTGTAGAATTTTTTTGAGGTTTTCGATTCAAAAGCACCCACACAGTGAGCAGGGGTAGTAAAGACCAAACGATCCTAAAAGCATCCTCGTGCTGGTACAGCTCACTACATTATCTACAAAATCCAAAACACTTCTAGCATAGAGAAGAAATACAGAAAGTCAGGCCATTGCTCACAAAGTGAAAATTGAGGGAGGAAGGAAATGAAGTGGGAGAAGAACCTATTCAAAACGTTATTCTAAGCTTTTTATTCAAGTCTGAGAGACAATACAGCAGTGTCCCCCCAGTTTAGTCCATTGAAAAATGGCTAAAGAACAGGGGAAGAGAGGTCAGTGTGTCTGGTAAGTTGTGGACCTCCAGGAGAACCCCTTTATTTGGTCCAGCTACTAGCTCTCTGTAGTTCAGCAGGATGTGCCCTAAGAGACAGACTCTGGAAGGCTTCTTTTCCACCCATAAAACGCGACACTTCAGAGATGGAAAGAGTGAAAGGTTTTGGTTCAAAGTAACTTACTAATAAGATAATCACCCTTGGACCAGCAGCTTACCCAAGTGTTTGAGAGCCACAAAACTTCTCACTACTCAAGAAGTGTATGTTCATTAATTACCCATCTGCTCTTTTTTTTTTCCTTTCAAGCTGCCCCTACAAGCTTTCCACAAAGCCCATTCCAGAATAAACCCACAAATGTAAACAAATTGGATCATCTCCAAATCAAAACACATCCTAACTGGTAAGAGCCCAGGGGTGACTTAGGTGTGATATTTTCAGTTATACGTAAGCAAACTACGAAGGTCACACCTTTCCCTTCCTTAAACCTATGCTCTGTTCAACTACAAAGACACCATAATCCATATGTGAATATTCTAAGAGACTACTTTATTTACCATCACCTTCCTGTTTCAGCAGCCCAGAGTATTTAATACTGCTTAAGGCACAGCAGGCATAAAGTAGAAGCCATTAACACTAATGTCCAATTTCAAAAATCAAGCATTAAAAACTGTGATCACTTCAGCGTGCATGATAATCACATGTCTTTATAGTCTTTGAAGTTTAATTACAATTTTAAAATATTTGATTGGAATACTGTACCTCTGTGAAATATGGCCCCACTTTCAGTTCCAACTGTCAAATTATCCTTTTTAAAATGTTTTCCCCCTTTTTATTTTTTCTAGAACCTACACAAAGGTAAGACAAACAAAACAATGGACTCAAATGTCTAAAGCAGCCGGCCATGGCATCTGCCATGTTTCAGCCATCTCACGTGCTATTTTTAACAGAAGATAAAGATTCCTGACAGAGAAGTTGATGTATCTCTAATTTTCGGAGAAGGGAAGTCAGCTTCTGCCCAGTGCCCTGTAAACAGTAACTTCAAGACAGAGAATAATCGACGATAAAGAAAATGACATTACCATTCAAGGGGAAGCCTGCACGGCTGGTCACGAGTAGCTAAAGCCAGGGCAGTGCTTTTAGTGATAGGTAAAACTATGAGCATTAGAAAATTAGCTGCAGCATTGCCCCGGCACTCAAGGCCCATCAATGACCCCGCTGTGCTTCAACCATAAAGTCAGTAGTAACGACTTTAACGTCATTCCTATTAGCACTGTTCATCGTTAATGCCATTTCTGTACCGGGCTGTGCCCGCACCTGAACAGCTTGAAACCCTGTTGTACCTCTACGAGTTCCTACGTGGACACAACTCAGCTTCAGAAGCTTTAGCTTAAAAATCCATTCCTAAGCAAACTAAAGGACATTATTTCATACTTTTCTGAAATAATTTTATTTTTTTTTAGCCAAAAAGTCCTAGCAACATCAGTATGTTCTTGATTTGCAAGGTCATTAGCATTATTGCAGAAACGTATCAAGGGTTCAAGGTCAAGCTATACCTCAGCCACTAGGCGTTTCTATAAAATCTGGATTCATTTTAGAACTGGATTATTCTAGCTTCAAGTATTTTAGCTCCTTTCCAGTAGGCAGCAGCTGAACAGCAAACTCTGAGATATTCTTAAGCTATCTATAAACACCGAGATACTCCAGTAAACAAACTAAGTGCAGCGTTTAACCATTAAACTGAAGTGTCTCCAACGCTCCGTTGGCTGCAGCTCCCACTGCGACTGCTCCTGTCTCCGGCTGATCATCCACCATAAAGTATTTCGCAGAACCGTGAGCAAGATACGTCCACTTGGGATCTTTCTTTTTTTTGAGCCCTGTTTCCAGGAGCCCACAGGAAATCACAGAAATTGAGTGGGGAGAGGGGAAGCTCTCATGGATGCTTTCCCAGATTCACACTAACTCTGCAGCAGAGCAGCATCTCGAACTCCGGTCAAACTGCCATGTGAACACCATTATCCAGACTCGATTTATTTGCTGTAATTCTGTTTTTAAGCCTACCAGCGAGTGCACAGCTGGGAGGGAGCACTGTTCCACAGCCTGGAAGAGGCTTTATTCTGAAGGGGAAGTTCTGCAGGAGCCCAGCTGCATCGCACTCGGCCATGCACACAGAGAAACCATCGGGTCCTGCACCTCCATGGACAGGAGAGTCGGGATTCCTCCTGCCATCTCCAGAGACTGGAGACAACATAACCTCTACCTCCCTGACCTACTAATATTTTTAGTAGGCGTTCAGTAAGAGAAAAAAAAATATTCTGAGTTACCTCAGGTGCATTGGTACCTGCTTTTCAACGTTCACAGGTAGAAACCCTGATGAAGAAGCCAGATGCTTCCCTTCAAAGGCAGCGTCACCATGAATAATATCACCTGCTACGGCACAGAGGCCTCGAGGGGATGAGCAATGGGAAGGGGAAGAAGTTTTTAATGCCGTTGGTAGCCAGGGGGTGTTCCACGGCGGGACACCCAAGCGGCGAGGAAAGGGGGTCAAGGAGAGGAGCTGCATCCCAGCAGGAGCAGCAGAGCAGGGCAGGAACCCTGGGGGAACCAAGGCGGCACATCTCTGCCCTCGTAAAAGCAATGTCATTTGTGGGCTGAACTGCACCTCGGTGCAGCTTTTCCCCAGCGGACTCGTACAAGTGAATTTACTGAGACCAAAATAAAGTGCCTCCCGAGGCAAAATAATTAACTAAGTCAAATTCCATGGTGTATCAAGCATCAGGAAAGCCAGCGGCAGGCTTGAGTGCTCCACAGATAAATTACGCCTCGCGCCATTCCTGATCCAGTAGCAGCATCATTTGCTAAGAGTTTAATTCTTCATTAGATGGGCAGGCAGTGACTAATTACCACAGGTTCTTGTTCTCCAAAGTACTTTCTCTACAACCTGTGGATTCCAACACTGCGGCTGGAAAAACACCCTTTTCTCTGGAAAAACTCTCTCCAAACACCCTGGAGAACGTGTTGTAAGAGGATTCAGGGAGTTCGGGACCCGTGTGACACACAGGAGGGTGACAGGGCAGGACATGTCCCACACGAGCCGGGATGCAGGGACTTCACCCCAGTCCAGGCACCTGGCACAGGGGCTCTGAAACTGGGCTGATATTGGGCAGATTACTCGAAACTCGAAAGGTGTGTAGCGATAAGAACCTTTAGTTCTTCACAGCAGAGCTATTTCTGCCTCAGAGATTACAGTTTACAAAACAAGATGCCAAGTAATTTATTTTCTTTTTTTAAAAAAATAATAAATTAGAAAAAGGCATTTTCACTTCCCTCAGCAAGCTTAGCTTATTCCTGTGTAAAATCACAATATAGACAGGAGGTGGGGGGGGGGAGAAAGACTAGAGAAGTGTAAATAGGTCCCTCCCCACAACACCACATTGCCATTTTTGTGCCAAATATACAGAGATTAAAGGGACTGCAGAAAGAACAGTCGGACTGGATTCTTAAGAGTTACTGACTAAAGATTTATTTTGGAAAGAATTTTATTTTGTATCAAAAAAAACCCTAGCCCTTTAGAATTGAAGTGCTTACCCATATATATCAATCTCCATTTTTCAACTCGTATGCAGTAAGATCTCAGAGCAGAGAGGGAGAGAGGAGGCTTCACATGGCTTTCGGGTGATCATCCCTACTAGTGAGCACACAGGTGGCCAAACATAAGGAATGCTAACTATAGAGCTTTACTAATTATAGGAAAAAGACACCAAGAAATACTCCGGAGCTCTCTCAAGGGAGCTATATTGGTAACTCACACATTCAGGCTCCAGCCCAAAACAGTTTTATACACTGGATTTGCTCGTGTAAAGTCACCTGCTTGTCCTCTGTGAGTGCCACCAGTGTCTGCAGGCTTCGCCGTCCCCGCAGCGGTGGGCTCAGGCTGACAATTTATACATTCAGGATGTGCTGAAGAAGATTTTGATAAAACATTTCCTCATTTATTGACACTAATTAAGACTTCAGGCAGCTTTGCCCACTCATTTATGTCTCCCCAAAGCCATGAATAGAGAAGAAAAATGTAGGTTTTATTTCTTACAGCTTGAAGGGAATGGATTTGATATAGTCAAGAATGGTTCAAAATCTATCGAGGTTGATATAGTGGACAAAGCCTTACACCAACCCAAATCTCTGCCTGCACAACAGCCACTTAAAATAAACACATTAACACTATATTGTAGCTACATTCCTTCACATATAAAAGTATTTCAGTTGGAATTTTACATAATATATTTACTAGAGTAGAGCTGTTTGAGGACCACACACACACTCAGCTCTCCACTGAGGAAAATTAAACATTTAATGCCTTTTTTTTTTTTTTTAAACTGTACCTTGGCCCTATGTTGTCTCTCCTCTGTTTCTCAAAGAGACCTTCCCAGCTACTCATTTTCCCAAGAATTCTTTGTTCTGATTTGTGGCTGTACTGCATCAATAAACAAAGTCAACAAAGCAAGGGGTTTTTATATTGGTCAACTAATACTTAAATCCGAGCGGAGAGGGGCGTAAGTGGAAATAACAGTATATAAGGGCAGTAATTGTGCCATTGTGCTCTTTCTTCCTCTCTCTTTCCTCTCAAACCTCTTCAGCGCGTCTCCTTCCCTTCTGTACCTTGAACATATACTCTTGAGGGGGGTGTTAGCTGCAGAACATCTTGGGATATTTCAGTAAAATAAATGAGAACAATGGTTAATTTAAAAAATAAAGATTACTGTTTAGAAAATAAGCTTGGAAATCCTAACTGAGCCTTTTCCTTCAGATTTTTAAATTTTCGTTTTGTGAGAGGGAATTCATTGTCAGTGATTTCCGCGCCCCCCGGGGCGAGTTGTCCCATGGTGGGGGCCCTGGGCTCCCCAAGAAGAAAACAGGAAGCAGCCTGGGTGTGACCTCGCCGCTGAGGTCAGCGCTATTGTTGCACTTCTGCACATTTTGGAAGTGTTTTAAAGCGATACGTCTCCAGTATAGCTTCAGTACAAAAACAGGAAACAATCAACCAACGCCTCTCGAGAGGAAGGGTATGAGCAGAACTTGGTTCAACACCCATTTCTCCAGCAGATGCCATCCCAAATTTTAAGGAAGGGACGAACGTACGTGCTCAAAAATCGCATGTATGGCGGGAAAAGAAGAGGTCACAGAAGAGATCCACGAGCAAACAACCAAAGGAGTGGGAGGGGATGGTAGCTTTCCCTCTTCGTGTGCCAACAAGCCCCACGCGGCCACATCACGAACACAACCCCACCCACCAACCCCGGGGCAGAAGCCGTTTCAAGCCAACAATATTGCTCCTTCCTTCCACCGCCGAAAACACCTCGTGCCCCCCCACACACACACCCCCCTCAGAAAGAACAGAAACACAGGGCGCTTTATACACACAGGGCGATGTGGCTTGGGAGTGTGGTGTAACCCTGAAATAGAGCCCGCCACATAACAGTGTTTGTATTTGCCGCAATAACTACTGGGGGGGGATGAACAGAAGCGAGGCGAGTCAGATAAACCCGCGTTCACCTTCAGACTTGAGGGCTGTAGGTACCGGTACCGGAATAAAGAGCCGACCTGGGCGGCGGTGGCATCCCCACACCTCTCTGCCTCCATCCCTGCTTTGATTGCGGTTGCCATGGAAGGCAAATAGAGCAACAAACACCGCCCTCCTCCACAGCGAGAGAGACAAAGGAAATCACAGTTTAGAAATTAGAGTGAAATAGTTCTTATTAAGTTTGCTACTCAAAAGCGATCAGTGACTTCAGGCTTTTACCCTTCTTTATACACCAAGCTGACAGCTCACCACAGATAAGCGCAGAGATAAGAGAGTTTATTTCTAAAAAGCAACCCGAAGTCTAAGCCAAGTACGTTCATAACACACATACAGAGAGCCCCTACTCTTCTTTGCCCACACACACTACATTCTAGAAGAAAAAAAAAACCCAAGAAATTCAGTGTTAAGCACAAAGCTGAAAAAAGCACAGGAAGGAAGGAATTTTTAAAAGTTGTGAATATTTCACAGGCCAAACCAGTGATTTTTCCAAAAGTAACATTCTTGCATCTTATATTCATTATGTTGGTTTCCAGGTCAAAACATTTGGGTGCGTAAGCACAGATGTATTTTTATCACACTCCCTGCAAACAGAACTTCATGTGAAATCCAAGTTATGTTGTCTTCTGGGACTACAGTAACGATTCTCCAGTGAAAAGCTGGTTCCCTGACCACAGGGCACTGAACAAATTATTGTTGGTTTTTGCAATTCAAAACATGTAAGAAGCGGCAAGAAAGATCTTAATGAAGCAAAAAGACGTAACCCTAAAGTAACAAGACAGACTGAGATGGTTCCAGTCCAGTTTATTCCTTGGGGACAGACAGGTGGACACACAGAGTGAGCTGACGTACCACATTATTTGCCTCTTCAAATATCCAGCTACACCCAGAAGCTATTCTAAAAAGTTTAGCGATGAAAAGCGTACTGTAAAGAGACAATTCAAAGTCATTTTGAAAGACCACTTATATTTAAATCCACCGCTAAATGAGTTTGTTGATTTTTTTTTAAGGGGCTGGGACATTGATAAGTCCTGAACTGGTATATTGCAGGGCCAAGCAGCGTCACGTGTATAAAATCTGGTCCAGCACCTACATGCACAAAAGATAATTTAAGCAGCCTCCTGTTTTCTGAGAGCGTGCAGACTGCGTGGTCTGCACAAAAGGCACTAAGTACATAGAAAAATTTAGGTTCAAAGTCAGCGGAGAAGCTACGGATCAAGAGAAACTAATACTGTCCACAGGAAAAGTGCCTCGATTCAACTACGATGACTCTTCACTCGACTGAAATAATTTCTGGCTGCCAGTTTCTGAAAGTGGAGCATTCTTACACACTTCAGGATGAGAAAGCCCAGCAGTACCAGTTACACACACACATTGCATCCTTTCAAATGGATCACCAGCTTGGGGGGGGGAGGGGCAGGGTGGAGAAGAAAATGCATTTGATCTATACATAGTCTTCAGCATCCTTCCCTCCTCCTCACCATTCAGCACCGCACACACACTCCCTTGGTACCGAAGTTACAGCGCGGCATTATGCCCTTCACATCATTCTGCAGCTGTAACATTTCGCATACAGCTGTACTCTTTCAGAAGAAAACAAGGGAATATCAACATTTGTTGGTTTGTTTTTGGGTTTTTTTTTTTTCATACTAATTATCCAGCAATCAGATAAAACTACTGCCCTCAGGTCTAATTTTAATTTTGCTTTTGGTTCACAATACATTTCTCACCAATTATTTGTGATTCTGTGCCACAAAAATTAAGTCCTCTTCCACAGATCAGGCTACTTTGGTAGGCTTTTCTAATTTTATTTTTTTTTCCTTTATTTGAGATGCATGTCATCACAGACCTTTAAAAACCCCTAAGGACTGTTTTTCACTCCTACTAGTGCAAGTATGGGATTAGGGCTGTGTAACTCCCTTGTGTACCACTTGTGATGAGACTGATAGAACTAAGCTTTTGATGTTTCTCATTCAGTATTGACTGTTTTCAAACGGTTACTTATTAAAAAAGAAACTATACCGAGTATATAAAAAAGATGCTATGTTAAAGCAACATGTATCACTGTGCTTCCAACTATCTTCACACTTGCAGGGCTCTCAAAATGAAGGCTGTCTTTATAGTAGGAGTATTTTTAACATACTGATTATATCTAGCAAAAAAGCTTTTAGGCAAGATAAAAACCTTTCTTATAAAAGAACCTATCTAGATAAAGCTGACGTTATTTAAAAGGAAGTTGCAAATTAAACTTGTGATTCATTATTTTTCATGCTTTTACAATGCATTAAAATCCAAATGGATTTGTAGAGTTCATAGCCAAAGAAAAATGCATATATGTATATATGAATGTACATATATATATATTCAGGTCACCTAACCATACAGACTATAGTGGCCAAAAAAAAATTACCCACCTGGCTACTAGAAGGAAAATGACCCCACGTGAAGTTTCCAACAGAAGAGGATGGAAGAGAAATAAAATGCTGAAGGAAAGAAGTACAATATTCCCACTAGAAGCAACCTTCCCTAAAGCATCACTTTTTTTTTTCTTTTTTTAATACAAGAACTTTTCTATGAAAATGTGACACTCATGAGGCTGTAAATAGCAGAATCTCCCTGTGGAGACAAAGCCTAAGGCTCCAGACAGGAATGTATGTGCCAGGGCTGTGGCCACAGGGGAACCCGCGGCTCCACACCTCGCTTGGCTGGAGGTCACCTCTCCCATCCACTGGAACTTCTCTTCCTGGAAATACTTCCTACATCCCTCAGGAAAAGTGAGCTGGGCCAACAGCAGCGTCTCTGCTCCCAGCCTTCATCGGAGAGCAGATGCTGTTCTTGGAAGTCTTTTAGTTTTATGTTTGGGATATGCATATTACCATTTTGGAATTAACTGTGACCAAAAGACTAATAAAAATGACTAAATATCCTTTAACTCCTGCTTCCAGAACCTAAGTACAACCCAACGAAAAGGTAAGCACTAGCCATACCAATGAAACTCTCAAGCCATTTAACTGTTTGCTGAAGATGTTGGCTGTCAGCTGTCCTCTTATCGCAGTTACTACGAAGGTCTGCGATTCAGGGCCACCAGGTTTCTGCAGAGACCGAGAACAGAAAATTGCTCAAGCTTCTGAAGCAACACCACCAGGAAAAGTCAATTCTCTTTTCTTCATTTCATTCCTTTCTAAAGAGCGTGCTTGGCTTTCCGTGCCCATCTATTTGCATTTGTAACACACTAATAGATGAGAGGGGGAAAAAAAAATGCCTTAATGAGTTTCTGTCTGCAGCTACCCGACCTTCCCAATTAGCTGCTTTTTCCTAAACTGGGGACCAGCAACCAAGCCCAGACATCATTACTTACTCATTTATAGCACTGCCACTTTGGACTGGGATTATATTTTTATCCTGCTGTACAAAAATAAATAAATAACCCACCTCCCTCTTTTGGGCTGTTTCTGAGGAGTTTCCCCTCTTCTGTTGCATATCTTAGAGATGAAGGTTGGGTTTGTGGCACCCAAAGCAGCAGTTTTACTTCCTGACCACCTCCTTCTCCATACTTTGTTTTTTTTATTTTTTTTTTATTTAGACACTTTGTATCCAAATTACTAGAAAGCGCAACCACAAGGGAGAAGTTTCTTGTCCCAGTTTGCATTCTCACACAGCAACACCAAGATAAATACATTTGCTTAAACCTAACTTATTATTTTAGGGGGGAAAAAGCCTACCAAAGACATAATATACCACAGATTTATTAATTTTTTAGTACTCTGACATGACATCGCACTGTCAAAATCTTCAAGTCAAATCACCAAAACTGATCAAAGTCACTTAGATACACACTGAGGCGCTAAATTTACAGCGCGTTAAATCAGATTTTGACAATCTACGTATGCAATCTGAGTGTTTCTTTCAGCTCAATAACAACTAAATTCCTTCCCCGTAGGAAGGAAAGTGTCTTCCTTTTCCAAACTAGGGAGAAAATTGGTTTACACGAATAATCACTTAAAGCAATCAGTCATGACAGAAAGGGTCACCAGAAAAATACTTAGTTCATATATTTCTTTTAATCAGATCAATTTTAAATGCCACGGATGTTTTAGTAACAGATCTTGAGTAAGCATCTCTTATTTTAATGCAAGTAAATGTGTACAAATACCACACAAATTACATTTTTTTACATATGAAGTGACACAAATGCAACTTTTGTTAGAAATAGTTACTACAGTAAATATATATATATCTATAGGGCAGCAAATATTTACACAAAAATGAACCCAACAAAAATCAAGTCAGTCACCAAGTTATCCTGAAACTGGTTGGCTGCTCTCTGCTAGACTAGACGCTGACCACCTGAACCAGTAACTGCACCACGAGAACAAACCAAACTGGTCCAGAGGCTCCCTGGGCAGACTGGGGAGGTTATTTGTTCTCATCAAAGACGCCAAACCAGTCATCAAGAGTGGCTCCAAGATCTTCAATCTCATTTAAGAAACACATTCCGTCCCGGGATTGATTTGATGATTTTATTTTGTTCCCCTCCTCCCCATTTGAAAATTAAAATCTTACAAATAATTTTAATCTTAACATTACTCAGCTCTTTTAATGTTTCAAAACAGAAGGATTCACAATGACTCAAACACTTGGCTTATGTTGAAAATCCATATGATTAATATTTGTCTGAGACCTAACATCAGAAGGAGGGGAGAGCTACAGTTGCCGCAAACCAGCAGACCTATTTTGCCTCCAAACAACTAATTTTATGTAATTGAAAGTGCCTTTTTTCTGTACGTTACAGCCAGGCACTTTCTAGCTCTCCCCTCCTTTCCAGTTCAAGTCCTTTCAGAAGGCGCCAGACTGCAAGAGCTACAGTGAAGCAGAGTTGGGTTCACTTTATGTCAGCATTTCACATACTTTTGGAAGCTGAGACATCTAAAAGGAAATGAAACTGCCTTCACTGCACAGCATCACTACTTGCTAGTCCATGTCCATCTATATTTGTTTTAATTCTGTTTTTTATAAGCCTTCGGCTCCCTTCCCATTCATCTTCTCACCCTGGTGTTTCCCCACGCTACCTGCAGCGATTCATAATAACCAGAACATGGAGGATCATTGAGAGCAGCCAAGCCGAGACCCATTCAATAGGTGAAGAATTTCACCCTCTTGGTCTTTTGGTTCAGGCTCTCTGCAAAGATGGACCGTTTTATGGTTCACACATGGCTGAACACGTTCACACAACCCTAAACGGTACAGATTTTGTTTAAAATGAAAGGTGCAGCTTCGGATAGCGCTGCCTCGTGCTATCTAGAAAGCTCTCTGCAGCTCTCTGCCCCAGTATCAGATACCAAACCACAACCTTAAGAGAAGGGCATATGTTCATGTTTTTCGTGAGCGTTTGCTTTAGTTCTGCTTCGCATCTTTCACATAAATTCTGTTACAAAACACCCGGTTGCAAAACACAGAGGTTTCATACCAGAAAAAAACAATAACAACTAAATTTAATTACTCACTTCAGAAGATGAACTAAGTGACAGGTCTGCATCCAATTACAGGGGAGAAAAATTTTGGTGGAACTTAAAAATTTTTTTTTTTAATTAGCAATACTATGCATAGTTTCTAAACAGCAAGTTCCAGGCACTTGGGAATTGCATTAATTAATCTGAGCATCAATATTTTCAGATAGTATCAAGTACAAAACACAATCACTGCATTCTCATTGTCCCTAAGCACTCACATCCCATGAGCAAGCGTTGCACATCAAGCTCAGAGATTCTGAATTCCTTACTGGTTTGATGAGACCTTTTAAAGTGACTCCTGAGATTAAAAAAACCCCAATAAATCAAATGACCCTGTCTTCAGTGACACAACAGTGTTAATTTATGACTCTGGCACAGAAGACAGGAAGAGAGGAAGATTTACAACACACTGCATATTGTGGGTCTTTAATTGTTTTTATTTCTTATTTCACCTTCAAAATCTTATATTCATAAATTTTGTGGTCCTTTTAAAAGTTCGACGTTCTAGGAGAGAACTATGCACAGTTCTGTATGCAAAAATATTTTTGCAAGGTTTCCTAATAAGGGTTTTGAGACCTGGGTTTTTCTTTAGAAACTGGTTAGAAAACTAAAATACCTGGACGAATTAAACACTAGATATATTACTACTCAACTAAGCAACAGGAAGATACAGTTGAGACTTCCATTGTCCAACAGAAATATAATAGATGACATCCGTAGCTAACAATCTTCTAATTAAGATTTCAATGATCTGAGCAGTCAAACGAGACCAACTTTTCAAGCGTGGGGGAAAGGGCTGAAGAAGAGAGAGAGCAGCAGGTATCTGCTGTTCTACTTTGCAGAAAAAGACATCCCTGTAGCCCAAAACTCAGATTTTTCAAGATATTATTATATTATCTATATAATTAATCTCTACTGTAAAAACTGCCAATTGTAAAGAAATAATACAAAATTCAATTTTGGCTATATTTTGCCTTATTAGACACACAGTGAGATGTAGTCATATATTTATGTTCTCCCTCTTTTCCTTAGCCCCTTCCTTCCAAGATAAAAATCAGTCTGTTCTTTGGAAGCACAAATTAACTTCACCGCAGCTATCGTGCTGAAGAATCACAAACAAACATTGCGAGAACCCGCTGAAGATTCCCACCCCATTAAAAGACTTTCAGGATTGTAAGGGTTTGTTCATGTGGTTTTGTTTCATTTTAATCTGTTGATGTAGTTATTATTCCTGTTAACGCTACTTCAGACTTCCCCCAATTTTAACCAGTAATTACACCCACTAGATCTATCACTTAATTGTCAGATTAGTGATCATCTTTTATAATATTTCTAGTAGAAAGCAGAGAGCAGCTTTGGGTTGTCCTCTGCACACTCCAATGACTCTGCATGCTCCTGTCCCCCAATATTCCCACTACTCCCAACAAGAACTACCAAAAAATCTCCGGATGCTCTATATATACTTCGGGAATTACATGAAATTCCGGAAAGCACATCAAACGCTCTTGTGGTTAACTCTGCGGGTGAAGCAGGGCAACCCCTACAAGCCAGAAGGAGCTTGTGCTGACAACTGGTAGAAGCAGAAAAGCACCCGGCTCTCACCGGGGAATTGCTTCTCACCCAGCGATCACCCTCATCTCCCAGTAGAAAACGGTCAAAACGTCTCTCAAAGCAGAGAGCAACCCAGAACACAGAACTCCACTGAATACCTAAACCCCACCAGACTCAAAAATCTACAGTTTTCATCTCTCCCAATGCTTTTACAGTGGGTTTTAGAGTCTGGTTACCTGTCTCTCCTCACCAGACCATTCTGGCATTCTTTTCCCTTCGTTTCCTAATACCCTCTACCTAACAGAGAACAGCTACTACTCTGGTGTTTCAGAAATTGAATATATATAATCAAATTAAACCCTAAGCCATTTTTTCCTCAGCTCATACTCAGCTTTAAGATTTGTCCTGCTCATATTTCAGAACTGAAAACGGGCCTGGAAAACCATGTATTTTCCCAGCTGCAATAATCAGCCTAATAGAAGACAACATGTCTAGTCCCAAACTCTATAATTAACAAGAGGGAACAGATCGGAGGCTTATTTTGCATCAGCTCAGATAATATTACAGAATAAACTAAACCTGTTGCCTACCAGAAATAAGCAATTTGGATGCTGTTCACAATTCCCAACTGAAACCAAACTAAAAACTGAAGAAACTGATAACCTCAGCAGTAAGCACAAATAAAAATATTAAAAAAAAAAAAAAAAGAAAAAGCAGGCAGATTTTGAAAAATGAAATTTGGATGTGGAAACCAGCCATACCTACAAAGTGTGACACAAAAAGCATCTAATGACTTTGCACTTTTCCTGAAGACGGGGAGTACCTTCAGAGCTACCCCTGTCACCGCGCTCACGCGATGCACGTCACCCCCGGCCACAAGCCGAATTCACAGAAAAGCCAAAACCCAAGCAAGCTCTCGATAGGTACAGAAATTAAAAAAAAAAAAAAAAAAGGGGGGGGGGGGGGGGGGGG
>JAOXNO010000052.1:2077383-2088222 GCA_028565335.1 Limnodromus scolopaceus | reverse complement strand
CTTCTCTGGAGACATTCAAACCCCACCTGGACATGTTCCTGTGGGACCTGCTCTGGGTGGACCTGCTCTGGCAGGGGCTTGGACTGGATGATCTCCAGAGGTCCCTTCCAACCCCATAGCATTCTGTGATTCTGTTACTGGTCACCTTTCACAGTCGTAGCGGTGGGACTATGCTCTCTCATGACATATGACTGGGAAAAAAACAGCATGTGTTGAAAACAGATGCTCTGCAACAGTCTTCAGACACTGCATTTAAGGAGAGATGGAAGGATGAAAATATTCTCAGCCTAACAAAGGAAAGGAGGGAGAGAGGCTTCAACACAAGGCTTCTTCATGACATAAATAGTAAATTATGTACCTGATACGCTCAAACTCATCAACAAAGCAAGGAACCAAGTCCTCAGCACTACTTTTGAGTGACCATTTAACGAAACACTATTTCTGTGATCGTTTTGTTTTCCTACAATATTTGTAAATTCCCAAGGGAAGGAGAGAGGTTATGCAGAGAAGTCAGCACCGTGCTTTCTCGTTTATTCTGGACACAAAATAATACCCAGAGCTTCCTCTAAAAGCCCGCTGAGAACACAGACCAAAAGAAAGCCTCCAAGAGGAAGTACTGAAAAGTAAATAGGCAGCGCGGCTGAGACTCGCTACAGAAACACTGTCAGTGTGTCAGAGTTTTGGTTAGTGCCCCGAGCATAAGCCTGGCAGACCAAAATTGCCATATAATTCTTTCTGCAACACATAATTACATTCTTAACCTCTTTGTCTTTTTTTTTCCTTTTTGATAAAGAGGAAATAATTCATTTCCAGGAATATAAGTGGCTTTAATTCACTTGGATCAAGCCTCTTTTTTTTTTCCTTCTTTTTTTTTATCTTATTCAGTGCCTGACTCAGAACCATCATTCTTATTGCTTCTGTCAGACTATTCCACATTTCCCAGTGGTTTTCACTACTGCAGTTTGGAAGCACTCTTTGTTCTTATAGTCCCAGTGCCTACTAAGGCTTTTCTTTTCATGTTCTTTGACGTTTATTCCCCAGGAGCCGGATCCTTGTGTCCTTACATGTGAGCCAAATCTCCCAATGAATTTGCAAACGTGCAGGATCAGCAACTTAAAAAGTTTATTATTCTTCAGGGTTCTCTACGTTCACAGGAAAAAGGACGCCTATAGGCAAACACTGCATCACTAGGTTTCATCTTCACAAAAAGGAAGCTTAGAGAGGAAGGAAGGCACAAGAGTGCAAAGTTAACGATTAAAAAACAAAACCCAGCCTTCTCGAGTTTTTTTTCCTGAGAGGCTGGTGGGTACGGATGCAGTTACAGGACGCTGAAGTTACATGTTTCTTGAAATACATCAAGAGACTCCTTCGCTGGGTTGGCACATTGTCAGAAGTAATAGCCGGTTCCAGGGTGTTGTCAAAATAATATAGATCTTTGGATATATTTTCGAGACATCTTTCAACTTGGATATCTATATTGCATTTAAATTTAGGCACCTGAAATTTCTAATGGCCTGCCACCTCAGGCTGGAAAACACCGCCTGCTCCCATTTACTTGGGGATCTGCGTCAGAGAACACTGGCCCGGCGCGTTAGGAGATGTAATGTATTCAATTTATGTCCTACATAAAAGTTGAGATCAGCATCAACGTCTAGATCCAATCTGCAGCTTTAATTCAAACAACCAGCGCTGCTGACAACACTGTTTCTGTGGACAAGTGCTCCAGCTCACAAACTTACTTATTTGACAGGCTTCAAATTTCACTTTAATGTAGATGTCCCTCTTCCGGTGTCAGAAATTTTATGGCGGGTAGCCTTGGTGATAAGCCAACATTTGACACCATCTAACTATCTAATTTTGTGAAAATTGCTGGCGAGACGGTGCCGTTAATATCTTCTTCTGCAGCAGAATGAAAACCTTTTCTCTCTGTCTGCTGAGTGCACACAGGACAGAGCTATTGCGATAGACTCGTCTATTTTCCACCCAGGGAGATTATTCTAATCTTTTAGTCTGACATTTTACAGCAAGAGAGTCAATGACATTCCCTAAGTAGTTCCTACATCAGATCCTTTAACTTCTCCATGTTAATTCGGATTACATGTGTGTAGTCTTATGGAGATAAACCCTCAATTAACTGCAGACAACCCCTCAATTTACTGTGCATGGGAAATATCACGTTTCTTGTCTAGATATGCTAATGTTTAATGACCCACACTAATCGAGACATGCGTCTCATTTCCACTCTGACTCTATCTGCACTCAGCTTCCTCTTCCTGCACTTCAGCTATTGGATCTAAATACATTCCAGGCATATATTTTGTTGAATTGTCCATTGTTTCAGTGTGATCTAGCTTGGGATATGTAAAACTGATAAATATGTCCTCCCACTGGTGTTTTACAAAGACTTTTACCCTAATTTTATTGATTTTTTTAGGTCCACCATCTTTAGATTTGCTACAAAAATCAGGTAGATCCATCCAGATCAATTTACACAGTTCCTTCTATTTAAACTGAGAGAATTTCCATCCTCAGCAGGTCAATTTGCACACAAAAAGCATAGCACAAGGCTTTGGATGCTCAGCTACAGCCGGACCTAAGGCTCAGGTAGTTCTACTTCTTGCTGAGAGTATTCCTTACACTTCTTCGTTTAACCTTGAAAAGAGAACATGGAAGACAGTGCCATCACCTACAGACGACGCAATAAGCGTATGCCTCATCAGCACTACTTTGCCAGCAGGAAATTGTATTTTGTAGAGGATACTTTACTCTGTTGGAATTATAATCAGTGTCAAGGCCATCAGAAAAAGTGTTAAGCAGACAAAAAGTCTGCCAAGAGACCCCAGTTTGTGCTACTGCCCGCGCCTTTATCCCTGACAGCATCCCCTAAACCGAGAGAGAATAATCTTTTTTAGGAATAAATTACTTTAAATTCAGAGAAATGCATGCAGGAGCAGTGAGATGCTCTGGAATACCGAAACAGCTTGTGAATGGAAAAATCATTCGCTAGTACGAAATCAGGGCGCCGCTGCATTGTCTGCAGGAGATGGCAACGTTCAGCCTTCGGGGGGGATACAGCAAGGAAAATTCAATGCAGCAGGAAATTTTTCTAAACAACAGGTTGGCCACCTGCTAAAAACTGTACGCATTTTCTGTTGGAAAAACTTCCCCATATTTCTTAGTATCATTCTCTTTCAGATGCTACTCCTTCAGGTGGTTTTAAGGAGTCACCTAAAAATAGCCTTCTTCCTATAAAAAAAATAAGTCTCACAAACCCACACAAAGAGGAAAAATTCTTCAATAAGGGGTTTTCTTTTTATTATATTATATTTTGCCCTCCGGCCACCACCACTCAATATAGAATTTCTTCCATCTTTTTTTTTTTGTGTGCCTGTTTTGCAGACAGAAGAAAATGACTGTAAATCAGTTTGCATTCAAAACACCACACTTGCAACCAAAAGGACAGGATATTATACCATTAACAATAAGATTAAATATAATGGTAAAAATTTTGTGACTGACAGAGGAGCACCTTTTGAGTCATAAATTCTCATTTTCAAAGGACAAAAGGGATTATCACAATCACTATCTGAATTCCTACATAACAGAGACAATGTCATTTCACACAATAATTCCTACGTCAGTCCCCTGCCTTCTGATCTGCAAGAAAAACTTCTACTTTACGTGTCACATCCCGCAAGCGAAAGACCCGGGGATTCTTCAGCTTTATCCACAACAATTATGAAATGGATTTACAAAACCCATTATCAGCAACAAGGCAGAATCAAATCCTGGCTCCAAACAATCTTGAATACGAGATGAATCAGCACAAGGAAATAATGATAGCATGGGAATATCTTTTAGAGACATCATCTTTTACAGGATGAACACAGGGTAAAATCAAGCTATTTTATACTTCACAAAGTTCCTGTAATTGGATCTTGCAAAATGGATAAATACTGTAATGGATCTGTGGCTTCATTAGCACACACTCTGATAACCTGCAGTACAATATCCATCAAGCTCTTCCTTCCCTCTGGGGAAGGCTCCCGCGAGGGGCTGGCAGAGATGTGACTCAGGCTCTGGAGGATCAGCAGATTTGGGTTTTTAGCTCGTGTGCTGGAGGTTTGGGGGCAGGGTGAAAAAGCTGGAGAGAGAAGAGGTTATTCTCCCTGAGAAGGGGACCGGTGCTCATCATTTCTGATGGTTTTGAATCACCAGGAAGCTCTTGTAGGTGACTCCAAACAGGTGAGAAATAGATCATACCTTGGCCAAGGGAGTTCAGGCCTGAAGGTGAGCATTTGTAACTTGGAAAGAGAATCTCTGGAAGAGTTTATTTGGAAGAGTCACAGCTTCATATTTTTACCCTGCCTGCCCTTAGACAGTAAGTGAAGAAATGCAGAAAAGACAGTTATGAGTAGCTAAGGTTAGAAAATCTTCTAACAACATGCCTAGTTGAGCGTTTCTGTCCATGGCCTCACTAGTATAAAAAACCCAGGATAAGATTTGCAAAGGTTGTGAGACACCCAGTCCTACAATTATCTTAATTTTCACGTTACGTTGCTCCTGTATTTCTATGTGTTTTCTTTATTAGACCAGCTTTAATTTGGAGAAGCTTAATATCTGAAACAGCTTGCTAGTACCACAGGAACACTGAACAGGAGTCTACGCTACAAAACTGGAATTAAATTAAAACCTGAAAATGTGACTTCAATCTTCAAGCCTGTCTTAGCTCCTAAGTCTGTAATCAAGGCCTAAAGGTCTTAAGTGGTGTCAAAAGAATTTGCACCAAATAACGCCAAAACAGCCCCAAAACATACCCATGCTGAGCAGGATGCTTTCCTGAACTTGGAGACTGGAGGCACCATTTATACATGCCTATAGTTTTTACTGTACATTATTTTTTGACCTTTGAATGCTTCATTTTACAATATGAATATTGCTTTGGGGTTTATTTTTGAATAGAACCATGATTATACTGGCAGTAACACTGACATCATTCCCGTGCTGCGAATCCCACAGCATTAAGAGCTGCAAAACACAGATTACTCACAGCGGATAACCCAGCCACTGGGAAATAAACACAAAAAGCTCACTTACCATGACAGTTTGGGAATTGCACCAGGGATGAACTTGTCTCTGTGGGCTCTCCCAGCTCACGAGTCCTAAAGCATCATCTGTAGCATTTGCCAGGGCTGCAGTCCAGCATCGTTGCCCTTGAATTTAAATACAAAGCCCCTCAATCGAGCTCTATCTCTTTACCTTCCCATTCACTAGCGGTTTTAAACAGACATTTGATTTTTCTATCCTGTGTTTGCCTGTGACTATTTTTAGCAGCTCATAACTGACACCCCAGGGAGCATGATGTCATCACACTTCGCGCTTACGGAGCTCTGGAAAGTCAAAACCAGGCGGCAGGAGCTGTCATCGCGGTGAGCTGGCTCCCCAGGCAAGGGGAAGGGAGGGGACACCACCAGGGCCGAGCCCAGATGACCAAAAGGGAGGACGTTCAGCAAGATCTCAAATAAAGAATAATTCTTTCTTCTGTAAGTAATCTGCAGCCAAAGACTGAAAATGGAATGCATTTTGTAAGGCTGCTGAATACTTCTTGCAGTACTAATAACAATATAGTCTCACCAGCCACCCTCTTGTCAGGGGCCCAGCCAAAAGTTGTAGGGAATTTTGGAATTAACACTGAATTAATAGAACAGGCAGCAGTTGGCAGCTTTGTTAGTGATCTCAGCAAACAGACTAAAGACTAGGTGACCATGGACACTAAACTTACTGATTTGTTGATATCTGCTTCCAGTATATTTAATGAATGATTCATCGCCCTGGATACCTCCATTTGGTTGGGTACAGGAGGCATTTCTAATTTCCTTTCAAAAGATAGAGCTTCGTTCCCTGGCTCATCCTGTAGCTCTTCTTTGCACCTCTCACAGTTTAAATTCGTCTGAAAATAGCTAAACACAGCTGTAGGAGACAGTTAACTCAGAAGGAGTTAACACTCCTCATAAGATGGCACCAGTATTTCCTCCTTCCTGATAAAAACCTTTTACCTTCCAGACCTGCCTTCTCTTTTCTACCATAATTATATTCCATTGTCTAATCATATGGATCCTTCCACCCCTGTTACTTCCAGTTCATAAACCCCCAGGTTAGAGATGAAGTTATTATTGAACCCAAAATGTATGGCTACTTACTTATAGCACGTTACCAGCAAGTGAGGAAATACAATGGTAAATATATCAAATACAACAGGTTCCAAGACTAACCCCAGAAAAACACGGCTAATAATGTTTCTCCAACCTTGTCACTTTCTTTTGAATATTATTTTTAGTCCACGCTTTAGCCACCTCGCAATTCTTGTGTTCACCATCAGCATTTCCAAATTCAACAACAATCTGCTGTGGGATATCAGTTACTGGAATCTAAGTGGATCAACCTCACTTTTATTACTCCTAAAAAAAAATCAGTGATCATATTGAAGTGTATTGAGCATTATAATCTACCTTTGAGAAAACAATGTTGTCATTTATTCCAAAATAGGCCCACACTTGCTATTTTCATAGAATCACAGAATGGTTTAGGTTGGAAGGGACCTTAAAGATCATATAGTTCCAACCCCCCCCCCATAATTTCTTTCCAGTCACAGGAAAAAAACCCAACAAACAAACAAAAAACCCCCAATTTCCCAAAGAATCCAAAGAAAATAAAAAACCAACTCACTACAAACCCCCCGTTACTGCAGTTTCTTCAGCATTCTGGAAATTACCTGCATCACCTAAATTGGTTTTCCCAGTAAGCTTTGCTTCCATGCCAGCAGCTGTCACTGCTGGTGCATCATCATAATTTGTATGATAGAATTATCACTGCTCTCATCAACTGCACTGATAACAGAGGCTAAATATTCATTTTCATTTGATATGTGGGTCACAGCTACCAAACTGTTAATCTCTATCTCGGCCATTTATGAGGCGTCCCACCTCCCCCTTCTTTTTACACTAAATATAAATTGTGTACGTAGTACAACACACAATGTTTTCTATGTGCACACAAGCCATAAGAGTTTCTTACGCAAATAACAAGTATCAATACAGCCACCTACCCAGAAATACCAATTACTGAAGAAATGGTATGTCATATTTTCATTCAGGAATATCCCCTTATTAACTGTTTTCCTTTTTCTCCCTAAACACACTTGACGCTTTGGGCACATGGAGTTTCGTGCACGTGGCTGAAATTCACGTGAAACTTTTTTTTTCTCCATGAGCAATTAAACACTTAGCATTTACCTTGGATTTTGTTCATTCTTAGCCATCAGCCAGTAATCTCCGGAGGCAAAAATCTAAACAAGGATGTTCTAAATCTCCTTAGCACGTTGGGCGCAGTCTCTCTGAGCCCAAGATGAAAAGGTCCCTTTCAAGTATCAAAGCTGATGTCCCCCAGAGAATCCTGCTGAGCCTCTTTCTCCTGCTCCTTTGAAAGGCTGTATCAGGAAACCTCCCCTTTATCGGCCACATGAAAAATACCAACTGGTCCCCAAAGCTGAGCTGACGTCAAAGAGGAAGATTCAACGGGTCTGTCTAAAGGCAGCTGAAAGGCTCGTTATCAGCCAGGGTGTAGGAGCACCCACATCAGACGAGCCCGGAGGGATTGCCGGCACCAGAAATAACCAACGGGATGACACAGGGGTGGCCCTGGGGACATGGAAGCGTCTCTGCTCACCCAGAGCTCTGCCTAGAGAAGAACATGTTCACAACTACGCTCACAGTCAAAAAGCACATTAAAAAAACCCCTAAAAAGAACACTAAAGCTTAACAACAGTGCAATGAGTAGGTTTATAGACGTATGTGTTTTCTTTGGCGCTAGAAGAGTTTCGCAGCAAAACAGACACAGGTTTCGTGCGCTTTAAGGGCTTGGATTAATTCATTGTTTATGAATACAGGTATCAGAGAAACAGGAATTTTCTCTCCACAGAACAGGCATCCCTGAACAGCATTAGGGTATTTTTCCATTGAATTCATGGCATTTCTCAACCACAGGATTGAGGATATTTTGTGTCTCTATGTACAACTTTTCCAAGGCCATTTATTACACTAGTTAGAAGTTAAAGTCTACTTGCTAGGATTTTAAAATGCATTTCCCTTTAGCTGTCTTTGCTACCACTTTTGCTCACTTTTTACAAATGTTTGAGCAGTTCACTGAACAAGCCTTGCTTTATATATTTAAACCATTTCTTTGTTTATGCTTATGCTCTTTTCCTTGAGATTTTTCCTTGAGATAGTCCAATCTTTTTTTATACATATTTACCTTTATTTACATATGCAAGAAAATAATACTCAGACTCCTAAATAAAAAATTGGCCTCAGTCTTTTATCACCTCCAAGACTGAATTACCATATTGCAGAAACATCTCTTTCCTTGCTCAGTTCCTAATTTTTCAGTTTTGGGGGAATATACCCACTACAACTTTGCTGTTCCATGCTAAGTACGAGGGATTTCTTTTCCTAATTTTCTGGCTGAGGGCATCTCCATTCAGTGTTTCTAATTTTTATTTTAACTGAAATTATTTCTCTCCTTTATATTATGGAGTACTGTAGGACCACAGATGGTCTGGTTAATCAACTGACCTTACGTCCGAAACTGACAATTCTTGTTCACGCAAGAACTAAACATCGAATCAAACAAAATTACAAAAAAAAAATATTAACATATTCCTATTTCATCCTTTGGTTAATGTGAAATTGTTGCTTAATATATATAAGAGATATACACAGAAAAAAAAGCTGGTGCTTATATTTTTAAGTAAAGTAAGTAAAACATAGAGTGAGTACCAAGCTGAAATGGTAGCATCTGTCTGTAGGGCTCTGTGGGGGTAGAGCTGTCACCCCCACGGCTCCTTGTCGTCTATTAAACAAGACAAGTGCAACAGAGAAACATGAAAAGTGTTAATAGCGCTGCAAGTCTGACGCGAGGGGCAGAGAATGCGACACATCTTCTGAAGCCAGGCCTTGGATGCAAAACTTTCAGTAGCGATATTTGAAAAAAAAAAAGTATGTTTAACTATAAATAAAAAAATTTGATCCTTTTTGAGTTACAATTTTTATCCATTTTAATGAAAAGCCAGATTTTACTTATATTCCTTTTCAAGTAAATACTGCTTTCTTATTAAATCAGATATGGCACAAAAAACTGTTGCTCTCCTTTAGATTACAAACTTTTCTCTATTTTTCAGAGATCTTGTTGAACTAAACAGCACTGTTTATGATTTTTGCTAGGGACTTTTACAAAAGCCAATCCTGACGAAAGAAATAACATCCCATCTCTAGGAAGGAACACAGAAGAGGAAGCTCCTTGAGTCTGCCTGACCTTAGATTCGGATAAAAATGCAACACACAGTTGGAAGGTACTCCCTTTCACTGACTGTCTTTCAGTCAAACTGTTCAGCCTCTGCACACGAGATCTGAATGTCATATAAAGAACAGAAAGAGAAATCCAAGGGGAAAATGGAAGTTTCCCAAGGTGATGGTGTACAAGGAAAGAACATTATCAATATTAGGTTTGTAGACCCAGGTACAAAGTTGCCTTTGCAGTGTCCCTACGTGGGCTGGGTTCTTACCACTGCTTAAGTTTAATACCAAACTCAGGGGCTTAAGGTACACAATTAATTTACCTAAGTCTCCTACATAATCAGAGAATAGTGTCAGGCTCCTCTAGAGGTGCTTCAGAGCAGAAACCATACTTGTGGATTCTGAATTACTTTCTGACAGAACATCCTCTGCATTTAATCTCTCAAAAGCTCAGGAAAAATCGTCTTCCTCCTTGAGGCGTGTAAGGATAGGCAATAGAAACTGCCTTACATATCTCTTTCCCTGAGGTTCTGCCCTCTGTTTCTATCACTTTCACAAATTCTGCTGAAGCAAGAAGTAGCAGATTTTATCAGTGCACTAACTGGTTCAACCACACTCTTTCCTGCTCTTGATATTTCTGGTTGTTTGCATGTCTAAACAACACCTCAGTCTTTGATCCCCTTGAGGGAGCATGCGCTCTTAAATCTCACTATTTTTAGTACTTCATCTATGACCACCTTCTCCAAGATGAAAGAGGAAAAAATCCTTCACGGAAAGGGTTGTCAAGCATTGGAACAGGCTGCCCAGGGAAGAGGTGGAGTCACCATCCCTGGAGATATTTAAAAGACGTGTAGGTGTAGCGCTGAGGGACATGGGTTAGTGGTGGACTTGGCATTGTTCAGTTTATGGCTAGACTTGATGATCTTAAAGGTCTTCTCCAACCTAAATGATTCTATGTCCCTGTCTATGTAACATGGGAAGATGATGCCTACGTAGGTTTATGAACTGCTTACATACTGATGTGTGCAAATCCCTACACAGGCATACCATATTGTATTTATATAATTAATCAGACACAGCGTATGACTGTTACAGTCTCCTGTATTTCACCCGAATATCCATTTATTTACTACTTGTAATTTGCCACACTTCGATGAAATCAATTTCCCATTTCTGAGAAGACAGTGAACTGATTAATAAAAACTCCAGTCTACTGCATGTCCTCCCCGCCGTGATTTGTGGGCACGGAAAACACTGATACATTCTCTTTGCCAAGCGAAAAAATTCTGTAACAGGAGAGATGGAAAAGAAGGCTTAAACTTCTTGAAGCAAAAAATTATAATAAAATTCTCGTGGAAGAGCCAGTACATTATGTGATTCCCTGCCAATAGAAGCAGTCAGCATAGACGATATATTGTGTCCAGCTTTGGAGTCCTCAACACAGGAAGGACATGGACCTGTTGGAACGGGTCCAGCGGAGGGCCACGAG
>JAOXNO010000052.1:2056945-2071229 GCA_028565335.1 Limnodromus scolopaceus | reverse complement strand
CAAGTCCCTCAGCCTTTCCTCATCAGAGAGATGCTCCAGGCCCCTCATCATCTTTGTGATCCTCTGCTGTCCCCTCTCCAGCAGTTCCCAGAACCTTACCATGTACTTTAAAAGAGCTGTTGAAAAAGTACTGTAATACATACTAAATTTCAGACTTTCCTAACTATTCATACTTCTGGTCAAGTAGCAGTAACTGTCCCTCTGCAAGCCTTTATTGTGTTCCTGGTTTGCAGCTTTGGATGATAAAGCACATTTTCACCACTATTTTTCAAAAATGCCAGAGTGTGGCAATTTAAAATCAGACATCTATATTGTAACTATTCCTTCTGGTGCCACTTTAACTAAGTTCAGGCAATTAAATTATTCCTCTAATGCCCTTGTGGGAAAGTAATGGAAGACTGGCGAGGAGGACCGTAAATATGCTGAAGCGACTCGCATGTGGGGTGCTGGAAAACACATCTATCACACTAATTGTTGCTTAGTTTTGTGTGCTCAACAAGTAGAACATCTGCACTTGGATAACATAGGCCTGGGACGGACTCAGGGGCACCTTATCAAACACGCCTGAGATTCCTGCCCTGCTGTTGAAGAGATCAAAGCCCAGCAGAAAACTCTGCCTGCCAGAATCCTTGAAATACAGGCCCAAACAGCAAGTGGGAGCTCTCTCGCTCCCTCACTCCCTTGCTAACAAGGGTTCTCCTGCTATTAAGGACTCTCACTCCGTGGTGCCTGCGTCCCCTGCTTGCCTGCCTCTGCCCGGGTGCAGCTTCAGAGGTTTCCCCGATCCATGAGGTATTGAGATTAAAGTTGTTCTTTGCCCTTAAGCCATGGTTTTGTGGTTGTTCCTGCGTCCTGCCTGCATCGGCTCACACAGCCCTGAATACACACATTTCATGATTTGACATCAGAGTTTTGGAGTTGTGTCACCAGATCCCAGAAGTAAATAGCGAGACGCTTATTCATGGCAGTGGACAGTCAGCCCCAGGTAATGCAATAAGAGCATGGATTCCAAACAGCAGCAACAAAACACAGAACCGCAGGGCTTTGGTTAAATAAAAATGAATTAGTAAATTTTTCATCAGATGGTCTCATTAATCACTACAGTCATGAATTAAAACTCACAGTATTCCTTTAAGAGAGATACTTTTCATTTAAAAAAACAAACCCAAAACAACAAAAAAAGGTGATGTCAGATCATGGATGACGATCTGATGATCTGACAGATCTGACGCCTGTCAGATAAAATAATCCACCAGGTCTCAGGAGAATTAACCTCTATAGCAAAGGCCACAGCTGAGGCTGAGCTGCCCAGTGCAGTGATAGCACTAATCCCATTATCAATAATGATTTGCTTTGTCATACACTATGTTTAGAAACTATTGTTCACCCCACCATTATTCACCTTCATTTATTTTTTGCCTTCTGCTTCTCAAGGGATGAGGGGTTTGGGCTACTGAATGTTTTCATATGTCCTTTCACTTATCCAGTGTGTCTCAGTCTTTCTAGGATAAGTACTGCTTCTCTTTTGTCATCCTAATTGTCTTCCCATTCCTCAGTATCTCCTTGTTTTCCAGCCTGGTCCAAAGCCTGACTTTTCACCAGTGGATTAATTTGTACTGTTAATTCTTCCTCTTCTTTTCCATGTATTCAAATGTGGAAGAAACAACTAGAACTCACCACTTTAGTTTCCAGCAATAGACTTGGCATTAGAAGGGTTAAATCGCTCAACAGCACTTATGCTGTGTCATGGGTATTTACCCATTTACAGTCAATTACCCATTTACAGTATTTACTGTCTCCCAAACCTTAGTGTCTGTCTCTTCCCAACCTATCCTCCCTGGATTATAACCCCAAACCCTGCACACCAGCTTCTCAAGATGCTCCAAGAATCTCCCTAGCCTGCTCCCCGGAGCTCTCTGCTACTTGGTTAGTCTACTGCACCCCCAGTATGAACATTGCTAAAACCACTTAGTCTCCCCTAACCTTACAGCTTTCCTTCGTTACTCCCGGTCCGTTTGCCTCCTGATTCCTCAGACTCCGTTGCTGCAGAATTACCCACCTCCTGCACCACTCCTCAGAGCCACAAATACCTCGCTGGAATTGTTGACAGACTTTATGCTGTGCACAACTCACAAGGCAGACTTCATTCCTTTCTCCTCCTTTCAGCGTCCATCTCTCAGTCCCACTGTCTGAAAGTAAATGCCATCCTCCGCATAATGCAGTCATGGAGCATTTTCCAGTTGGAAAGGGGAAGATGGAGACAGGAAAAAGGTGAAGAGAAAGGTAAAGACTGAGGCTTGCTACCCACCATCTTCTCCAGAAAGATTTCTCTCTGAATCTCTAATTTGAAAACCTACTTTGCTAATTAACATGCCTTATCTAGTTGTCATCGTGTTATTTTTCTGTCATAAGACACCACCTAGAATACAAAATGATCTTCTTGTGGTTTTGCTTCCCAGATTACTAAAAATGGTGGAATCATATGGAACGCTGACAAACTAGGAACATTAGATAATGATACATTTTCTTTGAGCTTCCTCATTATTTTTCCTCCGGGGTAAGCATTTAACTATTATTCATATCATAAACTGCTTAAAAGTGATACTCAGAGCAGAAATGTCAAAAAAACAGTAACAATTTTTAGAAAGAGGAAACAGGTCTACTTTCTGAACAAACATATTTTCTCAACAGCCTGAGGAAAAGATCGTTTTCACCTCAGACTGAAATTGTCACTCTCAATTCTCCTCTCTCTCATATATGCACATCCAGACTCACTGCTGTGCTCCAGTTGTTTTGATAATGCAAAGATATCATAAACACATCTGAATATATAGTAACAGCTAAAATTCAGCAACTGGTATTTACCATGCTGAATTAAATGCCCAAATGGTGTATTTTCACTGAGGAAAAGTGTGAGTCAAGTTCACACTCTGGATACATTTGCAAGAAGGAGCAGGAAATAAAGAGATGTGCTTTATTCTGGTTATCGTGCCCATCACGACACGTGAGATTGCCAGGACGTGAAGCCCATGGAAGCATAGGTGCAAATATATTAAGCAGCAAATAGTAACTTTGATGAGAGAGTCACTATTTTTTGAACTTTGATACCTTAGCAATTCTACAAAGCAAAATGCAGCCACCTCCTCGATTGTCCCTTTCTCCCGGAAGCTGGCACACAAACAGAAGACTGTACCAGCAAACATGCTCTTGACTCAAAATAATTCCAATGTAGTTCATCTAAAAGCAACAACAACAACAAAAAAAAAACCACCCCAAACCTGCACTTCAGTCATGTCATAACCCAGATTACACTTAATATACTTCATATACAATATTACACGTAAATACTTCATAGAAACTGCGGAGGTTGTTGGGAACTTCTGAATGGATGTTTTTTGCCTCCTTTCCTATGTATTATTTTCCTGCCCTCACATGCTAAAGAACAAAATTTGGGCCCATTCTGCGAGGCACTAACCACCACCAGCTCCCACCGACAGCATCAGCTCCAGAAAAACATTTTGCAATCTGGAGGCTCTATTTTCTTACTGCCTACAGCTGAGCAAAGAGTTAGCCCATGAGTCTGCAAGTGTCTATTTAATAGACAAAATTCAAAAACAACAGGAGTTCAACATCTTAGAGGACAGGGCTCAACTCTGGATTTTCAGTTTCCAGTTGATGTGGCCTATTATATACATACAGTACAATGAAGACTATTCAGAACTTCTCATTTGCCTTAGAGGCAACCACAGTTAATGCTCTGTAATCTGCATTACAACACGCTCTGGGTTTTTTTTTTTTGTTTTTAATTAATTCTTCTGAAAATATTTTTGGGATGAGTGGATCTATATGGTGAATGTAGTGGCGAGAAAGGCTGTGGGATTCATAATTACAAAGAGAATGAAACCCTGACCTGCTGTATATGCAGCACTACTAAGATTTTGTTGTTCAAATTAAGTAAAACCTCTGTGCTATTACTAATTTCAAGGTCAGCTACACATATAGCAAAAAAAAATTGGTAATGATACTCAAGGTTTTGAATTAGTCCAGACAGAGCTGTTAATAAAATAGAAAAGAAAAAGCCTCACTTACCTCAATAGTTGGAAGCTGTTATTTCATACTCTGTAAACTTTCACTCCCTACTAACTAAACAAAAGTTCTGCAATCTTGCTGCTGGAACAGCTCTCAAATACATACTGCAGAATACCAAAAAAGAGAAAGCCTATGTTGTCCTTACTAGCAGGCATCTCTCCAGGGATGATTGGTCATTACCCTGGCAACCCTCACAAATGGCAAATGACGTAAAGAGAGTGGGAAAAAAGCCACTGAGAGCAAAAAGCACTATATGCATTATAGATAGTTCTGAGAATCCACGCTCACATATGCA
This sequence comes from Limnodromus scolopaceus, assembly GCA_028565335.1. Taxonomy (NCBI): domain Eukaryota; kingdom Metazoa; phylum Chordata; class Aves; order Charadriiformes; family Scolopacidae; genus Limnodromus; species Limnodromus scolopaceus. The sequence continues at coordinate 2,066,845 of JAOXNO010000052.1, read as the reverse complement.
TTAAATGGCTTCAGAGGAGCACAAGGGACCTTCCATTTTGCAGCGATTCCTGCTGAGGTGAATAAGAAACTTTCTCATTTTTTTTCTTAATCAAAACATTGGGAGCATCTTTAAGTCTTTAATTGAAGCAAATTTGTTTCTGATTATTTTAATAATTCAGACACTGTTTTTATTCTCTTTTTTTTTTAATTCTGTTCAAATTTCCCATTAAAATAGCTCACTGGTAGTCAGACAATAGTGGATGTATTTTTCATTATTCCTTTCCATTTTATTTATTGTTGAGTGAAGTTACTTATTATTATACTAATTCAAATTAGCTCTCATACCTTCATTTTTCCCTAGCAATGCATTTGTAAAAATTGTACAAGAGTTCTTGTGTTTATGTCATTAGAAATAAACACATTAGCAGTTGTATTTAGTGTTATTGATAACTATATTCTGCCTAAAGGTGACATGATGTAGCCAAACATCAGAGAACAAATAAAAAAGCATTTTGTTATTTTTGCACAACATGATCACAGTGAATTTGACCCCACTAGGATGTGCACATCACAGGGCTAGAGAGATTTGGGTGTGGTTAATTCTTCCACAGGGAGATGGGAAAAAATCACAAGTAAGATAAAAAGGAAATCTGCTTTGAGATTCTTTAGCATCTTCACCATTCTTCTTTACACTGAAAAACTGAAGGAATTCCAGGTACAAAACCCAAGAAAAGCATCTTTCACCCCTCCTTGCACATCTCGCCAATTACAATCCAGGGTCACATGTCCTTTTACTTGCTCTTCTTTGGACCTCAGGATTTCTGGATCCCTAAATGCACGTAAGCCGACTTCCAAAGAGCATATTGGAAAGCACTGGCACTAAGATCATTTTATAACCTAAAGGAAAGGGCACAATTCTCAAGAGATGAAGAAGGAAGAGCTAAGGAAGTAAGCGAACCAAGGCAGCTGCTCTAACCACTTAGTGACTATGTAAAAGTTGGATGGGAATGGCTCTACTGGGACAACCGAGATTTGTGCTGAACTGAGGAAAATACGATAGGTGTATTTGAACTCTGCCCCACCTCAAACCTGAAAGGAAACAGAAGTAACCAGCAGCTGCAACTAGGTATTTCTCTACCTAACTGCCTAAATTCAATTAGTTAAAACTCTAAGGAGTAAAATTTAGCACTAATTGAAATTTAGATGCATTCAAACTTAGGTGTCCTTGAAGAAGAGGATAGACAGGCTTTAGAAGCCCAGCTTGTTCGTACAAGAATAAGGGGAAGAAACTTTGCCCACACCTAGAGTTAAAAAAATTATATCCAGTTCCTTCAAGTGCAATCACACTATAAAGGCAGGACAAATCAGCACATTAAGCATAATGTACACATTTCTACCAAAGAAAATCTGTTAAAAAAATGATATTCTAAGTGTCACAGAAGGAAGATTCTGACCTGACAATTGTCCAGAGGTGTACATGCACTACTTCACCAAATAAAGAAGTTGATGTAAAAGAAAAAACTTTTATCAGAACAGTTGCTCTGGAATAGAGAGATTTCCTTATGGATGTAGCAACACTTAGACCTTAGTTTCAGGGTGTGGCAAAGGCATGACATTGCATGATCAGCAGCAGGGCCCTGATTGTCCTCACGACTCGGGCAGTGAGCTGAGATTAAAGGAGACCCAAGTTGAATTCTCAGCTATATTCCTAGCTCTACTACTAGTTTGTTGGATGAGCTCTCACAAAACCCTTCACCAGCTGTACAATGTGAATAAAGATTCTAATTCCGTTAAAAAGTGCTTTCAGTGCTATCATTGAAATGGTTTACATAAAAAAATGGCTTAATTTTTACTGTTTTCAAAATCTGCTACCTCTCTGCAATCAGGAAGAAGGCAGTACGTGACAATTTTCCAAAAAGGCTGAACAAGCCTTTATGGAAAAACAAGTAATGACAAAACAAGTAATACACAAGAAAGGATATTCAAAAGCCAATGCTTCATTAGGTGTACTTATTTGCTGAAGACAACTCATTTTTAATTATTTAAACTCTGGCAACATCATACCAGCAAATGTTCTGCTGGGTTATAATTGACAGAAATATCTTGATCTGAGTGAAGCGAAGCCTGAGAATAACATTACCTCTGCTGTTACATTTTCCCTGGCAGGAGGACAGCAAGCTCTATTTTGTGTTTAGAAACCACAGAAGGCAAAGTTCATCACCATGTAGATGGCCAATGCCTGCTCTATGCTTCCCATAAATCTTCTCTCTGATGGTCCAAATCTAAGCTTCTCATTTTTTTTCACAATTACCCTTTGCAGAAATTTAGATCTGACTATAACCTTTCCACCTACCTTCAGCTCATTATCATAACTGAACAAAAATCTTACCCTCAGTGTTCCCAAACTTGCTTTTTGAAGAACAAATGCGGTCTTGTCACGGACATATTTTGTACGAAATGTTGTAAGACCAAAAAGTATTTTTAAATATACAAAAACTTTCTGTGTTTTCACAAAAAGATGGTCTTAATAAAACCTTCACCTTTTTTGAATCATATCCAACCCTACCAACTTGCTTTTGACTCAGTTTGTGAGATTGACTCATGAATGTTCTGGGAGGCACAATGGTGACAAATCCAGCCAGTGAATGGGTAGAAGGGGGAGACACCGGTGCAGAGCTGCAGTCAGGGAACAAGGCTTCTAATGGAACCTTAGGAAGAGGGACAATGACAGAACCTTATGCTCATTTGGTGACATTGGGTGTCAGCCATGCTGCTGAGTCTAAGATACATAGTGCCTGATGGAAAATTGGATTGTGAATCCTAAAGTATCCTTTCCATACACTGATAAGAATTTTCCAATACATTAGAAAATTGAATTAAAAATTGCTCAGTACATTAAAAAAAAATTATTGGAGACAGAAATAATCAGATAAGTAAGTTACTACTAATGTTATTCTAAGTAATTCTTCCCAAGAAAGGATCGGCTTAGTCAGTGGGAGTTAAAAGTCTTCAGTATTTATCTGGACCAACCATTTAAATGCTTAGGAAGCACATCACGTGGCAGAATCCAGCCACAGTTGCTTGCAGTCAAAGACAATCACACAGGGCCTTCTCCATACTTTCCAAGTTCTGTCCTTCCTCATACGTGCATCTGCTCCAGTCTCTTTTTAGCTGGAGAAAATTAGCTCAGGTTTTAGCAGAGTCAATGCACTATATGTCAGAGAGTTACAGAAAATAAAACTATCAGAACATATTATTTTTCTAAAGGCCCTTGCACTGTCGTGTCGTGTATACATGAGAGAGGGGTGAATGATGATTTTTTTTCCTAAGCTATGAATATGATTCTGAACAATACACTGTTGAGTAAGCAAAATAATGTTTTTTTCTTTCTCTGCCCTTCTAGAGGACAAACGTGTGCCTTGTCAGATGATGCCAAACCCATTATTAGTGTCCTTGTGCTTCTCCATTAGGGATATTGCAGCTAGACCAGCTGATGTCAAGGATGTCTGTGTTGAAAGGTAACAACATTCCTTAGTAGCAGAAACTATAGGCTTTCAGCATTCTCAGGCTTTCCTGTGATTTGGCTTTAACTGGGAACATTATTACAGTGAAATTCAGTGACAGAAACTAAGAAATAGAAAGTATCAACATTCAGAAAGTGCAAACATCTGAGTACGAACACACTGCTGTCAGTACCCTTCAGTACTCAGCCATAACAAAATTCACGGACACGGGCTGCTCTTTAGCACAGACACATCCAAACCCAGCAATCCATTACTCCCATTCCATCTTTTTTCCAGCCTTAGCATTTGTTGCCTGGGACCTTTGCAACTCAGACCAGTCTCTCCTGACCCCATAAACTCTGTGCCAAAATATTCCAATAGGTGGCCACCACCTCAGCTGGGGAATGCTGGGGCAGGAAAACTGGAGTCATTCTGGTAAGAGAGGACAGTGGCAAGTCCAACCGTTCCAATATAAGACAGGGCAAGGCCATATGGGCCACCAGTGATGGTGACACCTGCAATCTCTGCTGAATTACTTTCAGAGCTGGTAGTTCAGATTAACCAGCAGCTGCCACGTCAACCGAACCACGTTTCTGGTACACAACACAGCCCGGGGATCCACAGAACACCAGAACTTCTACCAAGCAACACAGATTTTAAGTTCCTAGGGCTGGCTATCCCTGTGCCAGCACCAGTGAGCAGCAAAGCGCTCCTATACACTTAGAGGAACTGTGTTTACAGCTTTGTTTAAGGCAGATCTAAACAAGTCATTAAAAATAAGCAGCTTCTGAGAAATATAGCTTAAAAGGCCTGGTTTCCTCCAGTTGTGTTTTATGTTTGGATTCTTTTGTGTGTCTCAAAAGCAAAAATTTCTGATCAAAGCTCTAACTAGGATAAAGATATTCATGCAGTCTGTGTTCTAGACGGGATATCTGTTGTCAACTAATATAATATAGCTTACACTGCAACCTCATCATCTGTGGAAGCAAGCAAAAAGGAAGCATAAACCCAGTTTCCTAAAAGCACTAGTTTAAAAATACCTGAGGCTTGCTCACATTAGCTCACCCCTACCACAAGCACCCCACAGGGCTAGGCAGCTTTCTATCTCTATTCGTTTTGATCAAAGAAACCAAATATTGTGACTGATAATAAAACTCTTTCTTTAAAAGCTTTCTATAGTTAAAAGTTTCTAGAAATTAATAAATACAAAATACCGAGACTATGCTGGAGTGGTGCTCTTATATGCAGTTTATTTCCTGTGAGAAATAACACCCCTGACCACCCTCCAAGCCAGTATGCTCTATGCCATACTAATTTTCATATAAAGGAGTAACTAATGAAGACTACCCACACACGTAAGCTGACATATAAGAACTCAAGGAAAGCTCATCATCTGCAGATCTTGTCTCGTTTCGCACTCTACCACATCTTTTCCTGACAAGATTCGGAAACATCGATTCCTCACAGTTTCACTTGCAAGTTATGGAAAATGCCATGAACTAATCTGTTACAGCAATTTCAATAATTGTCAAATAATGCAAGATCTTCTCCACCACCCCGATGACTTTTTAATATGGAGCACATTAATACAGATGTGTGCAGATGCTGTAATTTAGGAGCTGATACTTTCAAACAGTAGTAGCGTGACTGCCCTAGAATACAGATTTTCTGTGAATAAATATTCAGACAGAGCACTGCAATCCTAAGCTTCCCTGTATAAATCAGTGTCTCCTGAAGGAAAGCACACCCTTTTCTGCATCAGACTTCTTGCTGCAGTGCAATTGCATTGCTCTGCTGTGGGAAAGTAACGGAAGATTGGCGAGGAGGACTGTAAATACGCTCAAGTGACTCGCATGTGGGGTGCTGGAAAACACATCTATCACACTAATTGTTGCTTAGTTTTGTGTGCTCAACAAGTAGAACATCTGCACTTGGATAACACAGGCCTGGGATGGACTCAGGGGCACCTTATCAAACACGCCTGAGATTCCTGCCCCAGTTTGTATTCCAAACCCACCTACGTTGATGATGATTGCCAGTGCCTTTGCCCCCTGCTTTGCCTATTCCAAGTCCGGGTGGTAGAATAAATGTTGTACAGAATAGACATGGAGACACCAAAACCTCTCCTTTACAGCAAGCATTGCCAGATGTCAAGTGAAAACAGCTTTCTATAGTAAAACAGGCTACGATTCTGAGCCTAACAGGCTTCCAGAAAGGTAACATAGAAAGCGTCACAAGTCCTGCAAGATCATTGATTAGCACACCCCTACAGCTCTACTCCCAAGAATGCTTTATTCCACCCAATAAAGAATGCAGATGCAGAAATAAGGACTTGGGGCTCTTGTCTCTCCTAGGAGTAGGTTAATCAGCAGGATTAACTTTTATCCTTTCGGATTCCTTACCCCTGGCTGTACAGAGCCATGATTCTTAGCTGCACGGTATCACAGCTCAAAACTACTAGTGAGGAAACAGCACCCTCCTTGAAAGCTGGGAATAGGAATTTGCACCTTGTCAGGCTGAAGACAGAGCATCTGACCAACAAGCAGGAGATCTGTGGGCCATGCTACCTGCTCGGCTATTACAGCCAGATTTCCATTCTAGCAGCGGGAAGCGCAGGGGATCAAAATGCCTCATTTAATGGTAAGGCTCAGCTGACACAAAGATCTTCTGTTTATCAGGCTAAGCTGCCTTCCCAGCTGTAAGTAGCTTTGTTTGTACAGATGAGAGGTACTGAGCCAGGTCAGGTTTGGCCCAGCTGCCAAGCTAATAAGCCCTGCAAGAATCCAAAGTGACTACAGAGCAAGCACTAAGCCCGAAACAGTAAGTGCTGCCAGATCTGAGCCAAGCGAAACATATGTACACAAGAGACTCATTTGAGAAGGGCAATACAGGCCCACTTAAGTTCTGGCCAGGGCTGGCTTAGCCCAGCAGACCTCTTACCTCAGAACCAGTTCCAGGCAAAGGTTGCTGTACCACCTTCACGCTTAATCTGGCTCTGTGAATTCATACCCTGCCTGAGCTAAGCAAGGACAGCGGTTGGGAATCCTCCAGTCTGGTTTCACATGAACCACTTACAGTCAGAACAATAAAGCAGTACTAATGTTATGTGGGTTTTTTCCCCATTCTCCAGTCTATCCTAACCACTACTATTTCAGCCAGAGTCAGCTGGGATCTCAGCGTGCATTCTCTGTATTGTTTTTCCCTTCTCCAAAAACTAGTCAGGCCATCTATTGGTGATGGAAAGTTGATCGTATATTAACAGCAAGCACCCTCACCTCTTCCTTCAGTCACACTCTAAAATAAGAGTGAGTCATGGATCTTTTACAAAAAGACAAGTTAAACACACCAGTTCATAAAGAAGATTCTGGGACATGCATCCCCGTGACTGCCTTGCTGGAGTCACAGGCAGATTTCAGACATATCTCCTCTCCTCTCAGCATTTTCAACCGCTGAACCCAAACTTCCTGTACAGCGGTTACACTGTCACAAACCCGGGTTTAAGTTGCCTATCTTTAGTACATTTTATATGAAATGTAGCTCAGTGCTTGGTAAGAACCTAAAGGTGAGGTGTGCCAATGTTGAGGCCCCTCAGTGAGATTTAGCATTTAATTTGTGTTCTAGCTCTTTCTCTGTGGAAGGAGGATGATAACGTATTTATACTCACTGCATCCCTGTAAGGAAGGGAAGTATTAAAATTGATAAAGTACCCAAGCACTTTATCAAATAAAGTGGAAAGTTGAAAAGTCATACGAAGTTCTTGAGTGAATGAGTATTAATGATAATTTTCCCTTTTTCATCTACAGATGCTTTTTTTAGTTCACATAAACATTTAAGACTTCTTCTGAAAATAAGAAAAATAAAACCTTTAACACACATTTTGCAATCAAGAAACACGGAGGAACACAGACATTATGAATAACCCATTGTATATCTACACCTACAACTCCTGCCAAGATACTATGGCAGTTTGTACCAATATGGGAGCCCAGATAAAATACATTCATTGTTTCTATCTACTTTGATTTTACAATCCCTGCTTCTCAGTAAACTAGGCAAAATACTTCAAAAAAAAAAACCCAAGAGTATTTGGGTATGTTATGTGCAGTGGTGGCGAAACTCTAGATTTCACCTGCGCTTCTACAAACATAGGATAAATTTCAGGAATTCACTGAAATAATCCTAGATTTATGTCTCTTTAAGCAAGGTTTCTGAAAAAAAGATGCCCAGAGTCTATTTCTCTTGTGCATTGAACTTTGTAGGGTTATTACCCTGCTGTAAAGCAAAGTCACTGTAAAATGTTATCACACCTCAGTGATGATGTTCTACGCACTTTCCACTGATGTAAATACCTATAAAAGTGCAAGGCAGAGAAAAGCAAGACATAGACAGTTGTCAGTCCAAATTTCCTTCCCCTTATCCTCCAGGCTTCTTCAGGATTATATAGATTTGCTTCAAATCCCGAGGCTTCTTGATACAGGTATGATTTTCAGTGCATGTTACCTTGCAGTTCCTCATCTCGGTCTCCACTGGAGCCTCACACAGCCACAAGCCTCTTTACCCCGGCACATGTTTGCTGATGGCATCACTGGGAATTCCTCTGTGTTGAAGAAATAAGGAAGAAAAAATAAAGCAGCACAATGCTGTGTTTGTTTCTGGCTTGCAGATCAATCCTAAGCAGCTCTCATGCAGAGAGCAGGATCTGACTTAAAGTATCAATTATCAGTTATCAATACCATGAACCATTACTACAACAATAACGTAAGTACAAGGAAGAGGTAAATGAAGATTATCTAGCATTGTAATTCCAAATTTTCTCAACTGCTTTTCCCATCTGCAATTAATTGCTCCTCCTCCTCCAACAACTCTACCTTGAGTATTAGTGCCACATACTGGAAATCATGGTAACACATTAACTTTAAAAGATCTCATAATACAAAATTGAGGTGCACTAACTTTATGAGGTATAGTTAGTGAAACAGCAGTATTTATATTTACCTTCCTAATGCTAGCATCTATATTTTGTAGTTGTATTATAATGTATGTGAAAACTTCAAATTTCTTAATTACATGATAAAATTATGAAGTTTGCTCATTAAAGAAACTAAGAATCAAAATGTGTCAAATTCCATGCCCTTGAGATAGTAAGTCCAATCACCTCCTGATAGTTTCATAATTGTGCTTAAAAAACCCCACCCAACTGGTTGTTCCCTTACTGTTGCATTTTTAATATTTTTCCTATGTTCTGGTGCAGGATGAGACTTAACAGGGGACTGTCAGTCACCAGCCTAACATTAACGGCAGCATCCTGGGAGCTGTAGCCCAAATACACACATCTAGGTTGCTTTTCTCCTTCACTAGCACAAAGCTTGCTGGAATTTGTAATAATCTGTTCTATTCACAACAGCTTTACAAACTTCCTTAATAAAACTACTGGGTACACCAAATGTAAATATTTTCTCTGTTCTTGTCTCACTGATTAAATTAAGTGTACGTAAGGAGATACAATTGAAACTTAAGTCACAACTTAGAAAAAAACCAAAGCTTTGTAGGAACCTCTAAACTATCAAAATAAGACAAAGCGAGACCCGTAGCACTAATTTTTGTCTTACGGTGAAAATATACGAAACACTTTTTAATTATTTACAGTCCAATAATTAATTGCTATTAAGATCCATCATTATGCTATCCAACACTTTGTAGGTAAATGCAAAGGTAAAAAGTCAAATGCTATTCTATTATGCTGACTAAACACTTGGAGATCCTTGCTACAGTATTAAAGAAATAAGCTATATATTTTATGTGAATTTGAAAAGAACATTCATGTTTATACTAGGCCATACACAAAACTCTCCCGCACCTCAAAAAAAAAAAAACCCAAAACCAGCTCCTATAGGAATTCAACAAGGTGCATACCAGAAGTTTCACTTTAGGCCAATTTCCCCGCTCTCCAGTTAGAATTTTCTCTGATGCTAACCTCCGGTTATGCCTGAGGTCTCTTTCTTTTGTTTCTTTTAATTCCAACAACTTTACCGTTCCCCCTCTCTGGCTGTTCTGGCTGAATACCAAGTTTGGCTGAGAACTCTGATACCAAACAAGGCAATCTGAAATCCTAATTACAAGCTCAATGGGCAAACAGGCAACTGAGCTGGCAAATTAGAACTGCCAACCATCCAGCTCGCCTCAGGGCTCAAGGTCTGAGGTACAAAGGAGTGTCCCAAGCGAGAAAGGAACACCACAAGTCTGGGATTCAATGATATACTTTAAACACATTTTATTCTCAGTGGAATCACAGAATCACATGGGGTTGGAAGGGATCTCTGAAGATCATCCAGTCCAATTCCCCTGCCAGAGCAGGTCCACCCAGAGCAGGTCCCACAGGAACGTGTCCAGGTGGGGTTTGAATGTCTCCAGAGAAG
>JAOXNO010000052.1:1979897-2035142 GCA_028565335.1 Limnodromus scolopaceus | reverse complement strand
ATCATCTTTGTAGCCCTTTGCTGTACCCTCTCCAGCAGTTCCCTGTCCTTCTTGAACTGGGGAGCCCAGAACTGGACATTCTTGATGGTATTTTGGGGAGTAAAATGTGTGAAGTACACTAATGAAGATGGCCACATCCCTGCCAGTGGGTGTCAGTGCAGTAGAACTGGGAACACACAGTGTCATTTAGTTACAGTGACCTTTCTATTTGGAAATCGTGTGAATAATCTCTGCTTTTGCATTTTCCAGCACCCTATAAGTCGCTGGATAGCTCGTTACTTCCTTGACCCCCCCGAAAAGCACTATGAGAAACAGATGGCTTTGCTTGACATCGAAGCGAAGAAAACTGAAATGAGGTACGTTACATTGTTGAGGGTTTTAAGATCTGGATACGGACTGTAGCTGACAGGGGCAGTCTGGTAAAACAACAGCGTCTCTTCAAAAGGGTTCATATCTAGAAAGGTGTCTTTAGCTCTGTCTTCCTGACTCGGGAAATGGACAGCTTTTTGCCTCTGCTAATGCTCATGGCTTAATTGAGTAGCTAAATGGCAGATGAGAGGACTCCTCGTGTTCCTTGCCGCTGTTGGAAATGTTGTGGGCAGCAACCACGCTGTTGTACTGAGTTTATTGTATACTCAGAGGAAACTGTGGTGGTAGAAGACAGCTGGAGTTCCACGAACTGCTGCTGTTGGGACCACAACAGCAGAGCTCTCTCTGCCATCACGTTTACTTCTGATTTTCTTGCTCCTATTTATTTTTAGTTGAAAGCTGTATCAAAATAGTCTAGCCCCTTACTAAGTAAGACCCTGTGACAGAACTCCTGCAAGTATTTTTATTACTCTTTTGTCTGACGGCTCGCTGAAAAAAATTGAAAGGGAAAGATGCAACAGCTCATGCTTTAGTCAAAACCTTCCTATTTTGGTATTGCCCGTGTTTCAGTAGTATTTATAAAGCGTAGATGCTAAACTCGGTGCTGTTGTCAGTAATGCCCTGGCGTTAAACATTGATATATGTACGATCAAAGCTAATAAACTCACATGGAGTGTGTCTGTTGCTCTTGTTTTTTCCAGGCTGACGGAGCTGGAGGCACGCAGGCTGATGAGGCACAGGGGGGATGGACCTTGGTATCACTATGAAACACCTGACAAAAATCTCGTTGACAATTCTATGAAATCCACACCTGACAATTAAACAGTTCTGTGAGGGTATGCGTGGTCTTCAGCGCATACCAACAAATTGCGCCTGAGCTATATAATAAATACATCCTGCTGTTTTACTGACCGCAATGAATAAAAATAACATTTGTGCTGATTGCGATGATTTGAAAGAAACCGTGTGGCAGTTCATCTCGGATAGCTCTTCAAGTTGTTAATCAGAAAAACTGCCTTATATCAGTTGCCAGCAATTACTCCTCCAGAACATCAATGTAGAATGGGCTTTGTGACCTGATAGATGTGAAACAATTTGGTAATATTAGTCTTCATATGATTTCTAGTATTTAAAGTTTTAAATGAAAAGTACAGGAAACTGCAAGGCTTTGTTCTTTCATAATGCCTTGTGGAAGATAAGATAAACTAAGAAAGAAAAATACCTTCAGATCTTTGGGTTATTAGGATTATATCTACAACTTTAGACAAATTCTTTTGCTATTTTTTCCCAACTTGCGTGGTGTTCAACGTCTGTTCTCATTTTCTCTACATTATCTCCAAAGTTTCTCTCTTTAGATATGTCTCTTCATCCCCAATAGTGTCACCCCTGTTGCTCTTTCTTTATTAGTTTTGTCACCAGTTTTTAACTTTTTTCCTCTTGTATATGCATAATTTATGCTTGTGTGCTCTTTCATTTTCCCCAATCCCACCTCCTATACTGTCTGTGTCTGCAAAAGACTTTGAAGACTATTTAAAAAACCCCAAACAAACAAAAAAAAAAACCACCACAACAACAAAAAACCAACCACCGAAGATCACTCGGAGAATTCTGTGCCTCTTTCAGGACTGGACACTTCTCTGTGTAAATCACCCAAAAGGGGGTCTTTCTAGAACATCTTTCTATGTTGCTTTGGTTATTTTTTTGTCTGGTTGGTTTGTGTTTGGTTTTTTTTAATGGTTTGGTTTTAAATGAGGTTTAAAAGCGTAACAAGGAAGAACCTAAGTGGACAAATAATCAACTTAGTGTTTTCCTAGTTAACATTTTTAGCAGTATATGCAAGTAGTTGATACTCTTGTTACCTTTTTACTTCCTGGAACAGGCTTAGTAAGATGAACAAGGGAAAAATAGAACCATAGAATCGTCTAGGTTGGAAGAGACCCTTGGGATCATCGAGTGCAACCATAAATGGAATAGGAAATGGAAGGTTGTTATGGAAGGAGCGCTAATTGTCTGGAGAGCAAGGATGAAGGCAGGGAGAACGGCATGGGCTGCCACTAGTTAACAAGTTTTATGGATCATCTTATCACTGCTGGGTGAACAGATACTGTCTTCTGCTGTGCTACTACACAACTTCTAGCACGTAAAAATACAAGTCTCCACAGCAAAATCTCAAGATGTAAACTTCAAACTTTACACTCCCAATGCGTTTAGTGTAGAGAGGCTGCGTGAGCGATTTTGGAGATGAGAAGGGTAAACCCTTCTGGGAACACTGAGGCTAACTCAAATACTTCTTTTCAAGGACAAACTGGAATTAAAAAAGCAAACCAAAAGAGTTCATATGGAAGTGGAAATGTGCCATGCAGCTGCTATTCACCAAGGAAAAATTAAGAAATAAATAAGATGAGCTGCATCTGAGGACATCCACGTATATACCTACATTTTACGGAACTGTACAGCTGTTTTTCTACACCACTTCTGGCAATGACCTTTATCTGGCAGATTTTTGCCACTAGAGGGATGTGCTTCATCAGGTTCTACCAGTCACGGTGCTCCCCTGGATTTAATGCCTCAAGAGGGTGATGGGAAGTGCCTCTTACAGTTTGTGACCCTAATTTACCTGTCCATATTCAAAATTCCCACTTTTTTAAGGAAATACGGCCAAGCCCTTTAGTAACTCCTGATCATCTTGTGGTTTCAAACTGTTAAAACACATAGATTTTTGTCTGTACATTAAGCACGGGCTATTTTAAGCGAAGACTGCCTTGTTTGCTGTTTCTTAGCACTGCCAAATGTTAGAAAGACTCTGATTTTGTATCAGTGCTTTGACTTGTCCTTTTTGCTTGAGTCAATCTTTCAGGTTAGGCCGTTTGTATGTCCTTATTATGGCTCTCATTTTTGTAAGAGCCAACTTAGTCGTAAGAGAAGCCATTAAAAAAGCACAAAGTCTTCTCAGGTAAAATAAATCTTTTGGTGGGCCTGTATTATTTTGTGGTTTTTATCCAGCATCCAACAGTTCTTCTGTTCTAAGGCCATTCTGTTCTAAGGCCATTCCACTGACATCATATTCTCCCCTTTGTATTTCACATTGTTCCCAAAACTTGATTTATTTTTTTTTGGCTAGAAAAATTGCTGGGAACAAAACTACACTGGTCTGCTTGCTCTCGCAGCCTGCTTCTTCACAGCCAGATACAACATCATACAAGATATTTCAGTGCTGTCGGGGTTTTTTTTTCTTATTTTTTTTCAATTTTGGTGCGATTCTACTAGAACCACCGTTTGAAACTTTAATTTTTGAGGTAAAAGGAGGTTCTAGCAAAGGTCCCCTTGCCTGCTTGGAAGTGATTGATGAATCCTCGGATATAATTTGGACTACGGGGGGAAGGCTATTCATCGCCGGTTTACATCTTCATTTTAAATGGATCAAGTCACTTCTTGAACCTTGCTGCTGCTGTCAGGCGTGTGTGATAGTCATGAGATATTGCTGGAAAAAAATATTATCTCAGTATTTTTTTTCCTACAAAGTTACTTCAGTCTATTCCTCCTTCCCCTAACAGTATTCTTTGGAAGTGAAAAGCAAAGGGAAACACAGCAAACGCCAAAAAAAAAAAAAGGCGCTCATTTTAAGCGAAGGCACTGTCCCTCGAGCCGGGAAACGCGGGTTTGGGCCACCGGCACCACAGGTCGCCTCAGCCCGGCCATTCCCGCTCCCCTGTCCCGCTGCCCCGGCCCGCTTATGGACCGCTCCGGACGGTGACCGTCTCCCTCAGCCCGGCGGGGCGGTCGCCTCACGGCGGCGGCCACCTCAGGGCCACCTAACGGCCGCCCGCGGCGCGCGCCCGCGGCGGGAATCACCTCAGGCCAGCCGCCCCGCCGGCACCTCCGGCCGCCGGAGGCCGCCCTGCCCCTCCCTGGCCGGGACCCCCGAGTGTCGCTGCCGCAGCTGGTGCCGCTCCCGCTGCCATTGGATTAAAAATAGCATCTTCCCTCCTCCTCCCCTCCCCCGGGCCCGGCTCCCGCCGCCGCCGCCGCGCCCTGCCCCGGGCCCGGCTGCCCTCCGCCTCCATTGCCCTCGCCTTTGCCCGCTCGCCGTCGGCCGGAGGGAGGATGCAGCGGGCCGCGCTCTTCGGCGGCGGCGATGCGCAGATGGCCGCCGGGGACCTGGGCGAGCTGCTGGTCCCCTACATGCCCACGATCCGGGTGCCCAAGTCAGGGGACCGGGTCTACAAGACGGAGTGCGCCTTCTCCTACGACTCGCCCGTGAGTGCAGCGCAGCCGCCGCCGGCTGCCTCCGCTCCCCCCCTTTTCCCCGCCGCCCACCTGCCCTCCCTCAGCCGGCTACCCTGCGGCAAACCCGCCCCTCCTGCCGCCCCTTCCCTCCCTGGGCCGCTGCCTTCCCCCCCTCAGCCTTCCCAAACCTTCCCCCGTCCCTTCCCGGGCCACCCCGCCCGCCTACACCTGCCCCGGAGCCGGGTCTCCCCTCACCCTCCGCCTCCCGCGGCTCCTCACGGCAAAACAGCCGCCGGCTCCTCCGCAGCAGCGGCGGGCTTTCTACGCTTGTTTGTTTATTTATTTATTTATTTGTTTTTCCTCCTTCCGGTGGTCTGAAGCGGTTGCTTAGACGCCGGGATTTTGCGTTTTGGAGGGGGGGAATCTTTCCGGCCTGCTGGGGCCCGGGCCGTGGCGGCCCCGCGGCTGCCCGCTCCCCCCTGTGCTCCCTCGGGCCGAGGGCAAGGGCAGCCCCCGGCCTTCTCCTTGGCAGGTCTTGGCGACCCGGTGCCAATCGTTTGGCTTTTCCCGCTGCCTCGGTGCTCACTCTCCTGTTTTTAAAACCTGCAGCGAAAGCGTCCCGAGAGGTAAAGGCTGGACCTGAAAATTTGTGTTGAAACTCCTCCTGGAACACTTTCTCTCCCCGGGTTTCAGTTGCGTCGCTAGATTTCAACAAACTCATGGGTATTTCCCCACCAGCTGGTCGAGTTTGCTGTTAAACGAGCATCCGATGTACAGCAAACTTTCCATGGTGTGATACCTGTCTTGCAGAACACCCCCAAGCTCCACAGACTGCACGTGGCAGATTTTTACTCATTTTTAACTTTGCTAATAATACTTTTAAGCCCTCATAGGCAGTAACAGTTCAATGCCATGTAAGAAACAGATGCTAAGAAATGACACTTTTTAAATGGAGCTGAAATTTCGTTAAAAGTTGCTTCTCCACGTGAAGTTGAGGTTTCCCAGAGGTGATTGAGCACTATATATTGTAGTTAAAGGCAATGGCAGCAATCAAAAGGAAAGCGCAGGGTTTACGTTACAGAACATTAAATGCAAGATATGTTTCAGACAGATTTTTTTGAATCCTTTGTCCCCTTCTCTTTGCTAATTCCTTTTAATGCAGAAAATCAAAATTGGTTTCAAAGGTGACTCAGCTGCCTGGTGTTCATCATGTCTTGTTGAACAGAAGTTATTTTTACCCACGCTCTCCAGATCTCAAGTGTCACCCAGCAGCCCTGACTGTACTGGGAGGCAGTCTGATTAAAACTGCCTAATCAGACCCTACTGTGGAGGTGCTAATTGCATTATATACTCAATAAGGGGTTTGGGGGGGAAATCAAGGTACCACAATCTACCCTTCAAATTTCTACTCGTGTGAACACATGGTTGATGGTTTTAGTTAAACTTTCAGGCTTCTTCGACATTGTGGTTTATAAAAAGTTTCTGTGAACCAGTAGGAAGGGATATTAAATGCTACTACAAATTAAAAAACAACCAATCACCACCCCCACCAACAAGCCTCAAGTAAACCCAGCAAGAGCTGTGTTTAATGAAACAGTTTGAACAAAATGTGAAACAGTTTGAACAAAATGTAAAACATTTGAACAAAACATAAAACACTTGAGCATAACTGAAGAGAAACTATGTATAAAAGTAGCAAAGAAGTTGGGATCACCACGTGTGGGTTTTTTTTTCTTCCCCAGAACGTTTCATCCTTTTGACTTTATTGGGAAGAGATTTCAGATTTTGGAAAACGTTGCCCACCATTGTTAAAGCTTTTATTTTTAAATTGCATTATAGGCATTCACTGGGTGAAAGGTTTGAGTGAACCTGTGCAGTACCAGTAAAAATAAAACTAGCCTCGGTTTCTGTTGTTTTCCATGGCTTTTCAGTCCACACCGCTCCTCAGCTCAGTTGGGCAAAAGACTTGCCTCAGATTTTATTTTTTATTCCCATATAATCTAACAGATACTTGGGTACTGTTTCTAGGGTGACAGTTCTAAAGGGCAAATGTGTGCTTTCTTGGGTGAAACACTGGCATTTACAAATTGAAAATAACGAAGTTGTGTTTTTACAGTCTTCCATTCAGAAGGAAAGTGAAAGGGCAGAGGCAGGTTGTTGCCTTGGCTGAAGGGAGATGTTTCTCTCGGTGTTCTCTGTGTTAGATTGGTTGAGGAACTTATTTTTTTAGGTTAGCTATGTATGACCTAAGCGAGCCTCTTCCTATTGAGGTGTCTGCCTCTTTTTCGAAGAAGATGTACAGGTTGTTTGTTTGGTTTGGTATAATATTAAAGCAAATGATCAATGTTAAAAACCAAGCTCTTGGTTTTATTATCCACAGTAAAATTCCAGATAACTTTTCTGATAGGTGAAGTGTAAGCTTACTTCTCAGTATTTCCTCACATCGTCTCATATTGCCATTTGAAATATGCTCCTTGTTACAATTCTAACTTCAGCACGTCTCTCTTTGGGGCCAACTCAATGCAAGATGGTTTGTTCTGTCACTTCAGTATCAGATCTTATTTCAGTAGCTTCTTTCATTAACACTGTAAGACTGTATCTCAAGCTTTACCCTTCTTTTTCTTTTTTTCTTCTAAGTAGTGGATTTCCTGAGTATTTCTGTGTCTGCTTTAAGGTAACACACCTGGTCACACAGCAGCTCTATACTCAAGTTTCTTTAGTGATACTAATTGTATATTATTACTTTCCCTCTAAGGAAATGTTGTGATTTTTAAAATACACTAAAACCCATCAGGCCTGTGAGGATTAGGGTACAAAGTATTATTATTATTATAGAGAAAGATTCTGCAGTGATTTTGAAAAGGACCGAGGAGGGTGGGATGGTCGAAACCAGAGCTGTTCGTGTCAGGGGTTGCCAAAGACAATGAGGTTCTGGGTGTGAGTGGCTCCATATTTAACTCCAATTATGCAAAGCTTCACGTGGCTTTTGCAGACCTGTTTGTCACTCTGTCGGTTGTGTCTCTCATCCGGATTTCAGCGGTGTAGTGTCATGGAAGATCCATCTTCTAGTGGTTACAGGCAGCTTCACGGATTGCTCTCAAAATTGGTTGACTCACTATTTCCTTTCAATGAGTTTTAAGTCTTACTTCCTTGGGTGAAGATGTGAGAATAGCACCTTTGTGCTAAAGGAGTCATTAGTTGAGAGATGTCAGAAGTGTGAGTGTAGGAGGTGTAGAAGTGGATATTCAGTGTATTTTTTCCATAATGATTTTGTCAGGAAGGTGGTATTGTTAGAAGAGCCACTAAACAGGTGAGAAATTCATGTCCTTAGATTTGGCCTATTTCCAACAGAACATAATAAGGTTAGTTTCCAGGAAATTCAGCAGAATCAGGAGACAAATTTCTGTGCACTTCAGAGCCCTAGTGACCACTTTTTACTTTGCTTGTCTCATAAGATTAGACAATATGCCTTTTTATTATTTATTTTTTAATTACTTCCCTGTTTTTGTGGTAGCTTCTAGAAAAACTGTGTTTCCCTGGTGCAGGCTCTTACTTCAGTGAGCCATTGATCCTTTATAGGGAAATTGGGAAGGGAAGGAAGGCTGCCCACAAAAGACAAGTGTGACCTTGTGTTGAGTGTCACTCAGTGAGTGGCACTGGCCCAGTAGCCATGGTGGCCTGCCACTTCCCTACAATTTGATGGATAAAATACTGTACCTCTTACTTTTCAGATCTGACACACAGTCCCTCCTGGTGACTGGTTTTCTATACCTGGGCTGCACTGGTATAAGTTTCTTTTCTCCTATTTTTTCCACTGTGACCTCTTGTCTTCTTTTGGTGGATAAACTTGACTTTGTGTTCAGTAGAACACAGGAGGCAAAAAGGTTGCATTTATATAGTGTAATCTTTTGTCCTCTTATTATTATTTACATAGAAGTATAGTACTCGGCTGGAAATTCTGCCTTCTCTCAGAGACCTCTGACCATTTCAGGCGAGACTCATCTGAGGGAGAGGCAACTGCTAGAAAAGGGATGCAAACCGGAGTTCTGAGGAAGGTTTCCGTGTGTGCTGTAGATGGATGTGCTCTGCAGGCTTCCCCACGAAGGACAGGGGTTACAGCTACAGCACAAGGCATGAGTCCTGCACAGACAGGACCAAGCAGTCGGGTTCTGGAGGTTGCAGGACTGTGTTTGTTGGAGCAGCTTAAAGCTTGGCTTCACTCTGCTGGAAAACCTTACTGCTGACAACAGTTTCCTTTGTGAATCTTGCTGACTTCATTTTCGTGGTTCGGGGGCTCAGTAATGGTTATATTAGGACAATTCCCGAAGGCTAAGCTGTGCTGATGCTCGGCTGTTTATTAGACAGAACAGTGGAGGCTGAAATCCTTGAGAGTTTGGAGTGTGTAACTGATATTGGCAACTGCGCTGCATAAAACTGTCTAGAAATAAGTACCTCCAATCTGGCTGTTCCTTTGGTCGATATTCCTTGAAGAAAATAAGAAAGTCACTGGGGCCACTGTCTGGGAGGGGTAGGCTGGTATCTTGTTTCTATTGATGGAAGCACTGAGGAAACAAACAAGAGGACTGAGTACTCCCAGACAAATCGAATACTCCAGACAAAAGATTTTGGCCAAGTTACTGAGGCAGCGAATTGCTTGGTAGTGGGTGAAAAATCAGAAAAACCTGAAAAATCAGAGCAGTGGTAGACTGCTGCATCACAGGGAGATACCAAAGCTGTCCCACGGGCGAGTGTTTTGCTGGCTGGGAGGGCACCAGGACACTAAGGTTAACTAAATGGTCTTCCAAAGTTCGAGAATGGTAAAATCAGTAAGTGGCTCACAAATGAGAAATAACTGTGCAGCTTTGGAAAACGACCAGTGTGTATGTGTATTGTGCATTTCTGTGGGTTTGATCGAAACTTGGATCTTACTTTCCCTTGATATGACTGACCAAATTTCAGTTGTCCTGTTATCCAGTGTGACAATGGGCTGGAATATTTTGGGTAGCAGAGAGACTTCGTATGATACCTAGAGTGCTAGAGGATAAATACGGAGATGCAGATGAACAGGCAACCCTGGAGTTCTGCTGAATTGCTGTGGAACCATTAGGTTTTCTCTGAATTCTTCTCCCCAGGTCTTCTGTTGTGGAAGCACAGCACTGTCTTTGTGACCAACAGAATTGTACATTTAGGGCTCGGCGCAGAGCAAAAATCATCAGGCTCTCTCTAAATCTAAGCTGCTGTGGAAGCAGTGCAGGTGGCACCACTTGAGCTGTGGTACTGGGATTGAGCTGGGAAATAAGTCATGATGGATCTGAGACATCTCTGTCAGTGGCCCAGGCAACCTGCACGTGGATGATCTGACCCCAAACAGCATTGATTGATGGATGGAAGTTCTGTGTTCCTGGCTGCAGGTCAGAAGATGACCTAATGTTGGTTTTGCCACTGTATCTGCTCACTTATGGTGAAGCCTTGATCCTGCCCATGGATGTCACTTCTACAAGATACTGCTCTGGAATTACCTGCTCCAGAGTCTGCCTATGACTTATGTATGTGAGTGAGCAGTCAATCTACCTCTTGGAATGGTGCTTTGGCTTCATTTTAGAGACTGACTGGCCCACACAGCTTTTTTTCTTCTCAGGAAGTGTTGTAAGTGCTGTACTGGATTGGCCTTGTCCATGTGCCCATCTAGAAGCCACAACGGAGATACCAGGCATCTTCTTTAAGCAATTGCTTAACAATCTGCTCATAGGGAAATACCCAGTCCTACCCCTAATCATTGGCATTTAACCCAGAACACAGAGGATTTTAAGCCTTTCAAAACTGTAATATAATTGCTGTTATAAATATGTGTGGTTCTCCACATAACGTCAGAACCCCAGAGTCCTGATACATTTTTGATTTCAGTGACGTGTACTTTCTCCAAGCTGTTCAATATTTTGCATGTTGCCCTCACAAAGTGTGATAAGATAGGAAATAGTAAGTTTATATTTGTTTGTTTGCTTTTGTGTTTAAGGGAGGGGAAGGATTTCTTTTGCTCTTGAAGCTAACAGTCCAGTTATTAGAAGCCCTGTACTTTAGCTCCTGCTGCCATGTCATTTGTCCTTTCTTTCTCTGCCCAACCCAGCTCTTCTTTTCCCATGTCTCTTCTCTTTCACGAGTTCCCATGGTACATGGCTCCTCTTCACAGCTTGTATATATTCTCACATCAATGCTTGTGTATGTCTGTGTCCTTCTCTTCCTTTTTCTGATTCTGTGGCTTCTTGCTCTCTTCTTTGCCAGATGTCCAATTTTACCCTCTTATTATTCCTTTTGTCACCATTGCTTTCTTGTCATCGTTGGGTGACAGATGACAGGCTTTCTTTTTATTTCTCATTGTAAATTATTATATGTTCTTGAGATAAATATTAAGTGCTGAAAAGTCTGTTATTCTTTTTAAGCCTGTCCTGAAATTAAATACCTGTCAGTTAGCTACACTATTGTGGGATTCAGTGCAATATGTGTATGTTAGGTCCTGTAACTTTTCCAAATACGTTAAAGATTGGATTGTAGTTATACAACAAAAGTCTTATGACCACAGCCAGATTAATTGTGGTGGTTCCTGATGACCAGATGCTCCGAATAGAGCCCCTAGCAGTTCTGTTTGGTTTTGTAGGGAAAAGCTCTCATGGAAACCATGGCAGAAGGCACAAAGAAGCCAGTGACCCTCTGTCATAACTGGTGTCTTTTACTTTATATGTGGTAGGATGAACAATTTTTTCGTACTTTATATTTGTGAAGACTCGAGGTGCCATTTTATTCTCTTCTCTGGTACCTATATTTGCAAGTTTTACCATTGTTCTGGTGGATCTAAAGCAAACACCTGATTAGTAGGCACTGTGCCCAGTCTGTAACTGTGTGCTGTGGAGCAGATCACCGCAGCAATTGTGATTTTATAAATTCATTATTGTCTGAGCCACCTCAGGAGCTGAAATTGCTGAACTCTAGATTTCCCTCAGGGGCCTGAATGGTTTGGGGGTTTGGTAACGGGATACAGGTCAGTAGTTCAAATCCTGAGCAGGTTAGTAGTGTTTGAAAGCTATTAGTGTCTGGTTCCTTGTGGACTACATTTGTGTTTGCCAGAGCTCTCATCCACCAGCTTCCTTCCTCTGGTTTTCAGGCCTGAGAGGGAATAACTTGCATTTTAGCTCTATCACTGTGGATTCCTGTTCCTGTCCTTGCTCATCTTACCTCTGCAAAACACGATTTATTATCTAAATAAGTAGGATGAGCTACTTTTTTTTTTTTTAAATACTTTTCTCCCTGGTGTGGACTGTATGTCTCTCTCTATCAATAAAGCACCTGACATACTGTGACCATCTTAGCAGAAAAGAACAGGAAAAAATACAGTGAACAGCAATCACTTTTCTTTCTGCTTCATGGGCAAGAAGACTAGGCTGCTCTTGAGTGACCTGGGTAGCGATCAAAGCCTGAGCAAGTACAAGTTTCTGCCCCAATGATGTCTTTAGATTGGAGTAATAAGGGAAGGCAATGTTTATACGTTACTTTATGATAAACTTCACGCTACGTGCCCACTACATGCTGAGGCAAGAGTGAGGGAGGGGAAAAAACCCCAGCTAAAATTCCTGGGTTTGTCTCCCAGGACCAGCTATGTTTTTCTGATGTAAAATAGTGTATTCAGTACTTTAGATATGTTGTCTTCCTCCAGCATAAACTTTCACACATATCTAAAATGAATGTTGATTACAAAGATTTACGTGCCACAGCCTAGGTAAAACATCGTTCCTCCCAGAACAGGTTGTGTGCACAGTAGGGTTAAATTAACGAGCACGAAACCTGTCTTAGATCACAGTCGAGTGTTCTTTGAACACCAAAAAGGGGACTAAGAGAGCCTTCTGCAAAGGTGGCTCTTTCACACGTGCCCCTATTTTGCTGTGACCTTTTAGCTTATTGAACATCCTGTCCACTTCTTTCCAAGTTGTGTGAGAGAATAGTCTGCCTGCGTTCTCTTGCAGAAATAACTGTTTTGTTAGTAACCACAACCAACTTACTCAGATTCTACATTTAGCTCATGCGCTGAAAGTGTCAGATTGTTGTCATAGGCTGCTTATCAGAAACGGTTCAGTGGTCTCTTGGATTCCTTCCGGAGAGGGAGAACAGTCTCCCAGAAAACAAAATTGTAAACAAAGATCCTGAGACCCTAGGGTGACAACAGTATATGTTTTTATTTAGGCTGGGGACCTGTAGGATCCCCTTGTAGAGGACACATCCACAACTTTCTCACAGAAGGAGATAGTGCAAAAGGATTTGGAATACAGGATATAAGAGCAGACAGCAAAGATATAATGGACCTTAAAGCAGATAAATCTGTGAAAGAGTAGTGGAAATTAAAATAAATGTAATGCAATTAAAATACAATTGTATTTTATGAATATTTTGAACACCAGATTTGGAGTTTTCTTTTAACAACTTATGAGCACAATTGTAAGTATCAGTCCTGTTCTCAAGGCTGTGAATATTTGAAATTCAAAGGAACTGTGTTCTTTGGCGTTTTTGTTTTTTAATTTAAATAAAATCTCAGTTAAGGGTTATGTGGATCAGAAATGAGATGGCTAAGTAGTTTACTATTTACTCTGCAGAGGTAATCGTTGTGATATCTAGATGCTGCGAGAATGACTTCATGATATATGTTAAGTGTGAGTGGCAGAGAGACTAAACCCTTGCTCCAGATCACGTATTTCAATCCTGAAATGCTCAATGCTATTATTTGTCCTTTAGAGGCAGGTAAAGCAACATTTGTATAGTTCATTGCGTGTTCATCTTTCAGCTAAATCTGGAAAGCTGAAGCTTGTATGTGTTGGTTCACATTAAGAAAAGCAGAAGAGAGGGATATTTTCTAAAGTCTTGGGGTAAAACATCATTCTTTGATCTCTCTCCGTGTTCTGTTCCTCAGCTCTGCTGGTCGCTGTGGAAGTACCAGTATTTAATTGGTGTTTGAAGCAGTTCCTCAGTTCTGCTTTAGTTATATTGATAAAAATGAACATGTTTGAAAGAGTAGCGTACGGATATGGATAAGGGTTGCAGGTAAGCTGGAAGTTTAAATTCCTTCTAGTCCTACTGAAATACTCAGTGTCAGTCTTTGAAACCAGCTGGGGAGAACTAACTGGGTTTAGAGAGACACATTTAAGCCTGGTTTTGGGGCAGTGGTAGGAGGGGGAGACTGGTCTGTGCCAGGTATCAAATGAGCAACAACTGCTCAACACTGTTAGCCCTTCAGCTTCCTTTTCTGGAAGAGAATAAGGTGTGTTAACCTGGTGCTGGTGAGAAAAGTATTGGAGATCAGCTGTGGCTTCTGTCAGACTTGCCCTCCTCTACTTGTTCCAGTCCTCGGGACTGGAGAGGACCTAAATCATGGCTGGCATGGCAGGATGGCCACCTTGTGCTGGCTCTGAGAGGGGATCCTGTGGGAGATCAGAGGTTCCTGCCTGGCAGAGCCTTGAAGAGAGGTGGCCCAGGCAGGAGAGGACTTCTTGTTTTACCATATTGAATATGTTCCAGGTGTGGCACTCTCAGGTGGTATCCTGTCAAAGCAGTTCCTGTAACAATTCTCATTACATGATTATACTCATATATGTGCCTAATGTGACTTGTTTCTGGAGATAATGTTTTTTTTGTTTCCTTCTAAGGTGCCTATGGATGAGTTTAGTTCATGTCGTTCTTTGTGGAATCTTAACATGAGATGTTCTGTACTGTCCAATAGCACAAACACGTTCACAATGGAAGGAAGGTCGCAGTGCTCAATCTTTGTTATGCACCACCTACTCAAAACAATACGCACTAGAGCGGGCTTAAAAAATTGATCCAGCACCAATGAACTGGATGACTGAGAGTCCTCCTGACAGTCTGAATGACGGAGGAGAGGTCTGGGAGTGGTGTTAAAATGGAACAAGGCCCTGGTAGGAGCCAGCATCAACACCCAGCTTTTGGGAGAGCAAAAAGCGATGGGACTCCTGCCAGGTTATGCTACTCAAACGTCAGCAGTTGTAATCGGTACCGGGAATAGACATCTTTGTATTTACTTTATAGTGCCCTTGTCTCCAAGCATTCTAACTGCATGAATAGAGAGAATCCCTGGTCGATACTGAAGAATGTTCACAAAACACTTGCCAATTTTAATAGCCAGTTCTAAGAGCTGTAAGATCACTTGAGATCTGTTTTTCTTGGACAAGATTGTGATCAATAGCAGAAGTTGTGGCTGAATCAATCCCTGGCCAGCTCTGCCATGCTTCTGATTTGAAATGTTGTTCTTGCAATCAAATGTCAAAAAAAAGTTCTATTTCAAACAAATGTATGTACTTCATTATTTCTACGCTTTACAAATTTCTGCACCTGCAAATCTGAAAGGGTCTGCAATTCTTTGGGTTTTTTTTTTCTGCTTGCTGCATCCTTTCTGTCCTGTTCCGTTCCTTCTGTGCTGTAACTATTTGTGTCGTTCCTTTTAGGATTCAGAAGGAGGTCTCTATGTGTGCATGAACACGTTTCTGGGATTTGGAAGGGAACACATTGAAAGGCATTACCGGAAAACAGGACAGTGTGTATATTTGCATCTGAAACGACATGTGATAGAGGTGAGATTTGTGGCTCCCCAACTAACTACCCCAGCAGTTCTTGGGTCTCTTGTGCTCATTTCGGTAACATGTTCCAGACATAGAGCAAACCCTGAATGGCAGAAATGAACATGTTAAGATTTGGGGCTGGATATTAAATTCAGGTGCTTGGATCCCAACCAGTCCTACAGCTTCAGTTCTGAGATGAATCAAAAGCCCTAAAGAGTCAGATTTTAAAAGCAGCTTGTTGCCTGATTTTAACTGATCTTTTTCACGACATGTTTTTGTGTATCACATGCATATCATCTGCATGTTATGTGCATGTGGTTTGTCTGGCATCTTTAAAGGGCTGTCAATGAATTCTGACCTGAGCTATAGGGAAGGTGCCAGGTTTGCTTATAGCTCACTCTCCTGTAAGCTCTGTCTCTTTTGGCAAGTTAGAGGGCCTAAAATAGCTGCTTGGAGCTGGATAGAATACTTCACGTTTCTCATTCTGCAGCAATGTTTCCCCTGGGTGATGAAGGCCCCAAGTTATGTGAAGTGTCCTGGCTGCTTATTTTATTTCCAGTAGATGACTATTCATTTTTTATCGAATTACAGTGAGGTGGGTTCATGTTTCCCAGGCTGAGATTGTTAGTGATGTTTGTTATACTTTACAATTGTCCGTCCTTGTAAGGCTGATAGTAACGTTTTCCTTCATCACACAGTATCTGAGGTGCTGGAGACATAAGTCTAGTTTTAGCAACAGCTCTTCTGAGTGAATTTAACACTCCTGAAAGATGATATCTAGGACCAGAGACCGGTGGGCAGAAATCCTGTCACCTTTCCTTGTATATAACTTTCTTCCAGCATGTGACCTGGGAATTTTCAATATTAAAGTAAACCGACGTTAAAATGAGGCCTCAGAAATTCCTTTCCAGGATAAAGATTAGGCTGAGGAACTCCAAAGGGGAGAAATAAATATGTTGCCTGTTGCTTGGTCTTGCATGCCCCTCCCTTCACTTTAACTCGTTCAGTGGTTCCGACTTTTCTTCTTGTGGATCATGACGTAGCAGAGGAGCCTGGGATCTCCATTTGAAGGTGGTGATGCTCTGGTGCACTGGGTGATGTGGCAGGAAACGGTGTTAGTCTCTACAGTACAGGTGAAGATTGTGTTATCTAACGTGGCTCATAGATAGGATTCCTCGTACATGAGCTGTGGATTTTGTTTACCATGACTGTTGGCTTCTTACATGCTCTCCATGGGTTCCTTAGAGCCATGAGAAACATTGGCCTTCACTGGAACAGTTTTATGAAGTGTCTGGCACACACTGCATTATGGTTTTGTTTTTTTAAGCCGAGCTTTTGATGGGATGGGATACAGTAAAGCCAAAGGTATTGGATGTGCTATCTTAAGATTCTTTCAGTAAGGTTGCTATTCTTGCCTGTGGTTCCCTTGGCACTATCCTTGCAGAATGCACTGCATTGCTGCAAAATCCCTGTTTGCTTCCGATGGCCTTTGGAATGAATATGTCGTGTACCTTGTCACAATTCAATTAGAAAATACAGGTCAGATCTTCAATCTAATGAAGAAAGTAAGTTTTTTTTTTTCTTTTCCCCAGAATTTGACTCTTCAGAATTTTTAAATCAGCCGCCTTCTAGTAGTGTATGACTCACATACAACTGCCTGAGTAGTATTCAGCCTGGGCAGAGCTTTGGTGCTACAGTGATACCTCAGCCCTGGTGAAAATACTGGACACAGGAGCATGAAGCGTCCTGCAGTGACAGGTGTTTGGATATTATTCAGCAATGGCGCTGTTAGAAAAAATGTGGCAATGATGCAGTTAAAGAGAGCGCAGAACTGGCTACACTGACACCTTGTACAAGAAGCATCACAAATGGAATTTAATGCCACTGGTGATGCATTGTGTGGAGACCCATTTGCTGGGTATCATATCTGTTAGAAACCAAAATTGTTTTGTGGATGGCAAACATTTTCAGTCATTTCTGACGGGTGGAGAAACAAGGTAAAAAACCTGTCAGGTTCAGGGTTTCCCAGGATTATCGAGCATCTGCAATTGCAGTTCAGATGGATTTAGTAGAGACGAAAATTAAGGTGAAATTTTTAATATCAGGCTGACAGTAATAAACACTCCATGTGAATTCTTCCTCTTTGAAATATCTAATCTTAATGATTTTCACAGTATCCCACATGGTGACATCAGAATTGCAGCTTCCTAGTATTGGAAACAACATTTTTTTAAAAAAAGTTCTGAAGCTATAATCCTTGGACTATGTCTGATTTATGCATAATATATTTGTAATTGAGTTACATTGTATCTTTACCACTTTTTAAAAATAGATTTGTATTCTTCGCCACTTCCTTTCCACTTGTTAAGTTCCAGTAGTATTAAGGAAAAAAGTGTTCTGCTTGTTATTTTCACTTCATTGAGGACTTTTTTATTATTTTTTTTTTTAACGCTGGAGTTGCAACCCTGGCTTTCCCTAGGGCTCGTATATATGGATAATAAGTTCTGTTCTTAATTGCAGCCAAGGAGTGTTGGCATCTGCTCTTTCTAAGAATGGAAAACTTTCCTATGATGTATAAGACCTCCGTGATGATTCAAGCAGTCTGCTTTGGCCAGCGCTTTATTTACATGGTGAAGGGAACCACCCAAAATATGTGACCCTTTCATTTACCAAGGAGCAGAGGCAAACATGAACTTTCCCTGGGCTGACAGGTTCTTGGCTGGTTTCTCTCCACCTGTTGTATCCCAATATTATTATTAAAGAAAAGGTGCCTGACAACCTCACTAGTTACACTAACATCATACACGTTGGCATTATAGCTGCAGAGGCTTATTTGATTTAATTTGATTTGATTTAATGGTGCTTGCTAATAAACAGTTTAAGAAGCAAGTGCATTGCTGTTTACATTTCCTCAGCTACTAGAGTCTTCTCTAGTAGTGTGAGGTATTTTGAACTGGAAAAGTAGAGTAAAAGTAGAGTTTAAACTGAACGTCACTTGGAAGTTGTTGTTCTCTGCTGTGGAGCTTAAATTGAAAAATAAAATAAAATCCCCCCTAAACAATTGCTTGGGTGTTATCAGTTTTCCTCCACGCTTTCTAGTATTTAGAAAGCATGTTGGTAACCTGGATTGATCTTTATGGAAACAGGCATGGATCCTGATGGAAAGGGCATTTTTTTTCTGGATATAAGAAAATTAGCTGAACTAACAGATCACAGCAAAGTGGTCATACTGGAATTAGTTAAGAAGGATTGAATCTTTTATGCTGATTTCTTCCTCTCTCTAATTCAGCTTTAGTCATGAAGAAATACTGTAGGGCATCTAGTGGTGGGAGGTCTGAGCGATGCTCAATGTCCTGTTTTGTTGACAGAACAGCAGTCACTCACGGTGACCACAAGACATACCCTGTTTAATTGTTAACAACAACGTTTGAAGGATTCAGGTGGTGGCTTTCTCACTCCATGAGGGTCGTAAGCAGTGATGAGTTGAGCCCCATCATCAGAGGTGAATTCTTACATTACATTCTTGCTCAGCAAGGACTGTGATTTAATAGAAGGACCGTGAACAGATAGGTGTGTGTCAGAAATGGTGATGCTATGGGGTTATTGCTGATTTACTGTTGTCTCACTTGATAAATTTTTAATTGTTTCTTTCTTTCTTTCCAGAAGGTACCAGGGGCATCTGGTGGAGCTTTACCCAAAAGGAGGAATGCTAAGCTATTTTTAGGTATTGTGAACAGCTGCTTTCACAGAGTCCTTTTCTGACCCTGTCTGCATGTGTACTTGGGTTCTGTCCACCATTGTGTCTGCCTTTGGGGCTCCTTCTGGGTTTTATTTTTCTGTTGTTCTTTTTTTAAACATTTAGTTCTAGTTTTTAAAGTTGGTCCAGACAAATAAGTAATTCTTAGCAATTTTGGTGTATATTGAGAGATATATGTATGTATACTTGAAACATTTTAATCTAAAGTAGGCCTTCAACTATTCTCAAACAGCCTAGGATTTGATAGGCATTTCTTGATTAATTCTGTCCCTTCTTTGTGATTTCCACAAAGCACCTTTTTATTAAAATGTTTATCTATACTTAATGTTTAGATGTAACAGGGCCTTGGTGTGGCGCTGTTCTGCTCAGCCTCTGGTCATAGAAAGGTTTGTTAGAATTTCAAAGTTGTTACACAGGTAAATGTTCTTGAGTGATGTTGTGGTCTCTTCTGTAATGAGTGCAACAGAACATATGTCATGAGTGTCTCTTATCAATTCTTACTCTGTTATGTCCACAGTTATATCCCCTTGCTTCAAGGAAAGCAGTTTTCTTACCATGTCTATTCCATCCAATATCCGTTGATTCAGATTATCCAGAAAACCTGAGGGCCTCATAAATATGGATGAGGGGAACATGATGCAAAGCCTATATTTTCCCTCCTCCCACTACTTGTGATATTCCTCTGATTCATCTATTATTTATTCTCTCTGTATTAATAGCAAATAGTGAATTTTTCTTCTGGTAATGAAGAGGTTAAATGTTTTCTTTACAATTGGCAGCTCTTATGGCTAAAAGGAAACAATAGCATGGCCTCCCTTTGGAATTGCTTTGATCTGTGGAATGTGTCCCTAAGAGGCCTTTGCAGATTGTGATCCATTAAACTGTTGTTTTTAATGTCTGGAGTAAGTTTTGCAAGGAGAGCTCAGAGAGAAAAAAAAGTCTTAAAATGGGTCATAAAGAAATGAAACGTCTCTTTTAGGAGGAGACTCTTAAGTTGCAGATGCTGGTCTAAATGCCATTTACTGTCAGTTTATATTGAAATTTATGTTTGTCACTGGATACTTGTGAAATAATTGGTTCAGAAACAAAACTGGCTGCAATGCAGCGATGGTTGTACAGTGTTAGCAATGTGAGTGTAAACAAGAGGTACAAAAGCGCGGTCAGATTTTATTCTTGCTGATGTCCTGCTACGCTTTGAGGCTCATGTCGTTGCGGTATGTCAGCACACGGTGTACACTGCAGAGTGTCTCCCATGTGCTGTGTTGGAGTCCTCAAATTCCATCCTTGCACATGAGCATTTTGTTCCCACGGAGTAGATCTGGTGTGGCAGTTCCAAGCGTCCTGGTCCCAGGCAGCTTCTGAAGGCGGTGCAGTGAATTCACTGCAATGGATTTAGCACGTGGAGCTATCACCATTTAATTCAGCATGTCTGGAATCTAACAAACTTTTGAAAATACATCTCATGTGGTCTGTTGTTCTACTGCAATCCTCTTTGCAGCCCATACTGGTTGGGAGTAAAATGTAAAATGAAATACGTTAGTGTTTGTCAAGTCTTGGACTTGCAGTAGTACATGTGCATATTTATTTGCTTTTTCTGATGCTGCCTCTTCTAGGGTTTTTACAGTTCGTACCTTATTGTTATGTCTGTTATTATGGCCTGATTATCCCTAACAAAAAATGTAAAATGTAATATTAACACTCTGCTCTGATCCTTGAGATAGTACTTCCATGCATCCAAATGCTTTGTGTCCACTTCTTTGGCTCAGCAGATCTTACTCTTTTTTTGGCCATGCCTAAAGAACAAAGCATTATTCCTGTCCTTATTCATAGCTGAGGAAACGAAAGCCCAGAGATGTCAGCCAATTTGGCAATTTTGTGTGAGACAGTAGCAGAGCTGGTTAGCAGAATTTGGCATCTCATCTCTTCATCCAAGATCTTCGTCATTGGTTTGGAGCTGCTGGATTTCTTAAAAGGTTCTTTTAGTTCTGTCTTTCTCATTGTGACCTTGGGCAGCAACGGTAGAGGTCTGCACCAACTGGGCTGTTACCAGTAGCCTGCCATTCAGGGCTTACCCTGCCAGACAGGCATAGACAATGATCAATGGGTGACTCTAACATCACTGTGTTTCTAGGTGTCTGAGTAATTCCCTGGAGGCCCAGAGATTTAAGCTTTGTGTACAAAGTCAATCCAGTTTGGGAATTTGTTACATTGTTTCTTATAATCCTCTTTGATGTAAAGCTATTAAAGATACTAAACCCTTTTCAAATCTGCTTAGTATTAGGAAAACATCTTTTGGATGCTCACTGATTACTTTCTAGGACTGCCGTGATCCAGCAAATGCACTAGAAACACAGACTGGTTGGGGCAGTCAGCTGGAAGATTTATCTTTCCCTAAACGTTAAGAGATCCATAGCAAAGCGTGCGTGCGTGTGCCTTACATTTTGGGCTCATTTTTTTCTTCTTGTGGAGAGGGCTGTGAGTGTTCTATGTAATCAAGAAGCATAATAACACAGTGCAGTGAAATGTGTGAACTGCCTTTAATCCCGATTGTTTAGATGTTGCTGGGCAGTGTGGTTTCGGTCACTTCAGCTCAGGCTGTGAGAGCTTTCAGGGGACTTGGAGTGATAGTTAGAGCATCTCAATGCATGGAATAATATCCTCACTGCATTGTTATCTAGGCTGGCAAGTTTGAAGGTACTTCGTGCTTGCCAACATGTGTGGCTATCACACAATGAAGTTCCAGATCCGGTGTGTAAAATGGAAAGAAATTAATTGATGGGACAAGGTGCTAGCTCCCCATGACTTCACAAGGCTCTCAGATAAGAAACAGCTGTGCTGTTGTCTTCAGTATGCTACCTCTTGTTTAAATCAGCCACAATGTGGTAAATGTGATACCAGTTCTGGGAAAAAAAAAAAAAGACGTGATGGGACCAGAAGGAGTACCACCACTAAATTTAATTTTCATATTAGCCCATCTGGAAGAAAGAACTGGATCAGAACTGATAGAAAGGCACATAAAGATGACAGAACAGAGAAGAACCTTTGTGGATTTTCCAAAGTGAAGTAATGGTTCTGGGTCTGCCAGAATACTCTGGGACTATGTGTTGTAGTCTCCCTGTGTATTCAGCGACTACGTGAAGAAGCACAGTTCCATTAACAGGCTGTACTATGGTTTTCCTTACAAGATCCTGGTCGAAAGGGGTGGTAGAATAAGAGGGAAGATCCTTGTATTGAAGGGATTGGAGGCCTAGTTCTTACAGAAGAGTTACCAGCAGAGTCCCCCTGGACCTGTTACTCCCAGGAGTTATCAGCAGAGTCCTTCATAATGTTCTAATTATGAAGAATTAATGCAATTGTAAATGGTCTGGAAAGGGATTGAAAAATGAGGAAATAGATTTTGCTGGGTGATTTAAAATTATCTAAGAGATTAAATCTAGAAGTGATTTTTAATGTGTTACTGAGTAACTGAACAATAGATGAAGTAAATGTTGAAAAATTCGAAGAAGATAAGTGCTTTCACTGTGTGTGCACAGTGATGGGGTCTGAATGAACTATTTCTGTTCAGAAAGGTTTTTCTGTGAGAGTGATAGTGTGAATGGTTCTCTGAAAATGTCAGCTTAGACGTCAGCAGCAGCGAAAGACTCAGGTGGAACATCAGGAGCAGAGAAACATTTTATATTCTGTTCTCTATAAATAAGAAGTGAAGCTCTCTCTTGAACAAACAAACCACGGCTGGGTGCAGTATCTCCCTCTGTCCGTCTCCCTCCAAAATCAACCAGACAAACACACACACCCCTCACCCCAGCAAACAAAAACCCCCAGTTAGATATCTGGGAGCGTGAAGGTATACACTGAGGGAGGAATCACCGCAGTTTTGCCTTGTTCTGGTACCCTCTTCCTGGGCATCTGTTGGTCCATGTCAGAGCCTGGACTCCAGGCTAAACAGAGCTGGCAGAGTGGCCGTCATAAAACTTGTCCACAGACAGATGTTCCCCTCCAGATCAGTTACCACGGCAGTATCTGCCAGTGCAGCAAGTCCTGTGAGCTCTGTTTTGAGCAAAGTCAGGGCTAACTTAGCCCGTCAATTAAGTGCTTCGAAGTACTCAAATGAACAGCTCTGTCAGCAGATCTGTGGGGATGGTAATTGCTGGTGAGAAGAGTGTCAGTGAGGAGCAGTATCCATGACACACAGCTGGTCTTGGAGAAGGACTCGGAAATAAGAGAAAACTTCCACTGGGAGAATGTGTAAACTTGTTGGGGTTTTCCTGGATGGCACCTGCCTGCCTAGAGCCGTGAATGCACTTAATGGCTACCGTTTCCAAAGGTAAAGACCACTCATAAGAGTGGCTGTACTGGATTTGGTCACGGCTCCACGTAGCTCTTCTGGATCTCACAGCAGCCAGTAGCAAACTCTGTTTTCAGTAAGGATGTTTTTGCTTGGTAAGCTTCCAAAGAGAACTTTTATCACAAGTGGTTTAAGTTTATATTTATGTAAGTAAGCATATAGAGTATATATCTGTGAGTGGAAAGTTGTGATTTAAGAGGATTTGAGCGCTTTCTGACAGTATTTTTAAATTTTAGCCCAGTAAAGTTGTGCATACCTCCTGACAGTAGCAGTGGAACTGGTTTTACCATGAGTTGAACCTGTTGCTTTCCAGCTTTGCCATCTAAGGTTGAGTTGAGTGTAGAATGGTGAGCAGATACCTTACACTAAGAATCTTAATAGTTTGCTGATTTAGGCAGAACTGTGGAAATTGAGCTAGATTAACAAAGGCTAATGCTGCTTGTAAAATAGTTAAGGATTTGAATTTTGGTGGTTTAGCTTTGCTTGTTTAACACATGACTGTGCCAGAAATCCAAGGGGTGAGGTCTGTATCTAGCAACAAGACCAGTATATTAATGATTGGGAGATGTAGCAATGAATTTGAATGTTATTTTACAAGTAGTGAATGATCCAAATGATCCTAGTAGAAAATTTTGCCTTTCCTTTTGCCATAAAGGAGAACCTTACGACTCTAAAGTGAATCTTTTAAAATTATTTTTAATTTCTTATTTTTTATAGTTCATCTGATGAGGTCAGTGTTTCAGATGCGCCTGAAGACAAATGAACTGAACCACTTACAGTTTGCAAAGCACTGCTGCTGTGAAGTGATTTGATTTAAAGGCTCAGTCCTCCACTTCCAAGTCAATACAAATTTGTCCATTGCTTTCGGTGAGAGCGGGATCAAGCCCAGATTCCTAAGGCGTCTTTCTGGGTTTCAAAATGATTGTAAGCTTGCTATCAACATCCTCATTCAATTTTCATGTTTGTATTCCCTTTCATACACACACAGACGCATCCATATGCACAGGAAATCCTGTTCGGGGGTCCTGCCTGGAGTCCCCTTGTGCCACTATTATTAGTGCAATCCGTTGGTAACTTGTCTAAATCTGATCTGGGCATGTCCGCTCCTTTTCTTCCCCTCCGGCGGGTTGGTTTACAGTACTCTGTCTTCCACTTCCAGCTGCTGTTTTCAGTTAGTTCAGCAGCAATGCATTTCTCACCGTCGCTAATGCGATGCCTGTGAGCTGGAGTAAATTTACTCTACTGACTGCTTGCCCAAAATAACAATGTCAGTCGAGCCTGTGTTTTAAGGTGTGTGCTATTTCGCTTTCCCCATCGTCCCGGCCTCCCAGCACAACACTTATGACCTACAGAGACTTTGTTTTAGTGACCACAGTGTTTAACTGGGGCTCTGAGGAGGCTCCGTAAAGCTGTTAGCCCACTAGAAGGGGAACAATGTCATGCGGACATTCACCATCAAGCTGTCAGCTCTTTAAAAAAGATTACAGACTGGTTGGTTGTCTTGTGGCTCAGTCTTAGAACTGAGTAAATCCTTTTTTTGCCCAGAGATTCTTCTACTCACGGTGCATGTTAGATGAACATCCTCATACAAGAAATAGCTTTGTAGGCAGTATAGTGCTTAAAAGTTCATATTCTTCAGTGCCTTTAGTGTTACAGTAATTTTTAATCAAATATGCTCCATTTGCAAGTAGATTTCCCCCTGCTTGTCTTTCCTCTAGTTACTCTTGTTCCTCTCAAATTCTACATTAGTTTTAAAACCCAAGTTCGAAGCTGTCTGTGGACTGAACCTGATGCCCCATGGCTACAGGGTCAACCTCTGCCCTCATTTAGTGTGGGCTCCATTGCTTTCAAAAGTAATAGTTGTCTGTTTTTATTATATCTAAGCTCATGGCTTTCTTAGCCATGTTGGCCCTTGCACAGGCACAGAAAATATGATGTGGGTAGAACATCTTACTGAACCTAGAAATTCTGACTCTCGGCACATACCAGCCAAAATTCAAAACGTCAGTAGTTGTTTGGGGGTTTTCAACTGGACATCATTAAGGGGCCTGTCTGACAGTCAACAAAAGGGATTAGTTTATATGGTCATCTGCTGTATCAAGAGATTTCAGTCAGTGACCTTAGAAGTCCTTTCTGCTCTTACGTACTGGATCTGAACCCCAAGAAACTGCCTTCAGAGTGATAATTGCTAAAAATTCCATTAATTCCTATTTAGAAGCAGTAGGTGCATGGAGCGGAAGCTTTACATGGTCACCTTCAAAAGTGGAATTGCCAGTTAAATCCTTGTGTTGTTTTTGCTTTTGTTTTTGTTTTTTTTTCCTGGAACTGTTATAAGTCTGTGTGCATCTTCCTTTAAATAAGAAGCGTGACGCTGCCATATCGGTGTGTCAGACACCCAAAATGCCCTGCTGACGGGACATCGTTTTCTGCTTTTCTGGTAACGTGAATGGCATGAAGTCTGAGAAGGTAAAAAGGAACTTTCCTTCCCTACCCATTGCACACAGACGTTTGATGCTCCTCAGTGTGTGAAGTCCTTAGGTGGCAACAGGTGATTGCTAACGGGATACTCCGTCTTTCATCCCCAGGTCACTAGTTCAAATGCAGGTCGGGTCAGCAGCAGTGAAGTCCCTACTGTCTGACTGATGTCGTTTGGCTTGAGAGGAGTGAACCGTGTATCATTGTGTTTCTGTATCGTGGATTATAAATGCTATAAATTTAATGTCAATATCATAAGGAAATCAAAATACCAGCAGGTTTTACATGTATCTGCAGAGAACAGTGTCTGATGTGAGCTGTCCTCAGGTTCCCTCTGGTGGCAGAGCGGCGTGTGTGACTGCAGGCCCTGGAACAGGCTCTTGCTGCCTTTAAATGTCTGAACACACACCAATTGTCATCCTCTCTGAGGAACCCCTGCATATTTAGGAGATGGGCAGTGCTTTGGGGTTTGCTGTGCTGGCCACCACCAAACTTCCGGGCTTTACGTGAAAATTCTCCATGATATGTTGCCGTATGTGTCATCAGCTTGGAGATACTCACCTTCTTTGCTCCAACAAAAGAGAGTTTACTGTTGCAGACTGCATCTGTTGAGATTCACTCCTTTATCAAAACACAGAATTGTAATAAAAACTGGGAAAGAAGACCAGAGTAAAGTGAGGTCACTGGTTATCTCTGTTATGCTGCAAAAAAGGGAAGGGATCATCACGAAAACAACATGATTCAGGGAATTAGTAATGAAATAATATTTTCTTTATAAATCTCATGCTTTCAGAATAAGAAAAAGTTCTTGCTTTTGTGTCTATATTCAGCTGATGAGAAGGGGCTTTTCTTGGTTGCTGCTGAGAAAAGTGATGCTGCTGGAAGTCACTGACAGCAGGTGCTGTCACCCCTCAGGACTGGCTGGTGCAGCAGGTGAGCCAGGAATTGAAGGGAGACTGGATTATGTTCCTCTCAAGAGGTGGTCTTTCCAGGTCAAGTTAAAATATCTTTGGATACTTGTTTTATCACTTAGGATGTTCAGGCTGTCACTGCCCACTGGGTAAATAGAGAGCTTAGGTTTCTGAATCTGGCCTCTGTCATCCTCACCTCTGTCCCAAATATACATTGGAGATTTCAGGCATTCCCAGAGTGCAGCGGTTGCTGCACATGCATTTACTTGGAGGGAAAACTTATTTTAGCTACTGCTAACGCATCTTCCTTCTTGGTTGAACCTTATTCTGTCGGTGACTGTCTGGTACATCAGAATACGGTAGATCCAGCATCTCCAGATGTGAGAAGGATCCAGAATATCCCATCCTTGCCCAGGCTGTTCTTGCAGCTGAATCTCGTGAAATGTCTGACAACACACACACGTTTGGTCTTAACTTTTTCAGTTGTCCTGGGAAGAACTGAGCAAGATTTTAACTCAGTCTTGTCACTATGGGATTGTCACATGGTTTTGATGAAGCTAGAGATAAAAACAATAGCCTTTTAGTTACTTGTATACACACCTGGTTTCTCTCTGAGTCTGCTTATTTCTGGACAAGCACTTTAGCTGATGTTGCTTGATCATTTAATGCTTGATATTTAATAAAAAAAGTCATGCTTACAATGAAATAAGAGTGTAGACAAACACTATAGAAGGCTTCATCTTCAAACGAAAGTTACTAAGTGCTTTTTAAACAGATAGTTGCACTGGTTACGGAGTGGAGTTAGCAAGAGAGGGATAACGCTGGTACAACTGTACTTGCTGTAGCTATTTGAGACTACGGATGAGCTGCAGGAATACTTCAAGCCATGGACATCTCCATGGAAGGAAGGGCCACAGGTTCGAGACGGATGGGAGCCATAGCGAGTTTCAGCCAGGTCTGTGATGTGGAAAATACGGGGGACTGAAGCAGAGGTGCATTATTCCTGCTCTGCAATTTGGGTGTGGGTAGTGTGGCGCAGTCTGCATATTGTATAGCATTTCAGGATCCTGGGTAAGAGGCACAGCAGTTTCACATCCCAATTTTGTCCAAAATTAGCAGAATTTTGTTGGCCGCTTCCCAGAATGTGATGTCTGCAACAGTGCACCACTTGGAGAGGGGCCAAATGATCTGTGAGTGAGGATGAGATTAAGATGGCAATTTTGGGCTTCAGAACATCCTCTTGCAGATTTCGGTTTAGATCAGGATTTCACAAACATTTCTAGGCAGAAGGAACTACCGACAGTGTCAACTTGCAGGCTGATGCCAGGCAAGCAACACTTCAGAGTGCTACCCCCGCCACAATTTAGGAACCTTGGTCTCGGGACAGAGTCCTAACATTCCCCATCTTATTTTCCAGATCTAGAGACAAACAGTGATCTCAACAGTGATGACTTTGAATATGAAGATGAAGCAAAACTCGTTATATTTCCTGATCACTACGAAATCCCATTACCCAATATAGAAGAGTTACCAGCGCTGGTCAGTGAGTGTGTGCAAGCGGTGACAGGAATTGTCTCCTGCTTCAGTTTTTATCAAGATGGTGCTCTGTTTTCTTATGCGTGATCTTATTTTTACATAAAGATCTTTCTTAACTAAAGATCTTTCTAGCTGTAATAGACAGTCAGTCATATTTAAAAGTCTGTTTTGTCTTTGTTTCTTGGATTTCCTTTTACCTCCTGTATTCCCTCCCTTATTATGATGCCAGCTTGTCCCAGGGAAGCTCACATAGTACATGTTGTGCTGACTTCCCAGCTAAAATAATAACAACTGCAGTCTGGAAGATTACATGCATATTTAAGTATATAAATAGTCTTACTGATATCCAGTTCTGTATGTGGTTAGCAATGGGCTGAATGCCAAGTTCTGCCCAGTCACTGAATCGCGTTAGGTTTTGATTGACATTCATTTGTCTTCCAGGTGACGATAGCTTGTGATGCGCTCCTCAGCGCAAAGTCACCCTACAGGAAGCAGGACCCCGACTCCTGGGAAGAAGAGCTACAGGCATCTAAACACGCCAAAACGCTTGTACAGTTAGACAATGGTGTTAGGATTCCCCCCAGGTGAGGGTAGCAACATTTGTTCAGTATAGGCTCTCTAATATAATCGAGTAACAGAACTAAAGCCACCAACTCAGCCACCAATACTCTTGCATGACTCCGGGCTGGGTGTGTGTGTTTGTTTTCCATAACTGGAAATACGGGACTGGTCCTGCCTTACTTATTTCTGTTCTTTTTTCCTATTTTCTCTTGCAGTGGTTGGAAATGCTCCAAATGTGACCTGCGGGAGAATCTGTGGCTAAACCTGACGGATGGTTCAGTGCTGTGTGGGAAGTGGTTCTTCGATGGCAGTGGGGGGAATGGGCATGCAGTGGAGCACTACAAGGAGACGGGTTATCCCCTGGCAGTGAAACTGGGAACCATCACACCTGATGGAGCAGGTCAGCCGCCTGGCAGGCCCTGAGATGGGCCATCTTTTGTGCATCAAACCAACAGTGTTTATCTATCACCGAATGGATTTGTGCTTCTAGTGCAAATGTTTGAGAAACTGATGTGGAAAGAAAACCCTGTGAGTCTTCAGATCTTGATCGGGGCTGGGGGAAGGACACGCACTCCATTTAGAGAAACACCTTGCCTTTTTTATCTGTTATTCTTCTCCTGTTTTATATTTGGTGTAAATAGTTTGAGTATGTATAATAGTAGATTTATAATAGATGAATGGTATTATTTTGAAACAGCAGAATACAGTGGTATTTTTCAGTTCTGCTACATTTGTAGGGCAAGTGGTTCAATCTTGTGTAATGTAGCTACAATAATGATTTTTAAAGTCAGAAAAGTCTGTTCTTATCAGCATGTGTGGTTTTTTTATCATTCTGGAAACCGTGCTATTTTTCCTTACTGTGTTGGTAACATTTTGTTCAGTCTAATGAATGCTCATCTTTATGGGGCTGCTGTGATGCTCATTTGTAAAACGCTTGATGATCTTGAGAGGGGAAGAAAGCTGTAGCTGTATCCTTGTTTGCATATTCCCTGAGTGTGACGTTCTGCAGTGTTGCTGTGGAGAGGATTATGGTGTGTGAGGATTAGATGGAGTAAAAACAAGAGAAGCTGAAAAAGTCATAAGCAAAGAGATCTTTGGCTGCAGCTGAACAGAGAAATAAAAACTGGAAGAACACATAGCATTATTATATTTTTGGTTTTATTGCTTATGACCGCATGGATGAAAAATATCTGTTTAGAGCAGCTCCTTTCTTTAACACACATCAGTTGAGAGCTTTTCATCTTTAAGTCCTATTCAGTGTCAGGGAAAGGAGACTGTAGTCAGATCCAACCAGCTGTGCCATAGAAACCCTGAGCAAAATTCATCCTTTTCTTTCCCAGATGGAATATTGTTTCCTTGCATGAGCCTGGTCGTGGACGATTTCTATCCAAGGCTCTCAATTATTGAAGTTTTTTAGGATTTCCCAAGCTATAGGTTTCAAATGCATCTAAAAAGTAACCAGAATATTCTTTAGTGTGTTTTTTCAATATTTCTTTTTCTTTTCTATCTCATCTTTAGCAGCTGTACTTGTTTCCTTATGGCTACTGTCCTTCTGCCTCCCACCGATCAGCTGCTTCCTTTAGGTGGCCTTTGGGATGACAAAGGACAGGCTGTCATCCTTCCCTCTGAATGAGGGGCACCAGCTGTTCCCCACAGGCCTTTGTTCTTCTGGGTGGCATTTACTTGGTCTGATGATTGCTTATCCCTTTTTCACACCAGTAAGAAGGAGAAAGAGGTGGTGGCAGAATTCCACTTACACTTACACTACGTACACAGAGGGAACAGAGGAGAGCTCCTGTGAGAAATCTGTACTGTGTACATTGTGAAAGATTTCTGGGGCGTTAGCTCCATTTTGTAGCGTTCTGTCAACAAACGGATCTGGGATTGGGGCAGAAATTAAACCAAACTTCTGTCTTCCACTCTCGGACAGGACGCGCAACAGTCAGAAAAGCTGCTTGCTTCAATAGGTTGAGTGCTCAGCAGCCTGTGCTACCTGCTGCCTCTCTCTTTTTAGTAATATTCTGTCTTGTCTGTCTCAGATTTTTTTTGGTTTTTTTTTCCTCTTATTTCTTCTTTTCCCCTCTGCTTCTCACTCTAATGATACTAGCTTCTGTGTGTCACATTTGCTGACTTGTCGACATCCCTTATCTACCAGAGTCCATATGACAGCACTACACACCTGTGTTTGGGGCTCTCATCTTCTTTCTTTCATTTGCTGCTCTCTGATTTTTTTGAAATAAGTGAATCCTGTCTCTCTCCCATGAATTTAAGTTGGCGGCACAGCAGAAAGAACTGAAACGTATGACATGAGCTGGGCTTGAGCAAAAAATTAATGTGCCTTGTGTTCCATTTCTGCTGCTCTGGGACAGTACTCCCAGGTGGCTGCTCTTTCTTCACTTACCAGAGCTGAGAAAACCAAAATCAAAGCTTCCACAGTGAAGGTAGTCACCCAAGATTAGTTGATGTGTAATCTCACTCCAGTAGGTGTTTGAACTTTACAGGATCTTTTGGCTGGGCTGTGACCTCATCAGAAGACTATGGGAGTGTTGTGATCTCGTGCATGTGGATGAACAGTCGTGTTTTCTGGGTGTGCTTGCTACCACATGGTGGAATTTCAGCAGATGGGCAGCCACAGTCACACACATGCCAGAGAGGTCATCAGGACCCATGTTAATAGGGGCTCTGATGGCTAATCAGCAGCTGGCAGCGCGACTTAAAAGCACAATTCCCTGATTTGAGGGAGATATTTTTTCATAGAGCTGAAATTTAAAAGTTGCATTAGGTCTTTGAGTTCTTGGCTACTCTTCAACCTATTGATGGTCCCTTCCAACCTAGATGATTCTATGATCTAAACACTAAAAATGAGTTTTTTCTCACAATCATTTTGTCCTCTTGAATTTATTAAACTTGGTCTCACAATGAAAACATCATCATATCACTTCCCTTCACAGTTTGAACTTTGCTCTGCCAAAATGTTTGTGGGCTTTTTACCGAAGGCCACAAGAACCTATCATAGAGCTAAAACTGGAATCTGGATCTCCCATGCAATGAAGCAAGACAGGTCAGGCATGAAATCAGCCTTTCTCCTTAATCACAAGATTAATCTTCGAAGTGCAATCCAGTGGTGTTCAATACAATAAACACGTCTTCATTTCTAATGAAGATTTTCTTAGTTCTCCCTGCACGTC
Organism: Limnodromus scolopaceus; assembly: GCA_028565335.1. Classification (NCBI taxonomy): domain Eukaryota; kingdom Metazoa; phylum Chordata; class Aves; order Charadriiformes; family Scolopacidae; genus Limnodromus; species Limnodromus scolopaceus. The sequence goes on along the minus strand of JAOXNO010000052.1, from coordinate 2,003,160 downwards.
TGTGGGAAAAGGGCATAAATGGATTCCTTAAACTGTGCTAGAAATTAAAACACCATTGGCAGCAGTCAGTTGGCCCCGTGTGCCCACAGTTTTCATGTGTCTGCCTGTATCTAGTAGCTCCACAAAAATTCAGAATCTCTTGTTGCCATGCTCAAAACATGGACTGGCTGCATAGCTGAGAATCTGGCATGTTTTGCCTACAAATTTCTTATTTGGGGGGGGGGGAAGTACTATGATCACTATAAATATTCTTAGGTTTTAATACTGGGAGGGCACGTGATTTCTTTTGAGGAGAATAGTTGAGGTGATTGTGTAGAGAACATTTGAGATATTTACTGAGCCCTATGGATGTCTATGCGTGTTTCTGTTGGTCCTAACTAAACTTAGAGAATATGAATAAGGCATCTTGTCTAGGCAGCCCTGTATCGAGAGTGCAGTGTTGGTAAACAAAGACAAGGGGCAATATTTGATACTGCAGCTCATCTGTTTCTCTCTGCTTCTGCAGATGTCTATTCCTTTGATGAGGAGGAGCCAGTTTTAGATCCGCATATAGCAAAACATTTGGCACACTTTGGAATTGATATGCTGCAGATGCAAGTGGTAGGAAATCCATCGTTTACTTAATTTGTTGTGTACTTGTTGTTTGTTTAGTTGGGGGTGGGAGAGAAATGGGAGAAGAATTATACTTGTAGCTTATATTTGTGCGATTCCTTTAGACTCTTATAATAGTATTTAGTTTTGTTCAGTTGAGCCAGCCAGTTCGTGTTTTATTTTCTGAGGTCTGAGATGACTGAATCCTTACTCTCAAATCTAAAAATTCCCTTCCAAAAGAGTTCCTTTGTAGTCCTTAGCTTACACGTTTCACTTCTCATGTGCTGTATACCATTTTTCTTCAAGATGAAAAACCTCATTCAATTGGAGAAGAATATCTAGAATATTTAATTACAGTGTGTGAAGGAAAGCCCATTGCATGTGTGAACAGATACAAATCTTAAGCAAAATTAAGCTAAGCAATCGATAAATAAAAAAGTGGTTGAAAGGTTCCATATGCAAAGTTATACGTTTCAGTTTAGCCCTTGTTAACAAATACATTACAAAATGAAAAAAACCTTGTCTCAACTCTAGAAACCAGGGTGGTCTATGGTGTGGTAGACTAGAAAGGGACTGGGGCAAAAATGTGTCACTGGTGTATATTAGTAGAGAAGCCCTTTTAATAATTTGTATCCTAGTGGATGTTGATTCCAGTTCTGATTAAATCATCAAAGTCTGAATGGAGTAGTTATAAAGGCAGGTGGCTTTATTCTTATTTTTTGACTGAAGCACGTAGCCTAGTATCACTGCCTGAGAACCTGAACATGAAAACTGTTAAAAATGAACAAACCTGATACTGGTTTAGTGTATTTCATTCTCTAAGTGGAGAGAAAACTAATAAAAACTCTAAAATGATAGAAAAGAGTTAAACTGCAGTTTCAAAAGCCTTCATGGTATGCAGGGGTTTTATCTCCCTTTGGCCATTGGTTTGGATCTTCTGTTCTAGAGTGTAGAACACAAAGTTGGTGACGATGCTGCAGAAGTAAAACAGATTTTAAAAAAATATCTTGTTGCTTTCAGACAGAGAATGGGCTAAGAGATAATGATATAAAACCAAGAGTCTCCGAATGGGAAGTGATTCAGGAAGCTGGTGTGAAACTCAAGCCCATGTATGGCCCAGGATACACCGGCATGAAGAACCTGGGAAACAGCTGCTACCTCAATGCTGTCATGCAGGCCATTTTCAGCATCCCGGAGTTCCAGCGGGCGTAAGTAGCTTTAAAGTAGTTCTGGTCGTGAGCTGCTGTGTTCCTCAATTTCTTGCATTTCTAAGCAAAATGTTATTTTAATTTGTCTCACCTAAACAAGTCTCTTTCAGTCAGTTCAGTGGCTGCATAGAGGATTTAGCAGTTGTATTGTTCTGTTCTGGAAAAGGTTGGAAGACAAAACCCGATCTGCCTTTGAAATCAGAACTAAGTCTCAGTGGTGGGAAGTCATATGCCACCTTGTAAACTTGATTGCTCTGTCTCTGCTTTTTATATACATAGGTATATATTTCTGTCTCACTATCATCAGTATCGCAGGGATTCTTGTGCTGGCCTTTGCCTTCATACAGCTGCAGGAATTGTTCTATTGTTCCAATGTCATATGTGCAACAAGTTGTACTTGCACAAACATGTTAATATTGATCCATGCTAGTGAAAAGCAATGCACTTTTTGCCTGCAGGTCTGGCTAAGAAGAGGGGAAACTATCAGAGGCATTCTTTTAATTAAAATTCTTATTAAAAAAATAATCTCGTTTCATGAAAAGGGTAGTGTGAGTATATTCTTCCACTGAATAATTAAAGAGAGTAAAAGAACCAAAGCACAACAGAAGAATACGAAATAGTCCTGACTGATGAAAAACGAACACATCACTCCAAGGAGAGAAGCCTTTGTATAAGGACTCTCTGTGGTTTGCAATAAAATTCACAATGTGCTTTCATTGCATAGCAGTAATAGTGTGTATGCTGGACTTAAGGCTTTTAGATTTTGGAAAGCCTCCCAGGTTTTCATGTAGCAGTTGCCTTCTGGAGAAGAAGAGGGAGAAAGCTTGTGTTTGTTTACTTTGTTGGCCATATGGAGTACAGTCTGTAGCTTCATTAAGGGCTCCCTTTTCTACTTCCATGTTTGAAAAATATCAAAAAGGACTTTACTAAGGGAGATTGTTTTCCACAGCCTGGTCCTTGGAGTTAGCCAGAGCACTTAGTATCAACAAAGTAGTGGAGATCTTTGATGAAAGAGGGACCAGGCAGAAATGAGATGTGTTCTCTCTACATGGCCTTACCTACCTTGCCTGTTTTTCTTGTGCCCAAGGGAAGCAATGCTCGGATGGAGTGCTACTAAACGCTTCACTTTCCAACAAACTGGCTAGAACAATGTATACCTCAGCATTTATTGTCAGGAGATAGCCTTTGTTTCTCTGAAGAAACTCAATAGAAACAGTCTTTTTACATGTTTTGGTCTTGATACGAATTTGAAATTTATCTGGTGATGCTGGTTTGGAGCAGAAAGTACATTGGGTCTCTCAGCCCAGCTCTATGGTTTTGAGCAACACCGTCCTGCAGCTATTTCAATATCAAGGAACAGAATTTAAATTCCAGATGAACAACACTGCCATACCCTTTAAAGCTAGAAGCTTCTAAGCAAAACTTAAATGTCTTTTCCTATTTTCTTTACTATTATTTTTCTGTGACAGAAGCACTCACCAGGGACGGATTAAGTCATTGCTATGATGCAGAATGTGACTTGTTAGCCCAGAGGAAGCCTGCTGATCTATCACTGCTGAGGGCTGCGGGTCTGTTAGGATATTCTTGAGTAATTCCCACTGGGATATTTGAATGTTTCTGCCTTGTTCTTGTTGCCCAGGTATGTGGGAAACCTCCCACGAATATTTGACTACTCTCCTCTTGATCCAACGCAAGATTTCAACACTCAGATGTAAGTGACACTTCTCAATGTTTTCCTCGGTCAAGTTAAATAGAATGTAAATAATCTAATGGCAGAGCAAAAGAACATGCTCTGCATGGGCTTCAAAGTTAGATATGGAAAGATTTACCTACTTAATTGCAGGTAAAGATGTTTCATCAGGGGGCCAAAGGCAGCAAACTTCTTTTTTTGCTTGGACTAAAATTCTTCTCTTTTCTGTTTTTCTCATATGTTTGTTTCCACCCCGCCACTTTCTTCCCTGCAGGGCTAAACTGGGACACGGCCTCCTTTCAGGCCAGTACTCTAAGCCACCCATGAAATCTGAGCTTATTGAGCAGGTGATGAAAGAAGAACACAAGGTATTTGACTGAGTTTGTGCAGCCTGGTAACTAGGTAAAAGTGATATCCTGAGAAAAGGGAACAGGTGCCGGGCGTTGAAGAGCACGTGTGGACCCAGCATGGGATGCTTAGCAAGGTGGAATGTGCAGGATTCTAGTCAGGAATATATTAGTCAGGGGCTATTTGTGCAAAGTGTTAAAATGACCCTTGGTTCTGCTAATGAAGTATTCTGCTGCTCCAGTGATGAGCGCAAAAGTTCATAGAACTGATGTTTATCTTCTCTGAGGAACAACAAAAAAATCCTTGTCTAGAGAGTCCTGAGTATTTGGAAGCAAACTTCTAAACCCTCTTTAAATTTCAGAAAAAAATATAAGGAGCTAAAGAGTTGTTTCCAGGAAGCGTCTGACATTATTCCACCTGATTTCAGGAGAAAGTCAGGAGGAATCAGGTGTAGGTAATGCAAAATGGAGTGGTGCTGGAGGCTTTCATGCAGGTGAAGGAGGGGCCGTGCAGAGCCATAGAATCACAGAATAGTTTGAGTTGGAATGGACCCTTAAAGTACTGGATAAATAACATGCTGGACACAAAGGAAAGAGGGACTGAAGAATGAAATAACCTTTTCCTCCATGTTTATGCAATACAGAATTTTATTTCTCTGTCACAGCGAGTGTTTTGTCTTAAGCAAAATATTAGTTATTGGAACAATGTTACTTACCCAGGCAACTCTGTTATTTTAGATTGGGTTTACTGTTCAAACCATCTACCTTGAAACATCGTATTTAGAGTGATGCTGGGAGAACTGGACCCGGAATATATTTATGTCCCTGCCCCTGTTAATGCAACCCCAAGCAGAATGTGGAGTGAAACCACAGACTCCAGAGATGGGATATTTAGAAATTAATATTTAGAAATGAAAGGTCAACTAATAACCAATACTGGAAATACGACCTGAAAAGAGCTGTCTTTATCGAGAAAGGATCTGATACTAAGTTATAGTTTTACACACGGTAGAAACCACACGTGCTTCTGTCACAGAAGTGTGGTGCTGGTTTCCATGGAAACAGGTATTTTCCTCAGCCTTCATCTATCAGTTATTGATATAGGAATTTCTCCTACTGAAATCAGAACACCAAGGAGATTTTGGATAAAGATAGAACATCTGGTATGGAGTAGATTGAAAAGTCCTGTGTCTCCCAAGTAATTGTTTTGTACAGTTAGCTACTGATTGTTTTGGAACAACCAATGAATCCTGCTTGTTTCCTTTAAATTAAGTTTAACACTTAGCGACTACTGGCATTTAACAATAGTTGTGTTATTCATAAGCTCAGTTTAATAAAGTTCTAGTTACATGCAACAGGCGACTTTATCAAGCAATTCACAGCGTGGATAAGGTTTTACTGCTTTTGTTCCTTTTCTATTGAAGATGTATTTAGGAAAAAAATAAACTATACATTTTTTCTCCATTCCCTCACTCTGGGCAAACAAATCTATGCTTTGTTGGTTTAGGGACACTATTTTTGTTTGCTGGCTTCCCCCCAGCTAATACTGGTATAGATAATACTGGTGTACATACAGATAGTATTTTGTCATCCAGAGGGTTGTACTGACATTTATAATAAATACAATTGAGTAGGATTTTAGACCTTCAGCATTTTCAAATGCTTCTGCTTTGTGTCTATAAAATCAATTATTCATTTTATTTTTATTCTTTTATTTTTCTTTTTTTTTTTCCCCTCCTACATGCAAAGAGGTTCTCTGGCTTTCTGGGTCTTTGGAGTTCATCCAAAGTTTTGGGGAGTTGTTGCCTGTAGAAGCATTCATATGAGATCTGCAGCGGTCCAGCACAGTCTATATTTAGCTAAACTGTTTTGCAACTGTTGATGGGGAAAGTATGCAAGGTATTCTATAAATATTCATGGAACTGTGGAGCTGAAATTTTTCACCACAGGAGTTTAATCTGGAAATGGCTGCAGTTTTCTTCACTCACCTTAACATTAAAAACAGGCTGGAAGCCTGAAGGGTCATCAGCTCGGGCTTGATTTTCTGTTTAGAGCTTTGCTATTTCTTCCCTTATTTTTCTTGTTCTTGAGATGGAAAGGGTTTAGATGGCAAGATCCTCTTCTATAGACAGTCACACATGGCGTGTTGCTCTTCTCCCTGCTGAAATGGCTGACTAAAAAGTGTATAGATGGAAACAAGGCTTAATTCCAAACTCGGGGCAAATGTGCCACTTTGCTGAATTTTCGCTTCTGATACAAACAACCCTGGTATAGAGTAATTTGAGCTGCTTTATGCATTTCTCTCCCCAGACCTAACTTTGATGAAAGGCAGCTGAGGACACCAAAGTGATATATAACCCAAGATTCAGAAATCCCTAGAACATCTCTTTGTTCAAGCAATACCGAGAGCCTTTAAAGAACATCTTGGCCTAATGTGGTTGCTGGTGGACTGCCAGAAATTGAAAAAGCATTAAAATTGAGAATCTGCTTCTGATTTCAGTGGGTCTAGGAATACCTTACCTCGGTGAAACCAAGAATGAAATTTTGCTCTTCTGATGTGTGTTTTATGGGCCTTCCATTTCATGCTGCTTTTTCTATTTTTATATTAGTGTAATAGCACAACTGTAGTAAAGAATGAGATTGGCTGAGTATTTAACAGCCTCTGCCATATCCTAAAGGCTTGGATTGTCTTGAAAATTATTTGGTCTTACGGGTGATGAGGACAAATCTGGGTAAAAGATTCTCACCCTTTCAAAAGTGTTATTTAAAAAGGATAATAGCTAGTGTGGTCTTGAGGATGCAACTTGGGATGGTTGGGAGGGCTTCTTAAGGTGATACAGAGGGTGATAAAGTCAGAACTCTCTTGGAAGCGAGGGATTTTCTGATTTGGGGTAGTTTCCTACTGATGTAACTGAATGGCTAAAGGCAGTGTGTTACCGTCCTTCTGTCTTTTCTCTAGTGGCAGAAATGGGCCATAGATAGATCTAGCGGAGTGACTTTGGGATACTTAGTCCAGGAATTAATAAAAATCCTTCTTTAAAAGGTTTCTCTTTCTCTTGTTTAGCCTCAACACAATGGAATATCTCCCCGAATGTTTAAGGCTTTTATAAGTAAAGGCCACCCAGAATTTTCCTCAAATAGACAACAAGACGCACAGGAATTTTTTCTACATCTTATAAATCTAGTAGAGGTGAGAAAATCTCGATTACTGCTTTTTTTCCCTGGTTTTATTAGACAATGAGGGCAAAGCAGTTATGAGTGGCTTATTTTTTTATTATCCTCTTTTTAACCTTGGATATGTAGAAAATGGCACTAATTTAAATGTATTTTGGTTTAGAAACATTTATTTCTCCCTTCACTTCAGACTCTTGCATGACCACACACAGGTCCAATGTTGCCGCTAACAACTGCAAGAGATATAGGGAGGTCAAGCATCATCATGCAGGCTATAAAATTTAAAACATATGTGACTGTCCTTTAAATTGTTGTTTGTTTTATGCTATCCATTTGCTTACCATATTGAAGTCTGTCTTAGAATATTAATTAATTGGGTATTATTATTATTATTCCAAATTTATATCATCGTTGGGAGCAAACCAATTACTGTGTCCAGTTCTTTTACAAATCCCAGCTGTACATCATGGAATCATGGCGTAAATGGAATTCCCTGGAATCATGGAATAAAATGTTAGTTCCATTGAGCTCCAGCTCAATGTTGTGCGTAAAAGAATCAGTATTGTGAATTTTTAATGCTTTCTGAAAAGCTAATTCACAAATACATGTAGTTTTGATTTAAAGCGTTTTGTTCTTTTCTGTCCTTCCTCCTTCTTTTTCCCATTTTTCCCAAGAATCGAGGGTTATTATTCATGTATTACAGGCTACATGAAGTTATTGGCATTTGCATGCGTAATGTTCCACATCTCAAAATGCATGTACTGATTATAGGGTGGTTAGAAGGTATTTTTCTGGTTTTTGCCTGATAACAGACATTAACATGAACAATAAAAAGGAGGTACATTATTTGTATGACATTCCCATCTGGATAATGAGCTACAAGTTGCTTGTTGCGTTTCAGTGCAGATTTGGAGTGGTAGGAACAATATCTATTCTGAAAGGATGCTCCATGTTATTTACCTGAGCTTCCTACCTTTATTCTAACCTGCCACCTTCCTACCTTCTGCAGTTTGCTCGACTCAGTCAGATTCCTTGGGTACATACCCTGCAAGCTACTATGTGTAGAAAGATATTGCTGTGTTTGCAGATGCTGTGGGCTTCAGTGAGATTCTCTGTGGGCGCAAGAGTTCTGCATGCAATAAAACAATAAAATGCAAGCTGAGCTGTCAGATCTGGGTGCCGGATTGATGTCTTTGTGCTCGCCATAAAACAACCAGCTGCCTTTGGGTTCTCTGGTGGTTTTAATGCTCATCACTTAAATGATTGGATCTAATCTTCCTTTCAGAGGAACCCTGTAGGTTCAGAAAACCCCAGTGATGTTTTCCGGTTCCTGGTGGAAGAACGCACGCAATGCTGCCAGTCCAGAAAGGTCCGCTATGCAGAGAGGGTGGACTATATCATGCAGTTACCTGTTGCCATGGAGGCAGCGACAAATAAAGGTAAAGAAAGAACCTGGTCCATTAACTGACCTTCCTCACCCCGACATGGTCTTTGTATGGATAGAACGGTTCAGGGCCATGTGGCAAATCAAACCAATGAACTGATCAGGGGAAACTTACTTGCTTTCGTTTCCTTTAAAGAAGATTTTCAACACACATCAGTTTGTGGTTTTACCATCCCTGTCATATTTTTAGGGAAGAAGGATTCTACCTGGATACTCTTGGCAAATTTTCAGACAGATTTCTTTTCAGACTATGGGACCACCATTAAGTGTCACCGCTCAGGAATACATCACTAAGAATGGTGGCAGTTTATATGATAAAACTGTCAGAGATTTGTGACTTAAAACCTTAACCTGGATTTGACCCCGGAATGTGCCACACCACTTGTAGTACAGTTTATTTACCCTTGGTTTATTTGCAAGTGTGTCCCCAAAGATCCTCATTAGCACTGGACTGCCCTAGTCCTGGACAACGAGCCAGTATATAAAAAGTTCTTAATGCTTAAAAAGGAACCAAACATACTAGCTAATGAATATCTTGTAAAAACAAACACACACACAGACACACAAAAACCAAACCCAAAACCGTTTCTAAAACTTGCAAAAATAAGACCAGTAAGGGACATCATAGCCACAACAATCTTCATTTAGCTTTTAGTGTCATGTACATTTCTCAGATGAATTAATTGCCTATGAATTGAAGAGGCGAGAAGCAGAAGCTGCAAGGAGACCTCCACCAGAGCTCGTCCGTGCCAAGATCCCCTTCAGTGCGTGTCTGCAGGCCTTTTCTGAACCAAGCAACGTCGAGGATTTCTGGAGCAGTGCCCTTCAAGCAAAATCTGCAGGAGTTAAGTAAGTGTGTGTCTGGCTGCTGCTGAAAAATCAATATAGTAGTGCTCGTGCTTATCTTGCCACCTGGACATGGTGCAGAGGGAATTAGGCAAAGGCGTAGTGGGCTTTGGCACTTTGTATTGGGGTTGGGGCTCATAAATGTAATGTGCAGCTCAAGCCCTCATAATGACCAATTCAGCAGGAAATAAATTGTTCTCAACTGACTTTAAGAGGTGATGGGGTCTCATTGTTAAGAGCTTGAAGTTTAAATGCTTGTAGCTTAATTGTCTGCCCACATTTTGAAATCAGATCCTGTGTGTCAGCTAGTGCTAGAGCTCTGCATTGCGTGGCAGGAGACATAATGTGGATCTCTGGGCTCAGTTTCTTGACGTCTTCATTTCACTAAAAATACTGAAGGGTGTTGTGTGGCAACAAAACAGAGTGAAGCAAACAAAGGTTGTGTTCCTTGTGAGAAAGTTCTTTAGATGGATAGAAAATTTTGCATTTGTGAAGTGCTATGTTGAAAACTTTTTTTTGTGTTTGTGTTTGGATTCCAATGCATCATCTTTGTATGCCACAGTGTTTGGTGGCATCTGTTAAGTTTGCTGTCACTTACCTGGGGCTGTCATACAAGATGGACGTATAAAAGAAGGAACCCATCTTGTGTGTTTGTAGTCAGGGAGATAAAAGAACCGAGAACATCTTGGTCTTAAAAAAGCCTTCTTTCTTGAAAAATAAGACAGGAGGCAGAGATCAATGCATTTTTCAGGGCAGTGTTTCTTGCTGAGGACACGAGTTAGTCTCTTATCCGGTTCCATTTCTATGTCACTGGTTGAAAATCTGGCTCTGCAACTGGTTTGCTGTGGTTAGGTACTGCTATTTTTAGATCACTTAACATATCAATGATTCATTGCTCTTTTAGCATCCGCTTTCCCTGACGAATTGAAAATTAGGGGACAAGCACATGGTGGAGAAAAATGTAGCAGAAATCAAAAGGCTTGTTGTATTAACTGTGAACGTGGTGAAAGAACATTCTCGTTTTCAAATAGATCTAGAGTTAACTTGTAATTTAGCTGTTCTTCATCCATTAGATCTTTAAAAGCATTGAAAGATGAAGAATAATTTGCTATTTAAAATTCAAAATTTTCATTCTGCAGATGATAAAGTTAATAAAATTGTGAGGTGATGCTAACAAGAATTTAGAAAGTAGTTACTTACATTGTAGAAGGAAGGCCTTATATTTATGATGCATTTACTGTATTTTACCCAGAGTTAGGGGAGTGAGAAGAAAGGATGATGTGTGTGAATGGAATATAAAGGGAAGGATGCAGGAGATTACATGTGGGAAAAATGGGATCATAGAGAAGGAGAATGGCCGTACATATAATGTTACTTTGTCTTCAAGATTAGACTTTTTCTTTGTGTTACGTAGGCAAATATTAGGGATCCCCTTAAACTTAAGCGTCATCTTCTATTTTGATAAAGATCATAGTAGCTCAATAAGAATATAATGTCGGGTTTTTTTATATAGCATTTTAATGTGAAAAATTATAATTGACAGCTTTTTTATCTTTGCTTAACGAAGTGCTTTATAGGTGGACTGATATCTCATGGACAATGCTTCTGTTACTAGAAAAGGAGTGAAAAAATGCAGATTTAATCGTTACTCCAGTCTGTCTGGGCTGTGTTTTAAGCCCATGCCCTGAAGTTCTAGCCAGTGTGTCATTCAAAATTTATTTCCTGACACTCAACTTCAGAACAACTGGATTAAGCGAGTTTAATATTACTTGCAGTTGTTTTCTATAATCTTTCTACAAGCTGAATTGTCTGCAAGGGTTTGGGCTGCCGTTCAGGATATGAATGCAGAGAAAGCCACTACCATATTTCTCTGCTGTTCTTGAAAACCTTTTTGTGAAATTTATGTTTATAAAATCCATGACTATTCATCTCACCCAGGGCTAAAGTTACTCATCTTGCTGTGCGTGAGGTACTGAAATCTCAGCTGCTTGTGATTGTGTTGCCTTGGTTCTCTGAATTGTATTTCTTGTGTTTCCCAGGACTTCTCGTTTTGCTTCATTTCCTGAGTATTTAGTGGTGCAGATAAAAAAATTCACCTTTGGCCTTGACTGGATACCCAAAAAGCTTGGTATGTGCCTTTTATATTTACCGTTTTCTCATTCTATCCCAGGTAACCTATAAGGTGTACACGCTTTGGTCTATAATGAGGACCTGGCTTGAGTCTCAGATTTGTACTGTGACGATCCTTATTGAATCTTCTTTTATGACAAATTAAACCAATCCATCAGGTCTGTGGAGTTAAAATACAGTTTCATGTCATCTGAGCTCCTAGTTAAATTGTGCTTTAGTGTTTCAAATTTTGCAAATAACCATTTTCAGGTGAAGAATCCTGTCTGTGCTTGTAGCTTGAGTACTAGAGTCCCCTCTCTGACGGGGTAGGTGGTACCATGAGGTCATTTTGCTGGATTCATACACTTATCCTGTTCCTCTGCTTTTCTAGATGTTTCTATAGACATGCCAGACTTCCTAGACATCAGCCACCTTCGGGCCAGGGGTCTCCAGCCAGGAGAAGAGGAACTTCCAGACATTGCTCCTCCCATTATCATTCCTGATGACCCAAAAGGTATTTTCTGACTACTCACTATGGTTTATAGCAAGTAAAATAATGTTTTTATAGTGTGACCTTAGACCCAGGTTGCAGCTATTTCCTCCAGATGACTGAAGTTTGGGTGCCTCAGTATTTAATAGGAACCCAGTATGATGGTTGCCCCATTTGCTTGGATATTTATAACAGTGGTGGTATAATATCAAGCTGTGTGTGTGTGAAAGGAAGCTGGTACCTGAAATTGTCTGTCAGAGCAAATTTTTGTCATGGCAAAATTCAGTTCTCCAAAGGTTTTAATTTTGTCCCTTATCTGTAAGTTCCTTACCAAGGCCTATTCTTTTTTATCCTCTTGCTCAATGGACTGACCTCGTTTTAGTGTAAGTGCATGGATGATGGTACCTTAGATATAATAAAATAGATTCTTGCGTGAATAGGTTTAGGTCAGCCATCAGCTGTATTTCCTTCTGGTTTATAGTAGCAGTGACACATTGCTCTGAGTTGCGTTAGGGAAATTACTGGGCAGAAACTTCCATGCTCTAATTCATGGCAAAAACATCAGGGATGGAAGGATAAACATGCCCTGCCTGTAAATGTTTCTACGACTTTAAAAACGCGGAATTGTTTTTACTGTAGAATCTGCTTAGCCTTCATAAAGTCCTTTTCCCTGTTTTTTTTTCCTTTCTCAATTTTCAGATCGAATGACAAACCATTTTGTGGAGTGTACGTATCTCATTTTTCTGAGACCAGTATTTCAGCTGCTTAAAAAACTATCCTGCTTTTGCTCAGCTAATGGCTTCTCTGTCCTCGTGGGGATGCATGGAGTATTGCCTTGCATGCTTCTAAACAACAGATGATTTTTGTGCTTGTTCAGCATTTACTTGCATGTGTGCAGGACTCTTTAAGAAACTGTAGTAGCATCAGCGTAGCCAGAATATGAGCTGCTCCTCATCTGCTGCTCATCAGCAGGATCTTGCAGTGCTGGGGGGTCACAGCTGCTTGATCCTTGCTCCCTCTCCCTCTGGGCTTTGATCTCCACTCGTCTTCATCAGCTCCTTTTCATCTCTGAATGACAGAGCCTGGAGACTGGCAGATCCAGCAGCCGTTGATTCTCTCACCTGCAATATCCTGCCTCTGAGAGAGGTGATTGCTTTGGGCTGCCATCTCTAGCTAAACTCAGCACCCCTGGAAATCCAGTGGTGTTTTTTTAATAAATAAGATCCTGCAGGAATTTGTCAAAGTCTAAGGATCTATGTAGATTACCAGGAGTCGCTAACAAATACTATAATGCTTTGTACAAGGCTGTTTTCTAACGGGTGTGGGTTTACTGTAATACTAAGACAAATGCAAGAGATATGTATTACAATATGTGGCATCTTGAACAACAATAAGAAATACTATACAATGGATGACATTAGACTTTTATATTTTAGAAGGTCCTTTCTTTTAGCTCTAGATATTGATGACTCTTCGGTTATGCAACTGGCGGAGATGGGTTTTCCTTTGGAAGCCTGTCGGAAAGCTGTGTACTACACAGGCAACCTGGGTGCTGAAGTCGCTTTCAACTGGATCATTGCACACATGGAAGATCCAGGTCAGTGACTGGAAGGTGTTAAGTTAAACTTGGTTCCTGGCTGTATATTTTGGCAGTCAGTAGAAATTTTATAACGCGTGAGAGTGAAACAATGGCCCCCTTCCCCACCCCAGGAAACCTGGAGGTGTGGGAATTTTCCTAAGCTGCTCCTGGGATATGCAGATCTTGACCATTATGTGGCATCCTCTGCCTAGAAGACAACAAAACCTAAGTTACACCAGAAGTACACTCTCCTGTCCTCACTGATGGTGTGGGCCAGCTCTCTGTTTTCCACCCTTTGGCTAGGTCCATGCTGCTAATGGGGAAGCTGACTTGTGATCAAGTGTAAGTACAAAGAATCCTGTGGTCCAGATGCTTTTCTTCCATATCAGCCTTCTCTAGCTCTGGCTGGACCATTCATGCTGTACTTAGAACTTGGCCTATCTACTGATGGACAGGGCTGCTAGATGTTCTCCACTTCCTGTGTTCCATCCATGCAAAGTTTGGACCTTGCCAGAAAACTTCAGATTTAGTTGAGTTCGAACTTCACTGTGGGCTTTTGCCTTGCTTGTGTAAATGGGGAATGAGTTTCACTTGGGCTTAAATGGCATATTTCAGCTATGGAATCAGTTAATTTTACATCTATGTGTGTATCAGCTGGGTTGTCTACTATTCTGGTGTCATCATGGCTTCCATACCAATCTTGGCTACTTTCCTGCAGTTCTTTCACTTCTGTGATGTGCCAAATTGTTCCAGCCTGCTCACTATGAGTTTGTCCACCTAGATATTTTGTAATATGCATGCTCATCTCTTTCTTTTTAAGGCTTTCCACACATTTAAGTCCCAACTGGGCCAGTGAAATGAACTTACATTGATTTCAGGACTGCTTTTGAGGTCCTGTTTGTGTTTGTTTTTGTCTTTTCCAATTCAGTGGGGCAAAAGAATGAACTGATGAATATTTGTTTATTCCAGACTTTGCTGAGCCATTGGTTGTACCTGCATTTGGAGAAGCTGCTTCCAGTGGAGCAGCTGCGTTTGGAGGTGTTGGGCTAGATAACCAACCTCCCGAAGAGATGGTTGCGATTATCATTTCCATGGGCTTCCAAAGGGATCTAGCAATTCAAGCGCTGAAGGCAACGGTGAGTTCCATGAGTTATTGGTAGCACTTGGGCTTCCTTTCATATTATGTGCTTTGTACGTGTGCCTGCTGAGATGTCTTTGAACCATGCATTTCAAAATCCAGCTGGTGGACGGTGCACGTAGAACTATTCTGGCAAAGTGTGGGATGCCTGACTTGTCTGGGTTAGTGTGGGGAAGGTGGTTTGTGTGTTTCACATGGAGGAAAGTGAGGAAAACTTCGCTGCTTTTACCATCTGCCGAGAAACAACCTGGATGCCTAAAGCTATGCAGCTTCAAGATGAGAACTCGGAGGCTGTGGGGATTAATTGTGGGAGGATTTCTTCTTCCATCTGTCAAGCTCCTGCAGAGTGTTTGTTGAATACTGTTTTCCATGGAGGTAGAGTATGTACCTTACAAGTTTTAAGTGCTGTCGAACGTGATCATTACTATCTTCATAGACCGATGATGCTGGAGAACATATTAAAGACTGCTCTTTGACTTGTTTGATTCGCAGAACAATAATTTGGAGCGTGCGCTGGAATGGATCTTCAGCCACCCCGAGCTCGAGGAAGAAAGTGAGCCTGCTCTGGACATGATGAACATGGCGAACAACACTAATGCCAATGTCCTCGCAGAGACAGGGTCGGAGGGACCCAGGATCAAAGATGGGTCTGGAAGTAAGTTCTCCTTGGTCTCTTCATCATGTCGTTGCATCACACCTACACCATTTGTAGAGCTCCTTTTTTGAAAATAGCTATCGTGGGTTTTTGGACATGATCCAGGCAATTTACTTCCAATCTTGCTTTCGGGGCTGAGTCCAGCTCCGCGGTGCTGCTAAGTTCTGTAGGATGTGTTTGCCCAGAAAACTCTTTCCCTGGACTCACTGAATAACCCGAGTCCAAGTTTCTTGTTGCCACAGCATATAAGTCTCCTGGCCTGGCTTTGCTTTTTTTGTTGCTGTAAGATAAAAAGACAAAGAAAAGCTAGAATGTTTAAAGGCTGAGCATCCTAAAGATAACACTGCTGTTATAGACCACCTGAGTTTCTGTCCTCCTGTGCTCTGATGAGAGATTTGAGCCCTCCAACCAAGTTTCTTCTTCTAAATATGGCAGGTGTAGCGGGCATCCTGCATGTAAGGCTTAGCTGTTTTCTTTTGGGTTTTTTTGTTTGATGTCCTCAGCCATGTTACTGCTAAACGAACCACGAGATGGGGCTAATGTGCAGCAGTCAGAGTTGTGAAGTAGGCAAAGAACATCTTGAGAGTATAAAAGCACTGGAGTACAAAAGCTCAGTGGTGGTTCTAACATAAGGATATCACATAATGTTTTTTGAAGGATCTTTAGTGACCAATCCTAATAACTATAGTTTGTTCTAAATCTGTACCTCTGATCTTGACCATAATGGTCTTATAAAAAAAAGGGAAAACATTAAAAACCAATTTGATTTTTGTTTCCGTGGTTGCTGTTATTATATAAGAACATTCATTTCTTTGTTTCTGAACTTACAAAGATCAATCTTGCAGACATGGGGAACATTGATTATCGTTAGCTTAAAAAAAAAAAAAAAAGAGATTTGGAATAATTATTTTTTGTGGTACTTAGCCTTTATAGACTGAGACCATTTACTGAGTGCCTGAAATCCTGATAACCAACATGATACTGTAAAATGGCTCCAGAAAGCCCTCTCCACCAAAATCCAGGCCCCTCTCCTTATGCAATATCCTGAAAGAAGGTACCCTTTTACTTTTGGTGGTAATTTGGGTGAATGGCATGAATGGGTGGGGAGCAAGAATCAATGCTGAGTTCTCCAGAGACTCTAAGCACAAAAATGGTCCTCGTATGAAAGGAAGAGGTTTCTTTCCTGTCCTCTCTTTTATGGGCTGCTGAAATTTAAACTTCTGTTTCTGGTTTGATTTCTAGGGGATCTGTGATCACACTTTAGACATAGCTAATTTGTGTGTGGAATGAACCCCCTATCTGGCACTTCTCCGTGAACTAGGAATGAATCTGCTGTTTTCTCTTTCCCGGCAGGGGCTGTGATCACAGCCCGGCTGTACGTGCACAGCTCGATGTGGGTTTGATTTGGATTGGTTTGATGTTTGACAATGAATCTGGCTGCTCGTTAAAGAGAGAATATGCTGCGATCTTAAGAGAAACTGTGTTTGGGGATGCAGAGCCTGAGTCAGGAGCGCTAAGCTGCTTCTCCAGTATTAGAAAGAAAGTTTCCCCTGGAGTCATATTGTAGTGTTAGCAATAAAAGATTTATGCTCCTCTTCATATTTCTTAAACAGGATATGAGCTGTTTGGGTTCATCAGCCACATGGGAACATCCACAATGAGTGGCCACTATGTTTGTCATCTCAAAAAGGAGGGAAGGTGAGTGGAACCGGGAGAGATGCACAAGCATGAGCAAACGTTTTCTTTGAAGTGCGCACCTGTACAGAGCAGGGGGTGTGTTCATGGCAGACAAAGCATGTGTGTCGTTACCATGTATTTCCCACCAAAGAGTGAAGATTATTACAGATTGTAGATGAGTTGAGTCAGTTCCGATTCTGCTGAGGTTTGTGCTGAAATCTTCCATTAGCTGTCCCGTGCTGGCTATTCCAAACCTCTGTTCATTTTGGGGCACCAGTTCTGTATCTGGCTTTGTTTATCTGAGCTTCCTTCAGCTTCCTTTCATTCCCTGTCAATTGAAACCCATCAAACTATGGGCTGATACTGGTATTGCTAGTACTGCAGTGCTGGTGTTGTGATCAGCAGAACAAAATCTTCTGATTTTGATATATTCCTATTATTTGGCCTTGGGAATCCCTGATTTTCCCTCAACTGAACTGTAACTGCACATTCCTCTTCCTTTTCAATTCCTGACTCTGGCAGTAAACCTGCCTTGCCTGTTTCTCTGAGCTTTTGTTCTCGTTGCAATGCCTAATTTTAGATGTTATGCTCTTTGAAGTTTGGGTCTGAAAAGTCCCTGATAAACTTGTGATGATTTTTATACACATGGAATATAATCAATCTTGTTTTCATTTCAGATGGGTGATCTACAATGACCTTAGAGTCTGTGCCTCAGAACGACCTCCCAAAGACCTGGGCTACATTTATTTTTACCACAGGATACCAAGTTAGGCCTCGAATCTATTACCTGGCCTTAAGAAGCCATAAGCCTTTTTAACCTGCCCAAAAAAGCATACAATAAAAAAGAAAATCTAAAACCAACAAAAGACCCCTAACTCTTGGACTGCCAAAAAGCAAAGGAAAACATGGGATATTTATAGTTTATTTAAAAATAGTCATTTGATGCTGCCTTAAGTGTTAGAGGGAAAATTTCTATTAGGTGATGTATAGTATGTTGTTTAAAATTTATACACCTTAAAGGATACCTTAAGACCATGCAGATTACTGGTGGAGTTTGCAGCAGTATACAGAGAAAACAGAAGTTTCAGAGCTGAACGAAAATAGCCCAGTTCAGCCCAGCTCCCGCCTGTTCTGTCCATGGATCCACTGAAGACCAGGAAGAAATTGCATCTTTGGGAAATGTGTTTTCACCCAGAGTTCAGACCATTTAAAGAAATCACGTCACATACAAAGTTGGAGGGAGGGAGGGTGTGAGTGTTCTCCAAAGCAGAATGTCTTATTTGAGAGATTATTTTCGGTACAGTGAGAAAAGTCAACTTAAGTTCTAACTCTTGCAATTCAGTATTTTGGTTTGTCTTTTTGATGCATAAACCTAAGAAACTAATGGAGGTGGAAGCAATCTCCTGTCAGCGCCCTGTACGTTTTCTGCCAAAGAAAAATAGTAGATTTTATTTTTGCAGACATAATTTTCTTCATCTTCTTTTGAATGTTTGTTTTGCAGGTTTTTCCAACAGATTCAGGATTACAGATGGCTAAAAGAAGCAGACTATAAAATTAAATGCGTGCCCTCGGGAAAGGCAAGGCTATTATTTAAATTTTATTTTCTTATGAAGGAGGTAAAGAAGGGGTTAATGTCCCATTATATTTATTTCAGGGAAATTTGCATCTAGACCCACTCACATGCCAGCTGAAATTAACTCCCTGACAAAGTACTCGCAGTGCAATTCTGCTTTCTGCCAAAGGTTGATTAAATATTTAGTTCCATCCATGAAGGGGGGTAATTGCTTAGTAAAATTGCTGATTTATTGATTTCCCACTCTCTCCTCCCTCCCCTTAAAAAAGACCCAACCAAACAAAAAGCAACAACAACAAAACCCAAACAACAAGCAAAAATCCACCTTGAAATGATGTTTCAGCTTTTTTAAAACTTGCAAACACACCAATAATCTGATCTCTTCAACAGAAACCTTCTAGAAGGGGCTTATCTCTGGCAGGGATGAAGGGGTGCATAGGTAAGGGCTGGCCTTTCCCATCTCTTTTTTTTTTTTTTTTTGGGGTGTTATTTCAGTTTGTGTCACGCACAAGAATATGTATGTGGGCTTTTAAATTCTATTTGAAAACACTAATTTTAGAAAAAATGCAATGGTGAGTGCGAAACCTTTCATGATTCCAAAACACCCCCAACCCTTAGAGACTGTTGCTGAAGTTGCCTCATATAATCTTCCTGAGCCCTCAAAATATATTGAAACAGTCAAAAAAAAAAAAATCCTCCTTATAGAGTGCAAGAGAGGCAGGGAGGTGTAATTCCATTTTCTCCACAGTCAGTGCCTGCAAGTTTAATAGCAAAATTCAGGCAGCCACATGCTACAGAAGAGAACCCAAACTAAAAATCTGGTTGTGAGTAGGGCATTTTATTTTTTCCAGCCTTTGAGGGAAAATAGTTCTTCCTCTGGTCATACACCATACACTTATGCAGAGCCAAAAAACACTGTTGGTATTTTTTTTTTTTAAATAATGAGAGAAATTCTAGTGCAATAATTCTGTCGACTGTAAATGGTGCCTAATTGCTGGGAAAGCTTCCTGCACTTAGTGCGCTTACTGACACACAGACCCGCGTCCTGGCACGTCACTGAGTGGCTCTGGTGAGGTTCAGCTGCCTTGGAACTACTGAGCCACCAGCTCTGGGCAAAATAAAAACTGCCGGTGTTTGTTTTTTTTTTTTTCCTTCTTCCAGGCTTTGAGTATTTGTGTATTTCACCAGAAAATGCCAGATTTGAAAAGAGGATCAGCAAATTATGCAGTGATACACCTTCTATTTAAAGAGAAAGAACAAAACTTCTGTATATCTAGGTTTGTGCCTTGTCATTCTGGCTGTAGAAAAAGCACAAAATGCCTCTCTTTTTTATTTTATTCTTTTTAAAGTTTTTTGAATGCCCAGTTATATTCCAAGCAAGTTGAACACAACAGCTTCCCTCTTGCCTCATGAACTTAAAGGGCTATTTATAAACTAACAAGGTTCTGGTGGCCGCTACCTTTTTATTTAGAAACCTCGGGTGAATAAAGGCCAATGGAGTTGGATCTTCTAAAATTTAGCATGTGAAAATGCGTTAAAGTTCTTCACTTGTTTGAGGATTTATTGTCTCCCAAAGTAGTGCCTTCCCTTTTTCAACTCGGTTCGCTTTGCGATGGGGTGTGTGTGAAGAACATCCTGAATCTGGAGCAGCAGGATCTAAACTCCTAACTCTTCAGCGGGGGAGAGAAGTTTGGAGGTTTTGATTTATTTGTTTTTGGTTTTTTTTTTAAACTTCAGTGTGCAGAAGCCACAACCAAACGGACTGTAATAAATAAATGACTAATTTATTGGGGCTCTACCTGCTCAGAAGCTGTGTGTCTTGTTACTGTAAGAGCTGGGGGGGGTTAGGTGTGCTGGGAGCTTCTCGACAAAAAAACATGAAGAAAAATCACTGTGAGGTGTGTGAGACAATTGGACCTGAGAATTATGGAAAGCCAGAAGAAGAGCAAATAATGCTCTGATTTCTTGGCCTGATTTTTACTTTCCCGTAGGACACATTGAGGTTAGGAGAGTGGAAGGAAGGAAAACTCAACAACTTTTCCTCGTTTTCCTTTTCCCCTCTCATTCCTAGCAGCGTGCTGCATCCAGTACCCCCCTCATTCCCAGTCACAATCTCCAGTCTCCAAAAGACATGTAGACACCAACTCCTATCCAATCTTCCTAGCTGAAATATAATTAGGATGAAAAAATTAATTTATTCAAAGCTATGGTTTAAAACCAAGCCTAGATGGTTCTGGACTAGTCGCTTGTAATTCTGCTGGGTTCAGTGGCATCGCTTCTGCCTGGCTTTGGTGTAACTGACACCAGAATCAGTCCTGACTGATTTTCTCTGACTCAGGCAGCCTCCCTGGGGTTGGGGGGCACCTTCCCAACACAGGCACAACCAGAGCTCGTTCCATTGATTTAGAAGCCTCTCCAATTCATTCCTTTTGTTCTCCATCCTGGCAGCAGCCAGTTTTATCTTCTCTCCTGTTTTCATGCATTAAAAGACTATTTCAGTAAAATATATAACTGGACATAACTTTTGATTCTTCTCCCATCGCCTTTCCTACCTTAATGGCTGAGAGCACGTTCTGATTTTTATTCTCTCTTGGGTGGTTTTACTGCTGTATCCTGGAAGTGTCTGTACTGGTTCACTTTGCACCATTCAGAGTTGTTTGCTTGAAGCACTGTTAACATTTTGGAGAGTACTTGTCTGAGATGAGAAAGGTTGTGAATGATGTTGTTGCAACTGTTTGTTTTAAATTAAAAGGAAATGTTCTCACATCTTGCGACTGTGTGGATTCCTACTTCTTTCTTTCCTGTCTGAACTACAGAGGAATAGACTGACTGAGTGTGTTTTGATGCTCTCTCTTTTCTTACTCTTTTTGGTCATGTTTGGTGTTTTTACTTAAAAAAGCCTGCACAAGGATCAAAGAGGTTTGTGAGAATCTTGATTTCTTGTGACTTGTGTGGACAGAAAAAAAAAAACCAAACCCAAAATAAAAATCCCCAGGCCCTGAGTGGATATAGAATATTTCAAAAATAGAAAATAATATTTAAACTAAGATTAATTTTTTTGTTTTTAACTTTTAAGCCAGTTGATGTTCTTTGGACACAAGCGTTTACAACGTTCATGTGAAAGAGAGTTGTCATTTCACCCCCAAATTCCTGGTGTTCAGAAATCATAGCTTTATCTTGGTCTGTAACTTCTCATACTCATTTAGAAATGTGACCTGTTGTTTGGTGAAGGAGAAATCTTTTTTTCCTCATGTGGAAGGGCTTTACTTAGCAGTGTGACCCCCGGGACTCTTTGGTAGATGCAAGAATAGGCCAAAAAATAAAACTGAAGGATGGCAACCCTTTAATCTTTTTATGGGATCCTGGGACCAGGAAGTGGAGGAGAGGCAAGAGATAAACCCCCAGGGCTGTAAGTGGAATTTCCTGTCTTGAAGTGTTGCATGATAGGAAACGTAAAGGTGGTTCAGCTCCTGAAGTCCAAATTTAATGATCTGTTTTGGTTTCTTTTCTATCACAGATGTCCTCTGTGACAGCGACAAGTCGCGCCACACTGTGTTCACACCACCTGCAGCAACTGGAAGAGGTGGGAGAACACGGCTCCTTGTGCAAGCTGAAGAATCACACAATTCGTGCAAGAATTGCCTGTACAGGATTTGCCTGCCATCTTTTTCAGCTGGCTTGTGGGAGGCAGTGTTAGAGAAAGGACAAGTTAACACCACCCCTGGTCTCTGCTCCCCCTCGCTAAAATGGGAAGTGACACCTCTCTGTCCCTCAGGTGTGCCACAGGGATGGCAGGAATAGGGGAGGCGCTGGCAGCTGTGGTGAGAGATGAAGGCCACAGAAATACTGAAGTTAGACAGCGTGTGGCTGGCAGCTGGTGAGGAGCAGGTGATTATATTCTTAGACTTCTTTTCCAGTTTCCTCCCCAGAGAATTTTTGAGCAGTTTTGTACGTAGAATTTGGCAGTGATGCTTTTCTCCCCACCACTCAGTTTGGCTTCAGGATGCAGTGCTGGGTTCCTGGACCGTGTTTCTACAGAACCCATAACTAATGGGCCTTCCTGCTGTGTCTTTATTGGTACATTTGAGCAGCAAGAACTAAATTAACTTTAACATCTGGCAAAATACACCAGTGTGAAGAGCACACATTGCTTGTATCCTAAGGGTTAGTATTTTCAGTGGCTGTTCCCTTTTCTGGCTTTTCTGTCCACAGCAGGCCATGTCCCTCTCCTGCCTGTGCTTACATCAGTGTACCATAGCCAAAGTATAAAGATAATGTCTTCTACCCCGTCAGCTCTTTCACCTCATCCCATGAAAGCCAGAACTGAAGAAGACCATTAGCCAACTCCCACCACAGTTTATGGGAAGTTGCTTGAATAACAATTTCAACTACTGAAAGCTGGCTTTTGTTTTTTTGAGAAAAACTGTGTTCTAATGTTATTATTTCTGTTTTAATTTTGAGATGTGCAGTGGCATGATCTCTGCACAGTCTTTACTAAAGACTGAAAGAGATCACAGTCTGATCTCTTTCAGTCTTTACTGCTTGGGCCAACCTGCAGGAGCCATGGACTTTGGATGAATCAGAGAAAGTCTGGACTAAGGAAGATCTTCCCCTGGTGGAGGAGGACCAAGTGAGAGATCAGTTAAGAAGGCTGGACATCCACAGGTCCATGGGTCCGGATGGGATACACCCGAGAGTGCTGAGGGAGCTGGCAGAAGTCATTGCAGGGCCACTCTCCATCA
>JAOXNO010000052.1:1964346-1979797 GCA_028565335.1 Limnodromus scolopaceus | reverse complement strand
GCCCAGAGAGGTGGTGGAGTCTCCTTCTCTGGAGACATTCAAAACCCGCCTGGACAAGTTCCTGTGCAACGTGCTCTGGGTGGACCCGCTCCAGCTGGGGGGTTGGACTGGATGATTTCCAGAGGCCCCTTCCAACCCCATATGATTCTATGATTCTATGATCTCCAGGAAAAATTCAGAACTACTTTTCCCCCTTTTTCTTCATATAGAGATGATACGGATGCACCACATCCTTTGGGCCAGAGCTCAGCTGGTATAAATTCCAGTTGTAAGTATAATTGATCAACATGTTGAAATAAAAACAAATTGCAAAAATAACTCAGAGTAACAATGAGTTTATGAAAAATGTTTGTTAATGGAAAATGCTTCTTCTGGGCTTCAGTTTTGAGCAGAGAAGCATGTTCACATCGTACACAATAGGATAGGAGACCTCATTTAAAAAATCCTTTATTTCACTTGGAGAAGCAGGTCCCTTCTTTCAGATCAAGTAATCATAGTCAAGACCATTTTCAAATCGAAAGATATTTGGAAATATTTGAAGCCACAGACAAAGTTTATTTTTAAAACATATTTAAAAATTGCACAGTTATAAATACAGGTAAATAAATACATTTTAATATGTGGAAAAGAACCCAAGGAAGGCATGCTTCCATTACAGTACAAAAATACTACATTAAATGTGGTGCTCTGCAAATAGTCATCTATGACCTTAATAAATCGAACACATCCAATATGCACATCCTTCATTTTTGAGGAAATAGATTATTTTAAAGAGCAGTGCAAGGAAACATCAAATTAAAGCATCAGTAAGACTACAGGTCTGTGTTTAATATCATTCACAGCTGATAATGCACTAAGTACAGAGAGGCAGAGTTACCTGTAGTAAGAAACTAATCATTTACTCCGTCCGTACGCACAGGCTCGGGTTCTCGCTCTGGGTCAATGTAAACATTCAGGTAGGGCTGAGCTCCCCCCTCCGCACCCACCGCCCGCCCCCCCTGCCCAGCCTCGCACCCCACTTAACCCCAACACAAGGAGTTAAGTGAGCCACGCTGGTCTGGGCAGCAGCAGGGGCTCTTCAGCTGGCCCAGGCGAAAGTATCTGCCAACCCCTTAATCTCCTCTTCTACGTTGGCTTAAAAATAAAGCCAAAAGAACTGATGCAGGATTGCAAAGGTTTGCAAACGGTTTACAGCGTACAGAAGCAGCTGCACGGAATGCCTCTCAAAACTATATCGGTTTATTTTGCTCTAGATACGTTATACTCTGATATATAAAATATATTTATAAATGTTTTGACTTTTCTGAATTTACAATAGATTACGGATATTAAAAAGGCTCTTTAAATTAAAGGTTTAGCCAATGTCAATGGCATTCTGTAAATGTGGAAGGGGAACAAAGATCAAAGCACATTAAGTCTTGACCATGCAAGCTCGCTCGATGGGCTGTCGCGTGTGCAGATGTTTGTAAAGTTACAGCTTCTTTGAGGGAACTTTGGATTCCTTCTGCCTCTTCCCCATGCCTAATACCCACTCCTTTGTGGCCGAGGCTCTGAAACTTCCCGGGGATTCTGTGACATGCTCATTTTTTCATTTTGCCTGGGTTTGTTCAGAGCGTCAGTGATCTCCTCACGCACGGCACTCCTTTCCGCTGATTTATTTCACTGGTCCAAAACCAGTAGGGCTATAATGAAGGAATCTGATTTCTAGCCTGGATGAGGTGTGGATAGTAGATAAGGCCGTATTGTGTACCCACCGTGTGTTTCACAACATGCAGCGCATTTTGGCTATCACTTTTATCTGTGAATACTCGGTATTTTATAAACATTTAGTACATGAACTCACTGTACAGGCTGCTAAGCTGACAACACTGGTGACCAGAAATCTCAGGTTTTCAATTGTGCGGGTTGTTCATGCCAAGTGACTGATATGTCTCGTTTTGCAGACACCTGTTTGGGCAAAAAGGATCTAAAACCAATTTATGTTTCACTCCAGTTCTCACTGGGTCCAGCAGCCGATGGTTTAGGCCTCTGTGGCTGCAAGGGATGTTATCAGTTATTATTTCTGTTGTGTTCTGGAGGCCTGTGGCTGTCCCTAGGGTCACCTGGACCATCTCTCGGTGTTGCCGGGCTCCTCCTCTTCATCTGACTGACAGGCCCAGGTTTTCTAAATTGGCTCGTTAGCTCTTCCTACTTAACTTGATGTTCTGAGCTGTTCAGCTGAGTTAAGTGTCTGCAGCTGACATCGGGGATGCAGCAGAGGCTCAGATCCTGTGAAGTTTTACATCTACGTATTTCAAAGAGCGCAGTCGGACACCGAGCTGCCTTCGGAGCTGGTGGGCGAGTTTGAAAAGCCTGGGCCATCGTTAAGTAAGTGTAGACTGAAACTATCGTTCTTTTGCTGGTTCTGGGGATCTTTTTCTCTGGTTTGGGCTAGAGAAGAAAATGTGAAAATCCAAACACCCAGCTTCACTGTGAAGGCTGTGCACATTTAGCTTTTTAATTCTTAAGAGGATTCTAAAACATACCTGCAAAAGCTGCTACTACAGGTGGCTGTCATTAATTAAACACTTGAAGCGAACGTGAGATCCACAACGCGGTATGATTTCTAAGGATGGAATTTAAAAAGGGGCTCTGCGTTTGATCTAACCTGTTCCAAATAACATGAACAACTCGGTTTTGAGTTTGGCAGATGCAAAGTACTTGAAAAATATCCCGTAGAAGATACCGACCGATAGTTTAAAAATACCCTACGCGTGGGCCTTCTGCATGCATTCTGTAAACATATACTCGAGTAGCATTACTGCATGCTTTGTGTTAGTACTTCAGCATGGCTATTGGTTAAGGTGGTTGCATGCAATATCGTCACGTGAGGTTTTCTGTCCTTTGAACCTCCCCCTCCATATTTTTACAAGTGCTGTGATTTATCAGGTCATAAGAAAATCCCATCACGTACCGACACGTGTACGTGTTTACCTAAAGACCGAACCCGTCCCTCAAACTGACACAAACCAGTCCATCGCAACAAGGTTTCGAGAGTCATTACAGTTTTAAGAGATGAGCTTTCGTCACAAAGCCTCACTCTGTAAATAGTCCCTTTGATTTCGGCGCCTGTTCGGCGTGTGCCGTGGTGTGGGAGGCCAGCCCTCGTCCGGCACCTGGACCCGCGCGCACGAGCCGATTGCGCTGAGAGCTCCCAAGAAGGATACGGGCTCTCGGGGCTCAGCAGCTTCATGGATCAGACTTAGAGGTCAGACATACTTGTAAAGCTTTGCAGAGGAGGGACAGGCACAAGCTGGGGTTAGGAAAGCTTTTTTTTTTTTTTTTTTTCTTTTTAAATTGCATGAAATATAAAATAGAGGAAAGACTCAAAAACTTGGAATTAATTACTTGGCAGTGATAAATCACCTCTGGAGAAAGAGGGGAGTAAGAAGAAGGGGAAACGGGGATGGGAGATGATGATAAATCATTGCAGCACTCTAATTTGGCATCACCCCGTAGACGCTCTGCAGTTGTCATCCTGAAATGTCTCCGAGACTCTTCCCTGCTGAAATTGCTCGTCTCCGTGTAAAATCACCTCCTTCCTTAGACCTGAGCAACCTTCTGGTTGTGTGTTACCTTCCAACTTACACCAGAGGTGACCTCACCCACGCGGTCCATGAGAGTGTGGCACTGCCCTGCTCTCCTGCGGTGCCACCACGTGCAGTGGCTGTTTGTGCCCTTCTTCCTTCCGTGCACACCTGGGCAGGTCAGGGATGGCAGGAGGGTCTGACTTGGTCGAGCTCAGGAGGAGCACGGACAAAAGGACCCAGATCTCCTGCCTCTCACTCTCAGGCTCCATCTGATGCTGTTCAGCCTTATTTATCCTACCTCATGCCTGGTTGGAAGTATCAGTAGATGAATTCTCTCTTCAAAGTTTTAATTTGTTGTAGCCTCCTCACGTTTCCTCTTGCTGTTTCAGGCAAATACACACACTTGCCTCTGAATATTTAAGAAATGCCATGAGGTCAGATCAAAGCTGCATCTAATCCCATCTTCTGCACTGACAGTGCTGGGCAGCAGGGGCTAAAGGGGGACGGTAAAGCCCAGGATATTAAAGAAGTCCCCAGAAGTCCCAAGAGTCCTGTTAGAGGGAGGTGAGCTCAGTCACTGGCCGCTCTCCCACACAGACCAGGCCAGAACTGGTGTCTGGTACCAAGAGATATGTCTGTCTGCTTTAGTCTTCCCCTCCCGCTGTGTCTCGATCAGTGGGACGTGGTTAACTGGCCACGGGGTATCTGCACCAGGAGAGAACGGTGGGGATGGTCTCCAAGAGCGCGCACAGTCTCTTTGGGCAGGCTTTGGAGGGCAGACCTGCAGTGCTTGGGAGGGACCAAATCCCAAGCATCCCTGTGGCAGGCAGGGCTCAGCCCCGGTGACTCGGTTCTGGGTCTCCACAGATGACTTTGCGTGTGCCAGTCGCACGGGTGTGGACGTGTGTCGGCAGACAAATGCTGTTTTGAGCAGCGCATCCCAGAATAAATCCAAATCTACCTAATTTGCCTGTTCTTTCGGGGAAGGATAGGAGTTGCATGAGGTTTTCCTAACGGAATTGCTGTGTTTCTCATCCACCCGCTAGAGGAGAAGAGGTTTAGTCAAATGCCTTCAATATCAAATTCCCCTTGTCATTCTGGCTCTGACAAGTCAAGCATTTAAGGGTCGGGTTTTTTCATTTGAAAGGTATAAAAATAAAGCTCCCGAACAGCTAATTCCTCTGGATAAGCGCTGATTATCCTGCCCAACAGCACAGAGGAGATTCTGGAAGAACTTGCCTGATGGCAGGGCATCAAGCACAACCTAAGCACATATGCCTTTGCGTTGCAGCCTCTCTTATCGCTTCCCAGATTCAATTGAGCTGCACCTTCTGCTCTGCCTTATCAATAAGGAGCTGTCATCACACATCGCTGTCAAAGCAAAAGAGCAAACTGTTGTCAGCAGATACGCGCGCAGCAGCCCACTGAGCCAAAGTGACACTCCCAGCCAGTGCTTGGTAACCAAGCCTTAGAGAAGGTTGCAGGAATCAGTTCTGAACAGGAATATACACATAAAGGATGAACTAATAAAGCACTATTAGAAAAATCCTTATAGCTGTTTCAGCTCCTCTATTCTGTGGGAGAGAGCGAGGGATAAGCCTTTGATTTATTTTTTTTTTAAATGAGAATTTATTATTTTTATAAATCACCAGACTATAGTTGGCGATTAGATGCAGTGATTGCACTGTCTTAGATGGAATTTTCCTTTAAGTGGTTGCTCAAAATAACAGACAGCTGCAAGAAGCTGCAGGTTTGTACTGGTGAAACTGTCCAGTTCCCACAGAGCTTCTCTCTCTGTGATCTCTGCAGCTGAATGGGTTTTTTTTTTTCATCCAGCTGCTTGAGCTGGATTTTTCTTTTAACGCTGTTTATAGGAAATGTGATATTTGTCCCACTTTAACAAATTCAAATAGCTGCCCTGCACACTGAAATCCTGACCACAGATCAACACAGTAGCCATCTAATCACATTTTTTATCTTTCACTATTTAGGAGAAACATTAAAAATGCCAGCAACTGAAAATTGCCTCCTTAAAAATTTCTATTCCTGTCTTTGATTGACACATTCACCTTGAGCTAAATGTGTTTGCCTGTGGCCGAATCAATCCCTTCACCGTGTGGCAGTGTCCTGCCCCCGGTGCTGTTCTCCAGCCATCCAACCAGGGAAAATTAAGATGGTGTGTGTGTGTGTATATATATATATATATACGCACATTTTTAAGCAGCTACAAATAGTGATATTATCTAAGGATTTAGTCTGATATCATGGAGGTCACTGAGGCTTTTGCTGCTGTCTCCCGTAACAGCAGGATCAAATTTTAGTCTCAATCCTACAAGCATTATATAGACCATGGTTTTAGGGGAAGATTTTCCCTTGAGCGTGGTCTGAGGGCATTAGCTCCTATGAAAACTTTTCTTTATTTGCAATACAGATCTGTGGCTTATTATGTTGTGAAATGACATAATTCACATACAACATGTATGTGCATGCACATGCGTGTGTGTGTGTGTGTAGTACCTGATGGATGCATAATAGAATCATCTCTCTAATAGATATTGCAATTCATACTCTATTTGCATTTTTTAAACATAAGAATATCGAAGCCCCTCTCGTCACGTTTCAGGAAATGATATTTGGTCCTCTATGCCAACAAGGCCTATCCTGTACATTCCTTCCTTAGTAACCAAAATAAAAGCATAGCACTATTTTACACAAGGAAAGGTTAAAGTGCATAAGTACATCGATCGGTGCAGATGCCGCTGCGAGCTCCTTCGAAGCAGGCGCGCTCTGTCCGAGACCAAGGATAGCTGGTTTAAACAGCAACGATCCTAGTGCAAATCACCGCTTCTGCTGGCAGCGCCTGGCCTTCCCGGATGGATGTGGCCTGATTCCAAAGACTTCCATGTACAATGTTCCTCTTAACCTTGCACACGGTTTACAACTCCGTGCGCCTGCAGAATCGGGCCCAATTAATTCGAGGTACCTTTTGGAAGCAAAAAAATTTCCGGACTGCCAACTAATAAATATATGCAAACCAAAATGCATATGTGTGTTTTACATGCAGCTATTTTCAGAGCTTTGTTAAAAATGGACCTTGAGAAGACTTTTCAACAAAGAAACCAAAGGATGGGGAATCCCCGTTGTAGGGCAAAGGGATGTCAGCGTAGTGCGATGAGCTCCGAAGCAGGTTCCTTGGATGCATCGCTTGCCATTCGAATGTGCAATTATGATTATCTAGGTTTGTTCTTAATATATTTTTCTTTGTATAGCTGTGTATATAGAGAGATATAGCTTGCATGGGATGAAGACTCTTCATAAACAGCTATTTCATCTAGTTCAGGGCTTTGTCAGATTAGCCGCAGCTCATTTCAGTCCTTGGAGTTTGACTTTATATACAATATCTTGTGCTTTTGAACTTTTCCTTTTGGAATAACGTCTGAGAGAATCCCCCTACTGATCCACACCCATGATCTTTTGGAAAAGGTGGTCACTTTGAGTAATAAAAGAGTTCTCTGTTTCCTAGTACAATTTAATCAATGTGTGGATACTTTTTATTACGGCTCTAGATTAAAGGCTCTTAACAGAATGTCTAGATCACCCACGTTGGCAGCTTGGAATAGTTCGGGCTGGTCCATCATAGACAGAGCGATTCGAAGGGCTGCCCAAATATTGCCTGAGAGAGCAGGATGGGGAACCTGTTGTTGATTCCTGCTCTTCCGTTGCAAACTGAGAGCAGTGAGAAAATTGCTGACGGCCTCTCTGTAGGGAAGAAGAAAAAAGAAACAAGCACTATAATTTGCTTAATGACTCGAGTAAAACTTTTTCAAGTTCTATGCTAGACTCAAGTATATTATTTAGAAAGCCGTTCGTCGGTCTCTTTGTGTTACTTTTGCTTGATTTTCTTTAAACAAGTGGACATGGCTTGTAGTAATGCAGAGCTCAGTCTATTCATATATCTGCGTAGCTCCCCTTCATCTTAACTGTCTTAAGCTGACAGTTGGGACCCTGGAACATCACCCTTGATTCCCAAAGAATGTACCAAAACCTGTTTTTGACGGCATTAACTTACTTGAAGCAGTTTAACAGAAGTTTCTCTTCTAAAGACAGGTTCTATTTACTTTTAGAAAAGCTCTTGAGCACAGGACTAAGTTTAAGTGTGAGAACAATCCCACTGATTATAATAAAAGTACTTGCACTTAGAGCTAAAGAAAATGCTTAAGCAGCTTGCTGAATGAGGGATTTATTTTCTTGTAATAGAAATTCAGTAGTTCTGTTATATAAAATTTGTGGCTATAAGGAAAGTATCATTGCTTTGTAAAGCACTTCGTAAAAAATAATTACAAATTTTACAATAGCTGGTATTTTTTTAATTCTTAGATAGCTCCAGCTAGGAAATGAATTTTCACTTGGCAGTTATGATCACTAACTTTTTTGTAACTCACCTGTACGCCCCTAGGTTGATGCAGCTTATCCCTAAGTTGTATCTGGAGCGGATGAAGCCAGGCTGGATCTCCAAAGCCCGCGTGTACGCCTCCACAGCTTCCTCGCTCCGATCCCCGTTTGCCAGGGTTGCTCCCAGACGGTTCCAGAGTGTATAGTCCTGGTGAGAAAATGAGTTTTCTACTGTAGGTGTCAAAAAGGGACACAATAGCTCATTTTTGCTTGTGAAGTAAGGAGGACTGCAGAAAATAACAGTACTGTACCTTCTCTTAATTGACACGGCCTGTGAGGTTCTGACTCCTGATTAGAGGTCACTTTATATAACTAGTGCAATTAATCAGCACACAGCTTGGAATTGGACATCCATAAATCTGCTTCTAAATGGGGCTGTCTTGTAATTAACATTTCTATTTCAGGTATTAAAATTTTAATGGCTGAAGTGACATCTCATTAATATTACCCCAATCGAGAGGGGAGAAAGAAAACGGCCTGTAAAGCTAAATTCTTAAAAATGTAAAAGCATAAGAGGTACCTCTGGTCGAACAGTTAAAGCAGCACTAAATGCATCTATTGCTCTGTTAAATTCTCCGTTCAGGTGGAAAAGAACTCCAAGTCCTGTCTGCAAGTCAGGGTCTATCATATCACCATTCTGGTGAGCAGCCTCCAGGTACAAATCCTTCACTTCTTCAAGTAACGAGCTAGACAAGGGGGAAAAACAACTGAAGGTTCCATCTTACAGTTCTTTACAAAGATTACAACATTGATTGCAAATTCAAATCCTTGCAGCGGGTTTATCAGAAGTGATAAACTCCTAAAATCTAAAATAAACTTCTTCAACTTTATTGACTGGCCCAGACCCCTGAAGAAAGATGCCAAAATTTAAGACTTCTGTACCCACTGTAGGACTCATAAAAGCTTTGCACTGGCAACACCAGATGAAGCCAAAGTAGAATAACACTCTCAGCAATTAAGCAGGAGTTGCATATTTTATTTTTGCTTATACTAAGTTATCTTGTCAACCCGGGGCTTGTTTAGTCATAGGGGTAAAACATAAGGCCCGTCTTTAAAGTGACAAGCAGTGAGATAGCCCTAATATTTGAGTTCTAGAAATCATGTTTATGCCTTTAATGACTTGACCATGCATCTCACAGTTCAGAGACACTTATTATTTATCGACCTCATGAAATCATGATAAAGGGCTGCCACCTCCTGGATTCTTTTATTATTTCAAAGGGCTGCCAGCTCCCGTTACAGTCAAATAAAATGACTACTCTCTCTCTTTGTTTAGCACCAGAACGGCTTTTAAACAAGCAGATGCTGCCTCCCAATATTTTCAGTGAACTGAAGCCACATCCCACTGGAAATGCCTGTCATTCCTGGATTCCAGTGGCTTGGTTGGGATATAGGAAACATGATGGACAGTAGGAAGGACACGCATGTGTAGAGCAGGACACAGGCCTGGTATGGATGAAGGATGAGGATGTGGGAATACAGAGGCAGCAGACAGGGTCAGAGGAAAGTGATGGGAGTTGAGGGGAAGCATCTCTTTTTATCTGTTTTATTTATTATTATTTTTTATCTTCCAGGGCTGGCATAAGATATAGCCTTCAGTCGCTAAACCAGGTGTCCTGTGTTGGCTTCCCAGTCCTGCCAGTGGAGACGTTGAGTCTTCCACCACTGGGAACAGGCTGGAGTTGTACAGAGTAAGGGGGCACAGAACGCACCATCGCTTCTAGTGACGCTGTTAAAATTCCCATCATCAGGATTTACACTGCATTTACCTTTCATCTGACGTCTTAGACATTCTCCTGGTAAGTGCTGGGGACCCTTTTTTGCTTTTGGCTATATACTTGTACTTTGGATTTTGCTTTATCCAGTTCCTTAGAGCTTGATAGGCTTCTTGCTGGTGGCCGGTGTTGGTGTAACTCACAGCCAGGGCCATCAGAGCCTTCAGGTTGTTTGGCTGCAGTTCCAAGCACCTAGGCAGAAAACAAAAATAGATCGAGGTATTTTTTTAGCCAAACACAATTCTTGAATTCTTCCAAAATAATCTGTGTGAAAAAAATCGCTCACAGAAGTCAGGTTTACCCAATAGGAGAAACTTTATCTTATTTTTCTGCGGTAAGTGCATTAAGTGTATGTATACACACACGCACACACACGTTGCTGTGCATGCACACATACATACGTAAAGATATGCATATATTTTGGAACTGACATTTTACATCGTACTGTGAGCTTCACATCTCTATCAACCTAAAAATGTTGTCAGTTTAGTATTCAGCAGCTGAAGGGAGCTCGTTCCAATTAAGAAAACCTCTTCGTTAAAGGACAGGCTACAGAAAATATGCCAAGTGGCTAGAATATCAAAAAGGCACTTTATTTGCATTATGCCTAACTCGTGTTTATCAGGCCATGTAACTTCTCCTTTGTGCAACTACTGAAATTACTAGATTAACCATTGCACTTGTTTAATAAAACAGAAATATTAATGACTACTCATCCCTCTGAAGTCACTGGGAAGATTTCTATATCTATGTCAATGCTTTACTTGGTTAAATAAACGTTTTGTGTTACAAGATAAATCCGATGTTAACTATATCTAGGCCTCTATTACCTAATACTCATCAGACCCCTCATTTAGCAATTATCTTCATCTACCTTTGGAGGGCGACAATGGCTGCCTGCTCGTTCTCATTCTCTGCCTGTGTTATACCCAGGAACTGCCAGGCCTGCAAAAACAATCACAATTGTCTTATTTTGTTATATATGCCCAACTACAAGCAGAGTCACAACTAATTCCACTCTTAATAAAGATAGCAGATTTCTCCAGCACTAACTATGGATTTTTCTGCAGTGTGCACCAATCGGGGCAGTTTTGAATATCCTTGGGCCCGATAATATTTATAATCAATGAACTCAAAAGTATTCTGTCAGTGTACGATCACATGCTGATTTCTTAAATTTGAGCTACTGTACATTTTAAATGTTGCCAGAATTTTATGGAAAAGAACAACTGAATTGTGAAGAACAATTTTTCAGTTGTAAAGGTTTAAGGGATTCTGGAGGATGTGGGGATTCTCTCTGCTTTTCGAAATACTGCTGCTTAATTTAATGTAGCAATAGATTCAGAGAGACCTAGATATTTACACTGTAAATATTTTTCATGTTTCACAGAAAACAGGCTTTGAGTATATACTCATTGAAAACATTAACATTGTAGAAATTGATGTAACTTTTAAAAATTTGTCAACATTCTTGTTAAATCTAAAATGTTCATCTTTTCAGTAGTAGTGTTTAAAAGATAGTTTGAAAACGTCAGGTTTGGGCCCTGAAACCATTCCACCATTGCATGCTAAAGGGAGCCCTTTTTCCCTTCACCAGTAAAAGCCACGTGAGTAAAAATACCTCTGCATCATTGGGTTCTTGTAGAATAGCGGCCTCCAGGTATAAGATTGTGACTGGCAGGTCCCCTTCTTTCATTTTTTTCAGTCCTTCCTCAAAAGCACCCGGCCAGTCTTTGAAGGGATTCTCCGTATGGAAATAATAACCCTGGGGAAGAAAGAGAATGGGCTTCTGATGAAGCACTGTAGCAAGAAATGCAACTCTCTAAAATTCAAGTGACTCACTATTTTCCAGCTGGACATAAACATCCTTTTTTCTATGAAAACGGGATGAGATTCCCCATGAAATTTGTAAAAAGTGAGCATCACTGGACATTGATGTTTCTGCTCTCTTTATTTTTACTTTAGCTCTGGAGTTTTACTCACTGGTACTCACGTTGGGCTCTGCTGCTCCCATCAAAGATAACAGCAACCCCTCACAGTGACTCCAGTAACAGCAGAACTCAGCCCAGCACGAGCCCAGTACACCCAGTTTGGTGGTAAAGAGCACACATCAAGCAGCTGGCTCCCTGCAGTGCTTGTAACCTGATGTCTCTTCAGTTCAAAGCCTGAAACCCTCAGTTAACCTTTAGTGCTGCGAGCACCTGAGTTTGTTCGGGCAAAATTAGCTTCTGTGCCCAAAGACCTTCCTTGGGTTCCCTCGAACAGCCGAGGCTGATCCCAGAGTTTCGCTGTGTTTATAATCTCGGTGTTACCTTCTCAATGGTTGAGATCGTGACTTGCCCTGGTGCTTCCTGGTTCTCTGAAATCCAGTTTCTGCGAGCCATTTCTTCCCATTCTGCTTGCATTTTATCCCAAAACTCTGTGTCTGACTAGAAGAAAGAGAGGGGGGGAAAGAAAGGGAAGAAAAATGAACAACAAAACTTAAAAATAAAATGGTAACCTTCTAATTTCTTTCTATGAGTGGTCTGGGTCTGGCAATTTTGCTGAGCAGTATTAATTCTATTAAGAATTACACTGACTGAAATACTACAGCACAAATTTGGAATTACATGTAATTAGATGTCATCGCTCGTGTTGGAGTGCATTTCATCAACAGAAAACTCTTTATCTCAGAGGCAGCGTATGTTGTGTTTGAAGCAGGATTTGCAGCAGCTCACGCTGCATCCTAGTGATGCCGACAGCAAAATGTTACATTAAAATTTAAAGGAAATGAATGCTGCTTGGAGCTGGCCAGAAAAGGAAAAAAAGAAAGAAAGAAAAAAGAAAAAAATCAACAAAGCATACATGCTAAAGAATAACAATAGATAAACGAGTTTAAAAGAGAGCAAACATCCCCCTTTGGTATTTTCAGCATTGTTTTCGGCTATGTAAAAGAGTAATGGCAAGGCTGAGGCAGAGGGCGTTTGCACAAGAGAATTAATACAAACGGGGCTTTTTGACATAGTGGAGAAATCTTGGTATTGATCATGTACCGTGCTGGTGAGAGGGATCTGCAAGAGATTACAAAATTGTACAGCAAGATTAACATTCAGTTCAAAGACAAGAGCAGAAAGTGCATATAGAAGAGAAACAGAAATGATGAAAAAAGCCTGAGATTTAGGATGCGTAACAACTAGAACGAGGGATCCACTGTGGCTACTGGAAACCGATGCCAAGAAATAGAAATAGGAATTAAAAAAAAAAAGAGAGAGAGGCGAATCCAAGTTAAGGTGCTATTTTTTCAGCCTCCACACATTAGTCATAAGCCCTGAAAAGCAGTTGCAGAGCAGAATTATCTGCTGGGCACTACGAGCCTTTGCAAAGTTCTCCGGTGCCTACAAGGTCATGGCCAGAACCTCAGTGAACGGACACTACGGAGAGTTTGTTTATGTCAAAGACAAGAGCACAAATAATTCTCCCGAGCTTTAGACAGAACTATTGGCGAGTGAGGTGCTAATCAAAATAAATTGAAGGTATTATAAACCAGATAGTTCTGTCTGAATCTTCATTAGGTACGTGGGAAAAGGAAAGCCCAGACTATCTAGATTCTACCCAATCTAGAAGACATCAGCAACGAGAACGTTTGAGACGAGGTGGGGAGGATTAAGGAGGACTTGCTCCGGGTAACGTCCAGCGTCGTTGCTGTAAATCATAAGGTTCTTTACAAATGGGAAGGTTTATCCCCTCTCTAGAAATTCAACGGCATTTCCCTGTGGCTCTGATCAGCACGTGCCTCCTGATACCCAGCGCTTTCTTCCAGCAGACTCAGAACTGCCTCAATTACGAGATCTATGAAGGTGCCTGCCATGTTCCCCTGTGGACTAGGAAATGAATGGGAATCATTTGCTGCTGGAGAGAAGATTTCACTCTTTGTCACAGAAACAAACAGAACTTGGCAACTCCGTTACGCCACAACTTCCGAGGTTTCAAAATTTGCTTTCATTCCAAATTCGAAGGAAATACAATCTTTTAAATAGGTGTGAGATTGTGCTGAAATGTCTGTTTAGGGTTTGAAAAGGCAGGATAATGGATCGGATCGCTCCCTCTTTTACTCTTATCAGCCCTGGCCAGAGGCACTTGAATTGCTTGAACTACCCTGTTCCAGAGGTGTCTCTATCAGCGGGTTTGCGTTCAGTGCAAACCTGCTCGGCACTGAAGAAAAAAATTACTCAACCATGTTTTTAATGAAATAAACTGAATAAATATAACGAAATATACTGAATAAAACTACTGCAAAATAATTAGTAATTCCTTTTTAAACAGATGAACGTATAGAAAGAATTATATATAGATACATACATATATATATATGATGTTTATACTATAATTTTTGCTTGTCCCACAAAAATCCCTTATGAACCAATGGTTTGGAAACATCGCATTTCTGTAGATTGTAGGCAGGCATGTAAGAGGTTTTAGGTCTGAAGTTCAAATTCTGCTGCTTAATTACATATTTATAATTCATACATATGTTCACTGTGTGCATACTCCACTTAAAAAGCTAACGGATCACCCCGTGTTCAAGTAGCCATGTTTAAAGTCTATCTATAATGAGTCAAAGGTGGAGGAAAAAGGCGACGGGGAGAAGGGCTGTTTTGCTGGAAAGTCTCTCAACTCATCATATGCTACTGGGACACGGGCCAGGACCCAGCTGGGATTTTGTATAAGCAAAGATTAGTTTATTTGGGCCAAATGGGCTGAAGTCCCGGCTACAGCTTCCCAAGCACGTCCAGTATGTGGGGTTCTGAAACTGGTAGGGCACAGCCGCGCCAAGCCACTGGGTCACGTGCCATGAAAAATGCTATAATATATAATATTGCCGTGACAAATAGCAACGTCAACAGCAGAGCAGTTTAACGTCCTTGAGGAAGAGGACTGTAGGTGTCACCCCGTCCTGGTTAAAGGCCTAAGTCTATCTCAGCTCTCCTTGGTAGCACTTTTCTCATTGACTTCAGTGGCAGGAGGGTTAAATTAATATTGAGTGTTGCTGAAAATCTGGCTGTGGATCACGACTCCTACATCTAATTTTAACTCAATTTGCTACGTGACTGGTGCCAATTACCTCCTTTCAATGCTTTTCTACCTTAATGCCAGCAAATTACTTTGGACACAGCAAAAGTTTTGAGACCGGTTGAACACATTTAACACGTTCTCAGATCATCTGCAGCAGTTGAGTGGAATGACAACCAGGAAAAATGTTCCTACCATCTGACTACTTTCAAGCAGAATATTCTGCATTTTGTCAAAGAGGCTATTTTTACTCTTAGTACTTAAAAATATGCTGAAGCAGTTAAACAAATAGGAGGCAAAATATTTCCAGGCTCTTTACTTCCTATGACAGAGTGAAAGGGGGTGGAGGGCTGGAGGGAGGAGAGCACTTTCTGAATGTTGCTGCTTAATTTCTAAACTTACCTGTTTTCATAACTTTAAGAGTAGAATTTTGCCCGTCCTGTACTGC
Source organism: Limnodromus scolopaceus (assembly GCA_028565335.1). NCBI lineage: Eukaryota > Metazoa > Chordata > Aves > Charadriiformes > Scolopacidae > Limnodromus > Limnodromus scolopaceus. Next base: position 1,964,504 of record JAOXNO010000052.1, on the reverse strand, counting down.
CAAAAATTAATTTGCAATATTTCTTCTTGACCAATGCATAAGAAAGAAAGGTTCATCTCTCTGATGAGGAAAGGCTAGGGCACTTGGGTCTGTTTAGTCTGGAGAAGAGAAGACTGAGGGGGGATCTGATCAACACCTATAAATACTTAAAGGGTGGG
>JAOXNO010000052.1:1939482-1954477 GCA_028565335.1 Limnodromus scolopaceus | reverse complement strand
ACTCTAAAAATTCAGTGAAATTCAGTGAACTGTTCCCAAAGGCAAAGTCCGATTCTTCCCTCATTTATATCCCCTGCAATTTTAGGGGATGTTGAACTGTGTGCAATTTAGTACTTGGCTGGGTACTTTATCGTGCCTCTTCCAGTTATACACAGAAATTCTGCCCTCTTGGTAGCAAAACCAAAATCCACTGGACACCCAGTGACTCTCAAATCACTGCCAAGTATCTGGTTTTACTCATTTTACTCACGTTTGTTGTTGGTTTTGGATCACTGGGTGCCTCTGTAGAATCCTCACCACTATTTATTTAGTAATTGCACCCGCTACTTTTCACAACATGGAAAATTGCTGGCAAAATGTCATTTTATAGTGTTCTTGCTTATGATACATTGTCCCAAATGTCTGTTTGAACACACTTAATGTAATCATAACAGATCTAATAATATGGCTTGTCATCAAGCGAGCACTTCTGTGAATTACGAGAGCTGCACTGGAAATGGTTTTGTAAGGAAAGCAAAAAGTTGTACCATAAAAGCTCTTTTGATGGAGCTCTTGATGATGCTGATGTTCGCTCTGCAGAAGGGTGGACCTTGCTGCTCCTGTCTCCGTGAAAATTGACGTCATCCCATTTCTCGAGCTGTGTCTGAATATCCACTGAAAGATAAGAAAAGAAAAGATGAATCTTTTAAAGAAACTGCTGCAGAAAACTCTGTTAAATGTAGATTATAGTGAAAATGGTGCCACCAAAGACTGTATTTTAGTTAAGGTCCAACGTACAGAAATGCTGTGCACGTTTCTAGCTGACATTCTGTGAAAATACTTGGGAATTCACAACATTTTTCTAAATGTATTCGCATTGATGGTCAGAATGTCAGTGGAACTCACAACTTAAAATCAGTTATTTGTATGTAATTTAGATCTTTTGATAAAATTATAGTAAGTATTTGATAGTTTTGGATATTTTTAATTTCCTAATTGCAGTCAAATCCTAAAAATACAACTTCTTTTAGTGACTACCATTTAAAAATGACTGTGACAGCAACTGATATTATTCAGTCATGTGTCAGACTTGCTTTGCAAAAATCAAACGTTCAGCTCCTGGTTGAAGATAAAGTTCTCTAAAGGAATTCCTGTGCTGATGAGTGGAAAATTTGCTACCTTGGTATAAATTACATTTACCTTGCAAATTTCTCAGTCGCAGTGCAAGTAATTTGGTTTGGATGGAACTAAATTAAATTCACCTTTTCCAAAGCTCATCTGTAGATCACGCCTGGCAGATATTGAGTTGTGCTTGGGATTTATTTTTTTTCAATCCATACAAATATAGCTCTTTTGTCAAGAATGAATTTTTTTTCCCTCGTATGCATAGATAAAGCAGTATTTACAAATATCATATATATTTCTGAAATCTGCAGTTCTGGAAAGGACTTCCATTATGGACTTTACCAGTTTCCCATCATACCCCTATAGATTTTTCTACCATTTTACTGACCCTGATTAAATTATTTTTTGAATTAATCCTTTCAAAACTTTATTTGCACATTTACTGATAACTTAATAGGTACAATGGCAAAGGCAAAAGCAAAATGTGTTTGCAGTGATGAAGTGTTTTAAGTGGTTTATAACGTGGAAGGAAGGTTCCACTCCCTGCAAAAATGAGGTGCAACAAAAAAATCTGGTGTTGCTCGTTAATTTATGACAGTAGGAAGGAGCAACTTGTGCTAAGCAAGGCTCTGTAGCACTGATAACATAGCTACACTCTTACCTAAATCTAGTGAAGACTTGTCTGAAACTCTGACAGTCTGGGCTTTCTGCTCAGTATCCACACTGATAAGGTCAGAATTGTCTGTCTTCTTTCTGTGGGTTGAAGCTTTTAAGCCTTCGCTTCTCGATGGAGTCTCTGATTTCTTTACTTTGTTTTGGGATTGTAAGACAGGTTCACTAAGATCCAAGAGATCCAGACCTGCTGATAATACTTAGAGACAAAATGTTAGAATTTAACGTTGTTTTAATTCAAATAGCTCACTTTTGAAAATTTGTTTTAATTGGAAAAAAATTACTAATGCATTTGCATTTGCCTAGAGTAGATGTATAGTTCCTGGCTAAAGATGATGATATTGAATTATGACTAGGGATTTCAGGTGCTTAACTGGATGCAGTTGAAAAAGGCTTGATTTGCATAAAAGGCTTTTCCTCTGAAAATCTTAAAGACATCTTAGGTCTTAAGGCTGTGGCCTTACTTCACAGATTTTCTTCTGTGTGAAGGTTCCCTGGACAATTGACCTTTTAGATAAGATTTGGTTTAATCTTATGATTTCTCAAGTGCTGGTAACAGCCACTTTGGGCACTACTGTGGTGCCACATGCTGTTATGGACAAAGCTGAGGAGTAGACAACTTCTTGGGTCATGAAGGAATAACGGAGTGTTCAGTAATGGTTTCTACTGTTGTTGCGGTTTATCTTTTGGGGGACAAATAGTGACTATAGTTATAAATTCTACTGTTATTTCTATTAAGGACTATATCAGTATGAAAGGCATGTTCAGTCCGAGTTCTTTATTTAAGAGTTGCTTAAAAAGTAACATTTAAAATTCTTTAGCACATAAAAGATAGAAAAACTCCCTCTTTATCATAATTTTATAGGGTAAAAGTTTTTGACAGATCAATTTATATTATCTCTTGTAGTGCATTGTCTGTGTTCTTGGTAAATCACTGAATTTCATCAGTCTTCATAAGAAATATTTGTTTTGTTATTAAATAAATCTAATTAACCCCCCCAAATCTGATTGATATTCAAGGCAGATCTACAGATACTTACTTTCTTACAAAAGACACCACTCTTAAACAACCTGAAATATTTCTATTCATCCCTGTAATATCTTTAGCTATATATAAAAGGAAATCATATTGTTTACAATTATTATTTAATTCAGTGTTCCAGGTTTTGTTATGAGAACTTACATACTGCTTTAGACATGTATTAATTAGATGTGAAGATAATCATCCACCTGTCAGTTACTCATTTTAATAATTTGTATGTGTATAGATTTTAATTAAATGGCTTCTGACAAACCAATTCATTTTATGGGATAGAAATAGAACCTAGTAGCGCTGTGTGCTGATTTTATTGTATCTCGGTTGATCTGCTCAACTGCTTTGATTACCTTTGCACAAACACCGAACGGGAGGAGGCCAGTTTCTAAAAACACTTCCAAAGGACAATACACTTCAAATACAATTCAATATAATTCAAAAGGCTTTCAGGATTCACTTTTACTTTTTATTATCAGTTCTACTATCTCACTGCAACACAAAGGAGCTAAGAAATGTGTTCGATCCCTTCATGGATAAAGTGGCTGAATGCAGCCTGGAATAACTGTTTTGGTATCTCTTCCCTTTTCTCTGACATCCCATCCGAGTTTTTATTAAAGAAAATCTTTCTGGAGAAACGAATGGGTTTGGTTAAAACCAGACTAAAAGTGGCTTACCCATAGGTTAAAGTTTTACAAAAACAAAGATTGAGAATTTGTCAAACCAGTATGTGCTTCCCGTTGAACTGAAACAAGTTCCCTTGAATTCAGCCCCAGAGATCTGCTGGAATTTGCATCACATCAGATTTGCCCTCAAATGTAACGAACAAACTTTTCTCTACTATTAGGTCAAGCAATTATAATTTAATACCAGCTTATAATTTAAGTAAGAAATCAAGAAATCACTTGACAAAAATGTACCGTAATTAAGATAATACTAAAATTATTTCTCTCTAGTGCTGGACAGTGAAGAACTTTGTTTACCTGCAGTATTTGAAGTTACAGGCCTTGCAACAGCTTCTGGTTTAGTTTCACAGAGAAAGTCGTCAATGGAGGGGCTCAGAAGGGGTCTGCTTTCTTGTTGCTCGTTCACCAGCTGGCAACAAAAAACCCAGGGTCACAGAGTGTTGCTCGGGTGCAGAATTCAAAAAAATAAAACATATTCCCACACTATCACACGCTTTAGTTTTGATTTGGAGACAGTAGGATATTGCAATTAGAAGATGTACAAATAGCTCTGGGCTTAAAATGAAAAACTTCAGTCACTCTTTTGGGGCAAAATTATATTCTAGTTTTACAAATTGCACAAAAATAAAGCAGCAGGGTGATTTTCCCATTGCTGCTATTGCATACTACTGCTTATAGGGCTAAAGTATGCAAGGCTTGATGTAACTCCCTCCAAATCGATGGGTGAAGTTGGCCTTCTCTGTCACTGGGAGACTAAGCAGGGCTTTTTTTAGGGTTTGGAAGTGGTTATTTTGTCTCACCCCCTGGAACTTGCCCAATACCATTTCATCTACCAAATGAATGGGCATTAGCCCATGAAACAATAACCTGCTGAGGCAGAAAACACTTCTCTGCCGTACAAAGACATGTGAATGGCAGTGGATGGAGCCTGGTGAATGCATGAACTTCCTGCAGGAGTTTTGACTGTGTGGAGACTCATGATATGTTTTTTATTTATGAGCAGTTTTCCCTTTTTATTGTAGTTGCACAAATGCATTGGTTTGCTGCTACCTAAAAAACCCTCTATATCACAGGCTATTTCAAGTATTAGGGATTAAAAAGACAAAACAATAAAACAGTCTCATAAATAAGAGTCTCCGCTCTGTGATCTATCTCTGATTGGAGGATCAAGACCTAAGCTGAGCTGGATGGATGTGTGATGGTGTGGCCTGCATTTATTTTATCTTTAATAATGTAAAAACATGTTTCCCTCTGTCTGTTTCTTTCATCTGGAGTTATTTCAGCTTTACTTTTATTCTCTCTTCTCTCCATTCTATTCTCACTCTTTTTCCACTGTTGAATTTTCAAAATTTTCTCTCAGATATATTTGAACTTTTAAATTTAGGATGTTAACATGGACAAAAACTGGCAAAAATTGGTGTTTGCTCGTCCTCATTTTTTATTTAATTACTGGCATTTAGCTACTCCAGCAGCGGGATTGTCTCTAAAGTTATTACAGCAAAACAGCTGAGATTCACTGTTGTTCACTAATTGGTTTATGTATTACAAAGTTCCAAGAAAATACCAGAACTATTGAGATAAGAATCCCATTATTTTGATGGATCAAACATTTAAGCTGGTACCTAACGCCGACTGACTGTATAATGTGTCAGTGAAATACCAATTTACACGAGTACCATGGAAGACAGGGGAGTGATTCCCTGCCCAACTGTGTGTGGCAGAATGTGCAAACATGGGCACTGAATTTAGAAATCTGATGCTGTCCCAAACTCTAATTCTACGTACGCTAAACCCAGGCTGCAGGTGCACCTTACAGGTGACTTCATCATTACCAGGTTTTTAACTCTCCAAATTGATTCTCCAGGTTGCTGTCTCATTCAAAGCACAGAAGTTACTTGCTTAATTTGGTAAATCTCAACACCTCATTCGAAATGGCATTTACACCAGCTGCACTCCTTTGAGTTCCATTCAAGGTGGCTCTACAGTACCGACATTATCTCCAGGTCTATACTTCTAGCTAATACTAACATTCAAGACTTAAGAGGACCTTGGTTTTGTGTTTATGATTTAGTGACAGTTGAGTTCCATTCAAGGTGGCTCTACAGTACTGACATTTTCTCCAGGTCTATACTTTTACCTAATACTAACATTTAAGACTAAAGAGGACTTTATATTTGTGTTTATGATTTGGTGACCATCCTTACTCATTACACAGTGTGAAAAAAAAAAGAGGAGGCGGATGGCTACTTAATCCGTGTGCAAATTACTTTTAATATTTTAAAAGTTTTATTATTATCGAATCCAGGTATCAGCAAAAATTGCTTGAATATGGTTTTCTTTTTGCATTTACAGATCCCGTTCTAGGAACCAGCATCGGTAAGAGCTGCTGAGTTTTTCAACAAGTTGCATATTTGGGTGAATACAGCATCCAGCAGACAGATTGTCAAAGCCTCTGGATCAGCCAGATCTCCAATCACCTACTCTGTGATATACTAATGGCATAAAGAAAAGTCTTACGCCATTTGGAGGGGGAAAGGAGGAAAGAAAGACGAATATTCTGCTTCCATATCTCTAAGGGTGTACCAATAGGGTACATTAACGCATAAGATTTGGTTGCTTATCAAGTTTCTCATTACTTTCCATGGACTTTTTTTTAATAGGAAGGAATGGGAGAAGGAAGGAATGAAGAAGGATTATGAGAACCAAGACAGCCAAGATCACTCAGGGCAGACAGTGAAGAACAGAAAATCCAAAGACCTACTGGAAAGGCAATTTATTGCCCAAACCTGTTGTGGTGGTAAGAGGATAAACTCTGGGAAAAGCAGCAGTAATGCTGAGAATCAGAATCTTGGAGGACAAGGAGACTAGAATCAACAAAAATCTGGATTTGTCCAGGGTTCAAGCAAAGTATGAAGTGGCAGATGACTGGCAAATATTTTTTTGCTTTGCAAAGCTGGTTATCGCATCCCTAGAAATTTCTTTATTATGTTGTTTATGTAACAAAGGCCTGCTCAGCTACAGGCCCTCATTAGTTTGATACCAGCAGTGTATTGTTCAAAGTCCCTTGATAAAATTCTACCATCAAACTGAAAGAAGATTGGTGGCAATATCCACTTCATAATTTTGCCAGCAAACAAGATTTAATTTTTACTAAATTGGGTCTTCTTTCTGCTGCATTTAGGCATTTTTGTTTAATTAGAAAACAAACAGGTTCCTCTTCTCTGACTCTCTTACTTTGTGAACATATGCACTAAATTCATCAGATATGGGCCTCCCAAATGAGCAGAGGAATAAGGAACATGTTTTACAGGGAGACTAAAAGAGTTTGACTTTCTTAGGCTAACAAAATGAAGATTGAGTAAGAATATAATTATTCTTCATGTATATGTACAGGGAGAGTGGTCAGATGGCATTGGAGGAGGAAAGTTATTTCAGCTATTGAGAAAGGCTGGCACCACAACAAAGAGATCTAAACTGGCCATGAATAGATCTGGTCTGGGAATTAAAAGAATCCAACTGTCACAGCAGTGGAGTGTATGAACAGCATTTTTTATAGGGTAGGGAGACAAAAAGCCTAACTATTCTAGATGGCTTTTGACAAGCTTTCTCCACGGCTGCTTATAATGTGATTGCTTCTGAGAAGCGGACTGTGGGCCAGAGGATCCCTCCCGGTCCCGTGTCCTGTGCTCCCATGACTAAGGACTGGAAGCTGTAGGAGTGTCTTCTTAAAAGCATTGCTCCTATGAGAAATAATCTGCTTTCAACTGAAATATCTGGGTCAAAACAGACAGCAAATACATTACCAAGTCTGCTAATTCTTAGTAAACACAAACTATGTGTGCACAGCCATAGAACATATTAGAAAAATATGTTTTGTCCTGAAGTAGACATTTCATGATGAATCAGACCTTAAAGAATGCCAAGAAGTGATATTTTTGGTGGAGGTAAGCGGGCAGTGGGGCAGGTTTGTGACATTTCTGTGTATGCAGTGCCACTTGGCAAGTCCTCGCTCTCACGCTTGGAATTTCATTTTGCTGCCTCATATATCGTACCAAATTCATCCCTGGTTTAACTCTGCTCAAGTTATTAGAGTTAGATCAGGCATGAATTTGGAGTAGCGCTATAAAACATTCATGAGACGAAAACTATTATCTATATTAAAGTAATAATTTATGGTTCTCAAGCACCTTTCAGGGCGAATATCACAGAATGCTTTAAAACATTCATGAATCAAGCCTGGCACCACCACAGTGCTGAGGAGCATTATCTCTACGTTGCAGACGAGAAGCAGCAAAGGGAAATGAAGAAAAGTGTCCCATCGTCACCCGGCGCCAGGCTCGTGCCTGCGAGATCTGTACAGACAGCAAGAGCCTGCGACACTGTTGATTTCTGAGCACTAATATAGCCAGGGAGTGCCATAAATTCTCATAATGTCCCCGAGAACTTGATTTTTCCTAATAAAAGCCATTTTAATTAAAGAACACCCCCACACACACTGCCTTAACTGAAGGATATCTAAAATCTTGGAAGGGTGATACTCCCTATTACTAATACATCTGAAGAGATGCACCCAGAGTATAGAATACTCTGAAATTAAAACAAATTTTCTGACTGACTTCTGCTGTTGGACAGCACCACAGAAAAAGGTGTTTTTTCTCATCCCAGTGCTACTATTGGACTTTTTTTTTGTTCCAGAAAGCATATATATGAGGCTTTTGGTGATACTGGGAGAGTCAAAATTGTCATGTGATGGCTGATATGAGCCCCACTGCTTAAATTTACTCAAAAGGAGGTTTATTTAAGCAGAGATCTGAGATGGGGCACAGAGGCCAGCCCAGGTGGAGGTAGATGCTGTGTTGGAGGCCATGTCCGCCATGTTTCCCCTCAGCATAGGCCCTGAGGGGAACCACCTGGGCTCTATTTTCTGTCCCGTCACCTTCCCCAGCTGTCTGCATTTATTCAGCTGATGTAGTTTATTACCTGCAGCTGCCTTTGTTGCTGAATTGTCCTTTCCCCAGTACTGTGGTTTGCCCAGTGGTCTCTGTGCTGCTCCTAGAGCTTCTGTGAGAAGAAGAGGAAGAGGCAGCTCATGGTGGCTCTCCCTCTGGGTGCTCCTCAGGAGCTGAAGGGTAGGTGGGAGCCCAGTGAATCGTGCTGGAGCAACTGGTTGGGGCTCAAAAATATCAAACCCCTGGTGTTCCTAGGCATGGACGTGTTGGGGTTTGAGAGAGATGTTGCTGAGGAAGAGGTGCAGTGCTGGCCTCCTGAAAGGGAGGAGTGACCATGACAGGGATTTCTTCCCTCTAGCTAATATCCAGCCTGGTCTCAGCTTCCCTCAGCCACCCACCCTGCACCTCTGCCATGCAGCGACCCTGAAATCCTCCCAGGACTTCTTGTCTCCCCTCGTCCCCACAGGAGGGCCCTGCCTGGAGCCTCAGCCCCTGGACCTCTCTTCAGGCCTGGAGCCTCCATGGGGCACAGTGAGCCCACAGCTGCTACCATGGGGCAGCTCTGCTGTCCTGTAAAAACTTCTTTTCTGCTCATCTTTGGGGCCTTTGGCTTGTAGTTTTAATGCAAGTGCCTCTTGCCATGATGGTGTTGGTGTGTTTTACTGTGCCGGAGACAAAGTGAGATTATGTATGTACACAGCAACTGCCATGGCTTTGGGTTTGCTTTGCTCCCAGTCTACATCCTGTGTTGTAGTAAGAGTTAGGAAACATCTAGGGAGCAGCCTGCTTTTTTTTTTTTTTTTTAAAGGGGGTGGGCAGTTGACAGGGCTCTGTTGAGAAAACACAGCACACCTGGTCCTCAGGGGAACAAAGGAGAGAACCAACTTCTTACCTAGTGTCACATTTACAATTGATAATGTTCACCTGTACAACCTGCCCTGCTCATGGCTACAAGTGCTTTGTCTGCTTTCTCAGGGTGCTGGACTTATGCTGTTGGAGTGCTGAAGTGTGCCAAGGCCATCAGTAAGGTATGGTCCTAACATCCCGTATTTATACACTTTCTTACTATCTTCCTGATCTAGATCTGTTTGTGATATGCCATGTATGCTGGTTTGTTTGGTTTTGTTTTTTTTTTAATGTTAGTAGGGCATAACTTAATGCTAGTCTTTAAGATAAATTGTTTGGAATCTAAATTGGGGGGTTCCAGTCAGGCATAGGCAGCTAATTAGCACCTATGTTTTGAGCACATAGTGAACTAGTTCTCTTAAATTAAGTGCCTAAATTCCCTCCATGTTCAGTAGGGAGAGAGAAATGCCTAGAAAAGCCACTCCAGAGGGAGATCCTACCTGCCTAATTTAGGCTGTCCCTCAGGAGGCTTTCAAAGGCACCTAGCTTTCCTACTAGCTATATATGGAATTTATTTTAGAAGGACTGGTTCAAGAGGCACCTAAAATTTAGATGCAATTAGCTACCCAAGTTAGTTGGACTGGATTCTACCCATTTTTGTCACCTGAGGCTGACTGAATTACTCAAGGCACTAATTTAGGAAGCACCAGACTACTAATGGGTAATCCCCTGTACAGTTCAGCAGCAAGGCTGCTCCTGGGCATTTACACCTTCTGCTGTACTGGCTTGTGTGGTGGTGAGGGTGAGATTGGTGTGCATCAGGGAAATGGTCTGACCTAGAAAGCTTGGTGTGTGGTAATGAATGTGTGGTAACGAGCATGGGAGAAAGCAGGAACCTTTGAACTCAGATTTTCTAATGGAAAAATTGTATTTTTGAATTTTACTCTGAGTAACTTGTCTGCTGCTTGGGTGAGACTGGACAAAACAGGTGAAGGAGACTTATCTGAGTAGCTAGTTAGTGTTGTATTGTTCTTTTAACTTAACCAGTGGCATCTACTAAAGCACGAACTTCAGTCACTAATTAATTTATATGATACACAGCAGTGGTTTCTTAATAGATAGGTTGTCTGCACACATCTGGCACATTGTGATCTTTGGTGATGCTCACTCTAGGGTAAGAGGAAAAAAGTGAATTAATTTCCAGTAACTAGCTATTTCTAAAAACTGAGAAAAGGGAACCACAACCAGAATTTGAGGTTACTGTTCTCTAGAGCATAACTGGAAGTACTGGCCTGATGGTAGCGTCTGTGGATCATTATCTTGGGCAGGATAAGAAGTGGAAGACTTGCTGTTCTTCTCTCTGAGGGAGGTTTGTAAAGGGAACTCCTGACAAAAATCCCGAGTCTCATGCTGAAAGTTCAAATTGCAGGAATTATGTTTTTCTTCACCCACTTTCCTAGAATGTTTATAAATATTTCACAATCCAAATTATTACCTCACACACTTGATCTGCTATTGTGTAAGTAAGCGTGATCACTACTTGGCTCTTTGAATCATTCTTGTGCCAGAGTGATACTAATCTTTTCTCTGTCACTTTCGTGTGAATTTATGTCCCAACAAAACTGACATGCCAGCCGGATATTTGGGCTTCACAAGAAGAGAGAATCAATTCACAAGGCACACAGTATAACTGAATTCCACCTAATGTGAAATGTGAGAAGCTCTAAAATGGAGACAAACTCATTTGACCCTCCTGCAAAGAGCCCGTTAGTGTTGCTGCCTCCCTGAAGGCTACTAGTCTTGCTCAGCAGGTGATAACTGGTGCTGTGTTGCTAAGTGGTAGGAGGTGTGTGGAGTGGCCTGTGAGTCAGAGGTGACAATATCTCACCTGAAATCACACAAGCTGAGCGACCCCCTGGGGCTTCTTGCAAACAACTGACAGAGGGTTTGTGTGAAGCCAGAGAAGCTGTGGGGGGATTATTACAGAAACTGTATTGGATTTACACCCTATTGGATTAAATTTAAATTCACGTGCCAGCTGTGTTGTTTAAAACCTATGCTTGATGTCTAAATCAGTAAATTATAACATGCTTATGTTGTGTCTTCATAAATGGCAGTTGTATTGGTTGGTGATAACTCCTGCTGTGATCGCTGTGTCACAGTAACATCCTATTTGTGTTTGTAAGTGCTGACCTATGCAAGTTATGATTTATTTTTTGCAAGGTAGAACTAAGTATCTCACAGCTCGCCATCTCCTTCCCTCTGCTCCTCTTGGTCTGGCTGAAGGAAACTAAACATGGGAATTGTTAGTTGTATCTGGCTCCTGCTTTTTGGCTTCACTCCAGCAAAGCACTTAAACCTGTCCTGCAAAACTCAAGGTTAAGCATGTGCTTAACAGTCTCGCTGGATCAGAGCCATGGAGGAAGGGGAGAAAAGTTGCTCTTGTCAAATTTTGACTGTGACTGACAATTTGGCCTCTACTACTCATGTAAAAAGGTGATTTACTGTAAATCTGTCTGTTGCATTAGTATCTGCATGTTCTATATGCCTTTTAAGTGAAGGAAGCTGTTTACTAAACTGAAGTGCCTCACCTTCCTGGGTGTTTAAAGATTTCATTTATTTATTTAATTTTTCCTCACTTGGCTATGTGTTGTCTTTGAGGTGTTACCCTGTGATTTGTCTTTTAGCCTCTTCCCTTCCCCGTATGACTATCTGAACTGGAAGACTACTCTGCAACACTGATCAAAGACAAAATTAACTCAGCACAGACGCTTAGAGATCTTTGAAGTAGTATAGTCACTAAGAAATTACAACATATTCCTTTAAAGAAATTATTTCTGTGATGTTTTTTCAAGTATCTAGTCTGTACTCCTAAACTGACCTGCTGGTTAGTTGAGGGACTAACAAATCTGACTTTTAAAGTGGGTAAATGCAGGTTAGGAAAGTCTGGTAGAACAGGAAGGCTACAGAATCCAGTTATCTGAGAAAAGTCCTGAAGGATCCTATACCGTGGGAGGAGGCACAAGTGTCCTGACAATATGTACAGGGAACAAATGGTAACTCATGATGCTCGATTACGGTTTCTGGATCATTCATTCAAATTACTTTTGTGTGGCAACTCTGAAGAGGAAGTCTGAGTCTGAGAAGCGCAGCTCTCAAATGCTTTTAGATAAGGTGCAGAGGACAGAAACTTGGAGTCCTGTTTCACTCACATTGGTATTACATTTGTACTCTTGCAGCATCTCTGGGGGCAGCTATGATGATTGCTTACAAAATATTATAAAATTATTTAATGTTTTTCATTAGTTGAAAGTAAAGAAGGCTGCAGGTTATGGAACTGAGCTGCATGTGCAAATTCTATGTGACCCACCAGCGATGTGTAGACAAGTTCAAGAGTTGTGTACAGCCTCATGCACTACTCTGAGTACCGTATAGGATCAAATGTCAATTTAGGTGAAAGATGCACTACTTTTTAGAGACCAAATCTTCGTGCTACAGCAGCATGAGCACTGTAAAGATGAAGATGAGAGCATTAACAATATCAAATAAATCAGGGCTTGTCACAGAATTTAATTTTTGTAAAGCTTATGCCATTCCATCTCCAGCGGTGTTGAAAATACCCTTTGTTGATTTCCCATGCAACAAAATTCATCTTTTACTGTACCCTTGCTATATCTTTGCATAGGGGCTGTAATTACTCAGATCACACAGATTTTTCTTGTCCTTTCTGTGGAGTTTTCTTTTAAAATAGTTTTGTAGCATACCTAGAATAAGGCTGTGGTTTTGGATGCCTTACTGTGGGCAGTCGCAGGAAGGAAGTCATAATCCCATGTTAAGTTATACAGCCTTTCTCTGTAGGGCTCTGTCACGGTGTGTGCACTTGCTTTGAAAAGGTTTTTGCAGACTGAAAAGCTTGAAACTTGAAAGCTGATTGTGGATTTTTCTGGACTTTGAATTCGGAACAGTTTCACAATGAACAGCACATTCATTGAATACGGAACAACTGTAGTACATGGCTTGCAGATCTTTAACAGGACAGTATATTTTTCCTTAGAGTATTTATGAATGAAAAGCCAACAAATTTCTGAAGATTAACTGCGATTCATAAATGTCATAATTTAAAAAAAGTTAAACTGGCATATTATTTACAAAAAATGTTTGTGCAAATCTTTCTGTGCTTATGGAATGGTAAGGCATTTGAAAATGTATGCAACAGTACAGTTAACTTGATATTTTATGAAAAAAATTTACACTCTGATTTCCCGTGGTAATTTCAAATTAAAACTGTTATTTCATGGAAAGTGTATTTAATTTATGTGTCGGAGAAATCTGTATAACTTTAGGCAAGCAGCCAATGTATGACTTTTAGGCATATTGTCAAGGCAACTTTATTATACTCATGAGAATATTTCTGTCGAAATCATGCATACTACCCTAAAAGCAATAATAGTGTGGAGCAGTATTTAACTTAGAGGAAAAGAATCAATCAATATTTGTGCTAGTAAGCGTGCATTTATGAATTTTGTAATTTTGTATTTACTTTTTTTTACCTTGTTTTAATAATAGATGAAAGAGTTATCAGTAAAACTTAAGAAGAATCCCCTGCTAAACTACGAAAAAAGAATTATAATAAATCAAACAAGACAGCTTTGAGATGTATGGAAAATACTGAATTCTTTAAAAAAAAAAAAAATTTATCTCAGGTCTAGTGCTCCTGAAATCAGTGAAGAAATTGCCACTGCTCGTAGAGCAAACTGGAATGTACAGTGAATTATTGTGGTCCAAACTTAATTACTATCATTATCAAAAACTGGCATGATTTTTGTTTTAACTAATTCATATACATTAATGAAAAAAAATTGAGTTAATTGTGATTTAGGTTGGTATAAAAGAGAACAGAAGCTAATTACAGTCACTTTAACTTTCTGCCATTCAGTTACAATGTTATTTAGTAAACATTTATGGAGTGGGCTGTGAATAAATACAAGTCTAATACTAAGAAGCTTAGAATGAACACAGTTGATCAAGTGGGACTGTTAACTTTTTATATGTAAAATTATGATTATGCCATCAAAGTCATGTAGTGAATCTTCAATATAAACGTGAGAAAATATACTAACAAATTGGGAGCAGAATATTCACTAATTTTACTCTGTTTCTTTTAAAAAGTTGAAAGGAAGCATTTGCAAAATTTTCTATTGGAGTTTAAAAAGGAAGGAAAAAAAACCCCAACAATAAAAAACCCAACCAAAATCCCAGAACAATACAAAAAGCCCAATGAACTAAGAAGAAAAAAAAAATAATCAGTGGGATTTAGGCATTGGAAGTGTTTAAGGATTTTACTCAAGTCCTTGAGCAAATACAAATGTGCTTGGATCAACAAATGGCATGCAAATGAAGTTCACTTTAAAAAAATTTAAAAAAAATATAAAAATGTTCATGAACACTAACTAATACCTCAGAGACAGACTATAAAAACAAACTCTTAAGCATCTGGTGGAGTTAATTGGGGTGTAGTCATGAAACATACATCTTTTTTTGACAACTTGTAGCCTGCTTTTTTCATGGGAAAGGATGAATTTTGGCATAGAATCACAGAATGGGTTGGGTTGGAAGGGACCTGAAAGTCCATCCAGTGCCACCCCCTGCCCTGGGCAGGGACACCTCCCACCAGACCAGGTTGCTCCAAGCCCCCTCCAACCTGG
>JAOXNO010000052.1:1913330-1939338 GCA_028565335.1 Limnodromus scolopaceus | reverse complement strand
CCTGGCCTTGAACCCCTCCAGGGATGGGGCAGCCACAGCTTCTCTGGGCAACCTGGGCCAGGATCTCACCACCCTCAGAGTGAATAAAAATTTCTTATTGTATGATTTAATATTTTTCAGTTATAAACAGAAGTGCAGATAGCTTTCAACATATACTTTGATTTTCTTTTTTTTTTACTGGTGAATTTTTCATGAACTCCCATTTCTGTTCCATATAATACCAGAGTATATTTGCCACATGATCGTCTTGGATGTGAATTACCTCCTGCAGGTCTTATTTTTTTTCCTGTTATCTTTATTGGGATCCTACCAACTTTCCAATTTATGTATTTCAGTGAAGAATCTAAATTAGGTGTGATGCATCTGGGGCAAATAACTCCTGTGACACTGTGAGATTTGTTTGTTTAAAATCAGGCTGGCAAGGCAATTAAGTATGCACTTTTTTTTACTGCTCAGTAAAGCAGTTAATCATATTTTAAAGTGTAAGTGTGGATCGAAGTACTTGATTGAATCAGATCTTTTGAAGTTCACTGACCTGTAGTAAATTGGGAATTTCATAGCTGACTGTACAATTAAACTTTGACTCCAGGGGATATTTAGGTTTAAATTTCTCATTAGAAAGTAATTCTGAAGTGAGCATTTTTTTCTCCTGACAAATGCAAAGAAGCTGTGAAGAGGTTAAACAAATTTTATTTTGGCATTCAAATCAAACCTTGATGCACAATTATTCTCACTTTTTCTGCTTGAATTATAAGTATATTGGTAATAGCTTAACTTCCAGTTAATCTTTGAACTTTCAGCAAACTTTCTTCCACTTTTTCTAGGTTCTATTCATATGTAAAAAAAAAAATACCTTTTTTTATTTGTTCCAGTCTCTTCTGAATCACCTTAAAGAAAAAGGGAGGCAGCAACATGGTATAGAGTTATGTTCTACAAAATCCCATTCGGAATGAAAGGTCACTCTCTGTTGATGCTTAAAGTGTTAAATTTGGCAACTACTGAATGCTTTCTCACCCCAATAAAGTGACTTTCAATGAAAGTAATTGAGAGAATGAAAAAAAAAAAGATTCCTGAAGGCCTATTCAGTTATCAAGAATAACCCTCTGCTTATTGGAGTATTCAATTACTGTTGGAATGCTGGTCAGGATTCCCAGTTGCCATATATTGGCAAAGCCCTACTGGAGTCTGTAATACTTTTTATGGTTTATGTTATTTGAAGATTTGCCTCCAGATGTGATGATATAAAATAATACCTGATGATATAAAATAATCTGTGAATTGGAAACTTCATTAAAATTTAATTCAGAGTATTTATGTCAACAAATAAGTGTCCTAATTTAGAAGCAGGGGTTTGCTAGGAGTGTCACAATACGACAAATAAATTGTCTGACTTGTTCTGTGTTGGGTATGTTTTTAACATTTTCCAGAGGAAAAGAGGCATCTCTAATAATATAAATTCAGGGGCATCTGTACGTTATCGCTGTTTCTCTCAAAATGAAGATTTAGTCTTTTCTTCGTGTATCAGATTCGCCTGATGCTTCCTATGGAATCTGCTTCCACGGCCAGACATAATTAATCCTCTGTTCATCAAGGACTTTTGGAAGGGGAGATTTCATTTCTTTCCCCCCTCCTTTTAGAAAAGCCAATTCTCTACCTGGACTTGATCCTCGCATTTTATTTGCAGGTTTCTTGCTTAGCTACTTGTAGGGATGCAGCAACATAGATACTTAATGTGTATAATTCCTTCCTAAGATAGCCAGGTGCCTGTATGGGGTTCGGTGGTGGTAACTTTGGAAGGACCTTATTCCCATGACCCAATTCCATCTGCTTTGGGAAACTTGCTTGGAGCCAATTTGGAACTTGCATGTGTTTCACCCTGTGAGCAGCGACCACATCCATCTGTTTCATCATGTAAAGAGTGGAGACAAACACTTGGATGGTGATGGCTGAATGTATATCACAATATAGAGACTCTGAATGAGAGGTTTGCATGGACACAGCAAAGAGGAAGCATCTCGAAGCAACACTGCAGCCAGACAATTAGGACACAAATGATGTATGCCATATGGTCATGTAACTGCACGTCACACATACATGATGCAGAGATGGCTATGGGAAATACTCACTTTTTTTTCACTTGATTCTGCTTCCTTTTGGCTTCTGCACCCCTTTGGTGCATAGCAGGGAAGTAGGTATTTGTGTTTAGTGGAAGAAATTACACTGACTAACAGACACAAGCATTTCACTCATAAATTGGTCATGGACTATTGCTGAATAGACTGACAACCACCACAAATGGTGCATTAAACACGTAACGAACCCAGGCTGAACTCCTGGCCCTGTTGAAGCCATTGGAAGTTTTGCACTTTTTTGGAGGGGGCTAAATGAGGCAGCATTTTATGTTGGTTTCTAATTGTTTCCTAATCACTTAGTAGAAAATTAGAAATGATGCCTTAAAGAGAGCATCCTTTTCCTTTGTGCAACTACTTCGTAGACATTAGAGTTCTCCACAGGCAAAATATGGTGTTCAACAGGGGCTGAGGAGGAGGTGGCCAGACCTGGTTCCCAAAGTAGTAGATGATGTTTCCATAATCTGTGATGCCCTGTAAGAGGAGGATGTGCTGGCCTTGTGTGCGTCTTAAACGCTTTCAAAAATGTCAGGAGCTGTTGTCCTAAAACGTGGAAGGAATAAAGCACCATCGTGGATTTTGTTGAAGTCTCTCACAAAAAAACAATGTATGTGGTGAGATTACTTCGGTCAAACCTCCTGATGAGTAGGAAAAACTTGTGTGGGCTAAGTATTAGCAGTAAGCCTAATGCGCTTGTTTGGGGAACAAATTAATGTGTGTGAGCGACAGGAGGGAATAAAATCCACTCTTGTAGTGAGATGGAAGTTTTACTGTTGAGTCACTGTCTCTAAGAAACTACAGAAGCCACCTAGGGCTCGATGGCCCCTCGAAGGTGTAAGGTTTAGTGTCATGATGTTACGTCCTTCCTTTGACTGGAGTTGGAGAAATAAAAGGAACAGGATGGGTGAAATGACGCGTTCTGACCTGGACCAGGAGGAGAATCCCAGTGAGAGCTTAGGGATGGGATCGGGGAGATTGAAAACGATACCGGTTTGAAGTGGTTCCTTCTTATTTTACGTAAGCATTGAGTATGAGTATTTTATATATGCATTGCAAATGAGTATTGTGGATATTGATGGCATGAATTATAATTGAAACTTTACATAGGTTTTAAATAACTTTCTGCTGTATACTGTACTTTCTGCACATCCCTTTATTGGGGGGGGGAGTGGAAATGCATTTCTGTTGGTTTTCACATCAAAACATCTAAACCCCCATTTTTCCCCACGTGGGTGAGGCAAGGTGGTGACGTTGATGTGAGACCCTGGAGCTGACGGGTTCCACCAAGGGGAAACCCTCGTGTGCCGCGCTCTCGCCTCCTCAGAGCCCCGCGCTCTGCCCACCTGTGATGTCATAGTAAGGAGGGGCTTTTCTTCTGCAGACTCCTCCCTCGGAATCTCCTTCATCACCATGGCAACAGCCTTATCTGCCGCCCTAGAGCCTTTCCCCTACAACAGCGAAATCAACAATGGCGCGAGTCAGCAGCCGGGCTGGCAACAACCGCCTCCCAACAACACACCCCACAACCAGCCAGTCCTTGGCACCTATGGCTGGAAGCAAAGCCTGGTTGAAAGCAGAATACACAAACACCCTTTAAAAATAATAATAATAATAATTATAATTTATCTGTGAGCCCAGTTCGTTATCAGCGCGGTTTGGGGTCTGGCCGTAGTCTCGTGACTCGTTGGGGTTGCCCCATTGAAGTCAACGGGAATACGGCCCTGCCTCGCTGGGGCAAGGCTGGCTGGAAATACTCCAGTGCCAACGGAAGGATTTGGACCTTCTGCAGGATAGGAACTCCATAAGAGTAAGGTCTGCAGGGTCAGCCCCTTGTTTTAATTTGTAACCCAAAAATTTATATCCAAAGTACCTTTCTTTTGCTTAAAAATAGCATCAAGCTGATTTTGCAAAAAAAGCACAGATCCTTATAGTTCACCTAGGCAAATGCTCCCTGAAATTTGTAAGTATAACCTGTTGTAGGGCTGGCCCACAGTGTTTATAGCTCTGGTAAAATTATAAAATAAACAATTCATGTAACATAAACAGTCTGGTTTTTGCTAACAGAATAT
Source organism: Limnodromus scolopaceus (assembly GCA_028565335.1). Lineage (NCBI taxonomy): Eukaryota > Metazoa > Chordata > Aves > Charadriiformes > Scolopacidae > Limnodromus > Limnodromus scolopaceus. Next base: position 1,935,140 of record JAOXNO010000052.1, on the reverse strand, counting down.
ATGGAGCCAAATTCTGCCATCATAGGCATTGCTACAGTTCTCCAAAAAAAAAAGGTCATTGCTGTTGAACTTTAAGAATTGTTTTAAACGTAACTTTTCATCAAATTCACTTAATATATCATAAATATTCAAGATGAAGTTAAAATGTTTTAACAATATTTAATTTTAAGATTGTAGCTGAACAAAAACACTTTGTGCCATACTCTGTTTGAAGCCATACTCCTTATTTAAAAAGGGTATTTATCTTCTTGACTTCACACGGATTTCTGTATTTTGATGTCTTATACTCTTGCAAGTGACAGAAAGTCTGAGCCTTACGGATAAAGCATAACAGCAGAACTGTATTATGCTCGTGACCCTGGGTATGTCCTTATTTTTATACTTAAAAAGCTCCCATTGATTTCTGTGGAAGTTTTAGCTGTGCAAAGACTGCAGGATCTGGCTCCATAAAAGCAGCATTTTACACTAGACTTAAATATATTTAAATACTTAAAAGTCTACTGATAGAAGGGGTTCTTCACTACCACATCATATACTAGAATTACTTTCACTAGCACTGTATTCTGTGTCCAATAAAAAAACCACCCAACACTACTGCTTACACTGAACTACAGGTCGTTTCAGAAACATTTCATCAATTGCAAGTAAAAACATTACGTTCTGTTGCGGGTTTTGAACAGATTTGATTAATCAGCAGGTCACCGTTAGGTTAGTTTGCTTGTGCAACACATTACAGTTTCCCTACAGAGTTCTTTGCATGCTGCAAGAAAATCTCAGAGCAGAAGTGTCATAAATGATAAGCATGCTGGATTTGTGATGCCTTTGATATCCCAAGAACTGCAAAGTCATTGTAAAAATTAAATATATTTAGTTCAATGAGAATTACTTCTAATTAGTGAGCATATCAAAGGTTCTTGGCCAATTGCATATTGACTTTGTTCATGGATCGTATGAGATGTCCCAGGTCTATGGAGCTTGTTTCTAGCATGAGGTGTGGAGCTCTCATTAGCTAGCTCTAATAACATGCTATTTGATCTTTATAAAAGATAGTCCTTTTGTGCTGAGTGATAGAACAAAATAGTTTATCAGCTAGAAGGGATGCATTGGAAAGCATGCAGTGCTTTTTATTTCTTGCAGAGTAAAAACCCACCAAAGCAAAGGTCAGGTCACTTTTTTGAAGACAGAGCCACTTTTTCTTCAAGGTTTCACCTACTGCCTGAAAAGAGTCATGATACTCGTATTAGTGCCTGCTTTTAAGCTTTCATAAACATCACTCTGCAAACCCCTGGGAGTGGTTGGTACCATAGAACATCTCTTTCAGCAGTTTAAAGTGGCTACAGTACGATGTTGAATAATAACCTGATGAATATCTCTGTGCTACATTTTATGAGCAGACTTCGTACATCTGCTAGTCAAAGCAACTGGTTTGATACTACTTTTTCTTTTCTTTTCTTTTTTTTTTTTTTTTTTTCAGATTAGGGCTTTCTTTTAGGTTTCCTAAAAGACTAACATGTAAATCAGGTAGATTTAGTTCTGGCTACTGGTATGAAAAACATTATTCTGAAACTCAAAGTTAGTATGCAAATTCCTGGATACGAAAGAGAGAGACACTGCAGTGAAGTAGGTTAAATTCTGAGATGATGGTGGAGAGATACACAGGTGATCAATTCATTGGAAAATCCATTTTTTTTTTTATGCTGGTGACTAAAAATGGGTTCTGTTGTCCAACGTAAGGTACGTAAGCTTGAAAATTTTGGTGTCTATTCGCTGTCGTGAATACTAACATACTCATTCCTTGCCTATAAAGTGATTAGGCAGAAGAATTGGAGAGGAGTAAAAAGAGCTTGTTTGTGATTAGGACAACCTTGTTACTGTCATGAACTGCAGCTGAAATTATAGTCTCTAGCCCATTTATTACAATAAATATTGAGGGATTGTTCTTTTTTTAAGAAAAAACAAGTTACAATTTACTTGGCCTCCTTCAATGTTAAGTGTTTTTTCTTAGTGTTTTGGCTTGCTGTATGTGTTTATCTCTTACAGCACCTTAGTGCTCAAACCCTGTAATTCTGTAACAGCTAATTTTACACTTGCCAGGTCTTTAAAATGAACAGTTTGATGATAGCGCAGATTTGCAAGGCAAGTTATTTTTCTCATGTAAACAACACTTTAATAATTTAGTAAGTGAATTTCCTCGTTCACTGTTTGTCTGCAATATATAGAGGGAAACTATTGTGATGCAGAGCACGACAACCTTTGTACAAATCAAGATAAACATGAATCGATGAAGGAAAATCTTATTGCTTTCGTAGAACATACTGCTCAAGAAAAAGTAAGAAAGATGCCAGTATTTTGTTATTTGATACATTTAAAACTGGACAGTTCCTTTAGGTGATACCTCAAGAGCAAAATAATGAGGAGAGCTCCAAGTATTCCCACGATACTAAATATTTATAATAGAATTGTGTTCAAAACTTAATAATGGTTTCTCTAGGTTTATCCCTTGGGATCAGATAATGGACAGTAATAGACATTTTCAAAGTAATACGCTGATTTGGCAGGACTTTGTAAGAAAATACTGTATTTTTTTTGCAGCTGATGTTTCTGAATAGTTCCAAATTAAATTCTGTACAAGTCACACTATTTACATGTGGCACTCAGTGAGCATTTAATTAAGCTACTGTAAGAGCATGTTAATGTCAATTTCTAGTGAAGCATACAGTTTTGGGGTTTTAAATCAGTGATGCATGTGATGCTCATGTATGAAAAAGCTTTTCTTTAAATATGTGGGACCAATAGATCACCTTCAAGTGACGGTGGGCAGGTCAGGTAGAAAGAATACGTGGTCAGACTTGGGCTGTTACTGTTTGGTGAAATACTATGTAATTCTTTTTTTCATTACAGCTGTTTGTGCATTTGTTCTTATATATGAAAAGCCAATGGCAAGTCCTTTTAAATATTTAATATTTTGACAACAGTATTTAGGTTATAATGATTAATTACAGAAATTCTTTGTCATCTTCTGTGCAATAAAAGGATTTTTCTAAATCCATAACATAATTAGAAGTTTGCTTTTGATTAATATTTAAGGTACTGGAGTCCCAAACTCACCTTTCAGGAATATTTATACCGTTTCTTCTTGTGAGAAAGTGAACAGAAAGAAATCTCAAGACAGGTATATTTAAATTTAAGCTTTTGTAAAATAGAAGTTTTAAACACAGCTTCCCTCATAAAGACATTGATAGAAAAAAGTGCTATGCAGGCAGCGCTAGTATGTGTATGATGCGATTACTGATCTCCTGTGGCATCTCTCCTTTTCAGTTGAGGAGAAAGAGAGTAACAACTTGCTGTATTTATGAATATAAATGCCAAAAAAGTGACCTGCTATCCTCAACTTTTCACATCGGCCTATTGAATTGAAGCGCGTTTAAAAACAAAACAACAAAAAAACCCAACTGCGTACTTTTCACTCCAGAATATCTTGAGGTTCTGATCTGCTCTTTGGATAGTGTTAATAGTTTGGGGAGGGGGGTTATAAAGTGGTAACTTGTGGTTACAGTAGCTGGAGTCCCTCTGTGTTGGGAGAAAGAAGAGGCAGAGCTCCTGGACATGGAGAACTTGGGGAGTTTGGCTGCTCTCCATAGCCCCAGGCAGATGATACATCAGATTTACGGTTCCAATTAAGCAGCCTATTCAAAATGGATTTATGCACCACAAATCTTTGTGGTTTGTGCAATTTAAAAATAAAAAAGAAGGGACAAACTTGACTTTATTGTTTGAAATTATGCAGTGCTAACATTTTACCACTCAAAGCGAGGACGCACAGCTATTGCAACAGTACCGTGAGAGTTCTAGTGTCCACAAAACAACTGCGAGCTCTTAATTTCATGTAGGATCTGTGTTTAGTACTTTGTATTTTTCCCTTCTCAGGCTTTACTGTTTGCGTTTTTTCCATGTGACTGTCTTTTCACCATCTATTCTTTTCTTCTGTTTCCTAATGGTGTTATACCTTGCGTCTTATACATCATTAAGAATAATGAGAAACCATCTGATGAGGCAGTTATATGAATCAATACAAGACGGATATTTAAACAAAAATTTTTGCTATATCGGATCTAACTTGTTCTCTATAAACGAGTACAATTCTTGCAGGCTAATAGGAGGAAGATGCAGTGAAAGTCGCTTGTTTCTTTTAAGTCAAAAAGTTCAATTTGGAATATAGCAGGGAGTGTATCTTTTGAGCAAGGTAACACTTTCTAATGTTGGGACAATAACGTTGACCCAACTGTAAACAGTAAATTCAGCCTGGAACATGGAGCAAGGCTGGAAAGTGCCAGCAGGGCGAGGTCAGGGACAGAACCAACTACTTAAAGGTTGTTTAAGGTTCTGGTTCTTTTATGAACAAATTACATAATGCAGCTGCTTGTGACAGCAGGGTTGGGAGGACCTTTGCAGTCCTTTTCATTCTATGTACGCGTCATCTTTTAATAAGGGCATTGTGAATATGCAGAAAGTATCTTTTTTAGCACTTCTTTGATTGACTTCTTGATAATTTGGAACTGCCTTATCAAAGGGATGAGTTTTTTGACTGCACGATGCTATTTGACTTCAAAAATTTCAGGGAACAGCTGTAGAATTTCTTTCATCTCTGCTTAGTCTGTGTCAAGGAACATTGTGAAATCGTTGGGTTTAGCAACTGCCAATTTCAAATTTGTTTGGTCTTCACGGAGAATTGATACTAAAATATTTTCACTCTCTCAACTGGAGTTCATTTTATGTTGACTTCAGGTTTATGTTGACTTGGGGCTTATGAGCCCCAATCGTAACATACACATAATAACAGCAGAATTAGTTTGTGACTATGGTAATACATGTACTGAATTAGAATAAGGTATTTCTAATTCCAATTCAAGTGAAATTCAAGGAGCTCAGATCACTTTCAAAATAAACAGCTTGGTGACTAATGTACTTTCCGTTGTTTAAATGTGTGTTTACTGCACGTGTGATGTGTAAATTATGCGTGTTTCTCACTTCCAGCACATAATGTCTTGTTCTCTAAAGTGTTAGGGGTTCCTCACCTCTGAAACCTGCTACACAATTTTTAATGGGTTTGTTTCACAAAATGTTCAGGGAACTTGGACAAACAGAGTAAGATTAACGGTCATACAGTTAAGTCTGAATTGCTACTTTGATACATGTAATATTACCGATGAAACAAGTTGTCCTGATATAACTTGCAGTTTTGTGCACACAAGTTATATTTTACTGTAATTACATTACATTTTATCTGTTGTTTTCACATGATAATTTAAATTCCACTTCCCAATAAAGAAACAATACTGCACTGAGTGATGTATCTGTGCTGGAACCGGGGTACTTTGTCAAAAACTCACATCAGTGAGAAAGTATTGAATGGAAGAATTTTTGATAAATCTATAAGATTTGCTATCAGCATACAGAAGTATGCTCTCTTCCATGTATTCTTCTTAATATGCCTTAAGAATTAGTTAAAGTTTAGTTCATTTCCTGCATAATTTGACAGCTAGAAGTTTGACCATTAGTAGGGATTGTTGATAATTTTGATTTAAAAGAGGCAGTAAAGATTTCAGCATTTGATTTTAAAACTCTAGCTAAGAATTATTAAATGCTTTCTCTTTAAAAATCTAGAATTTGTTATTTTGGGGCATGGAAGTTGAAATTATTTTTCAATTCTTTTGCATCCTCCCCCAGACACAGGATGTTAATCCAGAATGATGAGTAAACTGTTTAATACAGGTAAAATCAGTTTGGATTATAAGTAATCTGTGGACATGTAGAACTTTTGTATTAGTGCTAATGCTGTTCAAGATGTAATGCCACAGCTGGACTACACACAGAATCGATGGTAAGCTGAGTAAACAGGACACTTGGAAAAATAGACACATAGCTTATGCTTTTGTAAAAAAGAATTGTTCAGGGAAAACACTGAAAATAAACTGAGAGGTGGTATTTTTTAATGTGGAAAAATCTGAGGTTTATCGAAGAGTAGGAATACAGAACAGTTTTTGTAGGAAATTCAGAATATAGAACGTTATTCTGAGCTAATTAATAATTACAAGACAACTGGTTTTGAGTCTGTTTTATATAAAATGATTTATAGGTGTAGTGGTAGGGTAACCCTCAGTGGAATTATAAGATGTTCGTATTTAACTCCAGGCAATGGCTTGAGCTACAAAGCTTGAGACAGGCATTTAACTTTGAGTGCTTGTCACAAATGTTTATAGCAGTTGGGAATATTGATTTTGACGGTTTTGCTTGGATCGGCTTTTGCATTATCTCAGCCTTAAACTGTGTTGCTGTTAGAGGGTCCTGTGCTCCCAGATGTGGTGTCCTGAGAGTGTATGAAAAGTGTATGAAAATACTTTTAAGTATGAATAAAAGACAACTAGAAGTATAACTGCGCCCGGAATATGATGAAAGTTCTTTTAAGAAAAGGAAGTGACGAAGGTTCTGATGTTAAAATGGTGTAATTTGTGCTCTGCCTGCCTGAAACATATAACTGTATTTTTTCCAGTGTTTGCAAGCTTAAGTACTTTGCTCTTCTTGCTCCAGGTATCATTATAAAACCATTCACTTCATGGTTGTATGCCTGTGTGGCCAAAAAAAGGAATTAGATCCCATTAGCCAAATCTTCTTGTTTGTGGATACTTTCTCTAGAGTGGGTAGAGACTCATCAGACGCTTAGAATGAGAAAGAGAGGCAAAGAAACAAACATAATTTAGAAGAACAAAAAAATCTCTTACAGAGCTAAAAGAAGGTTCTGCACACATACTGATTTATCATATCCTCTACTTACAATTCTATGAGAATAATTTAAGTCTAAGAGATCATTTAAGTCTCAAAACTGTGGTTTTCTGCACAGAATTAATAATAAATAATATCAAATAATGAAATATAACAGAATTTTTTATCAAAAGTGCTGGTTGGACATTGTGATTGTCTGTTGTTTCCTCTGGTTTTTACATTACCAGATGAAAAGGGTGTATGTTGCTTGTTACCACTGTAGAGATGGTTTCATTCTTGCTTTGAAAGCCCTCAAGGAAGGTGGAATTATTTAAGAAAGGTAGAATTATGTTGAATAAGGGCAACTGTTCAGATGTCCAGTTATTTCAGTCAAAGTTCTACACAGTTTTGAATAATAAGATGTGTATTCAAATAAACGAATTGCTGTAGGTCTCCCACTAGGTGCCTAATTTCAGAAACATTTTAAACTTGTATTACTTCTAAAACGACTGTTATTTTGATTGTTCTGACTTTGTTTACGAAGGAAGGCAGTTTGCAATGTGTTCTCATCAGTATTAACTCTTATTGAAGATTAGAATGAAAATCTCAGGATTTGAGTTCTGTAAATCTGGGGTAAACATTAATGTGATCAAAATCCATGCCTTCAGTTTAATTCTTTCCTATAGGTTCTTTTGTGATTTGTGTATAATAATTATAGGGGAAAAAATAATTCTGTTTAGGATTTTTGTCTTTAGCTTTTCTGTTTAAAGCCTTACTCAAATGTTATGCAAAAAGAATGGAAATTTTTGTTAACGTGAAAGGCTAAAATATATTTAATCCTGACATAATGATATATGTGATTCTGCTGCCTAAAAGGGTAGAAAGATGGTGAGGCAGAGAATGAAAGGAATAAAAAAAGGAATAAAAAAATATGTAGATGGAAGGTTATGATCTGGATTTGTTTTGAAGCAGGTTGTTGCGAGTTTCTCATCAGGCCTGTGATTAGATCTGCACATATTAAATAATGAAAGCACATCATACTAGATGGCACGTTTGAAAACAACAGATCAGGATAGTTTATGATTGCAAAATAATTTTAGGACTTATTTTCTTGACCTATTTGAGTTCTCTCCAGCCACCGTTCTGAGTGCGGCCACTTTCTGTAATACAAACATTTGATTCCCACTATAATATAAACATTTGAAACCCTTGAATTTATTCTGCCAGTTTTCTGCTACAACCTTAAGATAAAAGTCCTTTCTGCAGTGAATGGAGACTAAAGTAGAACTGGTACAGCACTTTGGTGATAAAGGGGCTTTATGCTGTATCCTTGACCCCAAATTCACTCTGTGTCTCTTTGCTGTGTGTTCTTGGTAACAAAGGTTTCTGAATCTTAGTGTACTTACTTGCTAGAATAAAACTCTATTTTTAACACAGTATCTAGAATATGATACATATATATAATCCCTACAGAATATGTTTACCCCCTTAATTTTATTTCCTAAAAATAGTAGGTTGCTATTTATCAGACAATAGCAACAGTGGATGAGGCAGTCGAATAACAGTGTGACTGCGAAGTAAGTTCATGTCCCTGACCTGGAGATGGCCTCTGCTCACAGTTTCAGCTTTGGAATGATCTCATCTGAAGTCCTGAAGTATGTTAATGCTGCAAAAGCAGCATTAACAGCATCGTATAAGCCCATTTAGAGAGGATTATACTTCTGTCCCTTCATTTAGCCTCTCGTTTATCACAGAGTTTGGAAACCTTCAGGAAGCATGCTCTTAAAATTGAGGCATTATGAGTATGCTTTTAAAAGATACTTCTAATTCTGATGTGTACTATTTGTGACAAGAATGGACTTTTCTACTCTCATACTGCAAAAGTTGTAATTACAAAAATGACAAAATGTAGGTGCATTAGTAGATAATTACTTCTAGACCTAATCAGAAGTTCAACTGTCTTGGACAATTGAACACTCATTCTTCTATTTTTACTGTTCGAGATAATTTTTTAGCATAATGAGCCACATCAGTTACACTTGTATAAAAGTGCTGTTTTGTATATATTTGTGACTATCCTGTATTCTTTTTGGCCTCAGTGGATTTAATTTCATTTTACATCAGTGCCAGTGATCAGCATTTGGCCTGTTTGACAAGGAGCTGAAAGCAGTATCTCTATTTGGAATAGCCAGCACATCACCGATAGCAGATATTCTCTGTATTGTTGGGTTTAAACAGGAATCACCCTCTCCTACTTCAAGTTACTGCAATGCAGTCACAGAATCACAGAATATGGGGTTGGAAAGGAGATCATCTAGCCCAACAAACCAAAGCACTATTTTTCATAAACCCATTTTTTACCTCCTTCACACTTAGCATCTGTTAAAGAAAAAAGGAAAAAGATGCATTCACTCATTTTACACACGCTTTTAAAAAGTATGCTGTAACTTTAGATAATAATAAGGTTTATAAAGTGTTTTGCAGTCCACATGTACTTAGGTTGACAGTTTCCTCATTAGAGAAGTAAAGTCTCCATTTTTTTTTTCTGTAATTCAACTGTATTTCAAAATTCAGTTATTTACTATCAGTTTGGGGGTGTCTGTAAGCCTGCAGTATAACTAAAAAGGTGGTGAATCTACACTTTCTATAGCAACTATTTAAATCAGCTCAGTTTGGGTGGCAGGGTAGTAATTTTGCTTAAAAACTGTGAGCACCTGCAGCATGGTATGTGTAAAAAGAAGCTGGGAGTGGTGAATGCCTCTACAGAGAGGTCCTTGATTCTTAAAACATCTTAATTAAGATTTTATATGTGAATAATTGTTAAATCATCAATTACACTTGCTGTGAAGCGTCTTCAGCACTTACTTTCTTGGGATGTAAATGATACTGCTTGTGTGTGTGGTACACAGGAAATCCCTTGGATGTACTGTGGCACTAATTAGAGGATTCTGCCTCTTCAGCTGGGATGTCAAATCCAGCACTGGTCTGTCCAACGTCGTTAAAGCTAAACTGAATCTGCCCTGTAGCTAAGGGCATAGTAACCTAACACTGCGGAGGTTAAGTGGCCTGATGACAGCCTGGCAGCTATTGTCAGAAGTATTTCTCCTCAGAGGTTGTATAAAAAAATTAATCTGTATTAATCTTGTAGCCCAGTGCTGTGTGCTGCTTGTGTCCCTTCCACAAGAACACGCTCGTTTAGCACGGACTGTTCTGGAACATCAAAATAAATCTTGATCGAGTGGAAGAGCCGGGGATGAGTTAACCACTTTCTGAAGTGCTTGCAAAGACAGCCTCAATAAATGTGCTTTATTATCGGAAAATTAACAACCCGGTGTCTGAGGGAAAGAGGCGCAGCAGCTTGTTCGTGTTTGCCATTTGTACTCGGTAATAGATGGGGATGTGGCTGACAAACACGGGGAGGGGAATATGGGTATTTCTGGGGCTGGGTGTAGAGGATAAGCAGTGGATTTTCAAATATATTTATCTATAAGTATCTTGACTTTGCTTTCTGCTCACTGAGGAGAGCAACTGAACCATTGCAGGAAAAAAACCATTAGTTTGTTGTTGTAGTCCAGCGGTAATTCACTATATTGTCTTCTGGTGGGTTTAGGAAGAAAGTAGAGTGGCCTTAGGCAGCTTTTCTAGTGACAATGACTGTCTGAAATTGGTCATTCGGGCAGCCCTCTGAATTTTGTTATTTCCTAGAACACGCTGCTGCCCCATTTCACTCTGGAAAAACTTGTAAATAAGGAATTCTTGATGCAAACTTGACTCTTTCCCATTAAGCTTTGAACACTTCACGTTAATGAAGCCCCAGTGAAATGATGTGAAAGATGACATTGTCAACTCAGATTGATAAAAAAATTAGTTGAAGAAATATCTAGGCATATGCTTAAACCGGCAAGGACTGGAAGGCATTTTTTCAGCCCAGATAGCATGAGCGTAATTGAGGAAAAAAGAAGCCGTTGCAGACGGTGAGAGCAGCGAGAAGACCAGTGACCACCCAAAGTTTGCTACGGGGGAGTTCCTGAGGTAGGATAATCAACCGGAGCAACTGCCAAAGCCCAGGCTCTAAGAAACACGTTTATTAACAAATCAAACTTGACTATTTGTAAAGAGAGTGAATGGAATCATTCATCCCTATGGGGAGATGCTCACGAGTAGGGAAGTGAACTGAGAAATGTGTGACTTGGTCCCAAGGGGTCGGTGCCAGAGAGAATCCGGCAGAGACGAGGGAATGAGGATTTCCAGGAGCGCGGCAGCTTGTGGTATTGGCATGGTCAGGGTAAGGGAGAATTACCTATAATTATGTAAAATGCCTGGGAGAACTGGAAAATACCGGCGTCTTCCTGTAAGGGAGGGTGTTACCTGGGCCACATACGAGCTGCCTTGTTTGAAGCACTGCCAGGCTGGGGTTGATCTGTAAAGGCTGAGCTACGAGCATACACAGCAGGGCCGGGATTTTCTTTTTCCCCTCCTGTTCACGCCTTAACATAAAGTGCCCTTGGAGTCATTAGCAGCCAATAAAAAATTCAAGGAGCTGATTCATGGTCAGTGAAGTGGAAAGGAGAGCTTGGAGCTATTTTCACACACTCCTTTCTGAATTGCACTGTCCTCTCATCAACTATCCTTGGGTATTTCACACATTTTGATCTCATTTCATTAATAGAATATGTTTCTTTGGTCAGTAACAAAGCCAATGATTGAAAAGAGTTTGGCTTAAGGTGGACCGAGAACTGTTTCTTCTTTCCTAGTGCATGAAAGACGTTCTCCTTTCAAATGTTACTGTGTTATCCTGAAAGTGCTGGAAAAAACCCTCTATTTCTTTCATGCCCCTGTATACATAGAGGAATAACTCCTTGTACGCCTGCTGAGGCTGTTGCTATTTTCTCCAAAGGTCTCTCTTTTTGGTGGTGGCATTTATGTCAAATGCTGACCTTTTATTTCTTTATCACCTGTGACAATGTAGTTTAAATTTTACTCTTCAGGAGTGAGAACTCAACAATATTATTAACTGTGTATTATTTCTGCATATGGGCTTTTTCATTTATATTTGCACTCTGTAACACCAGAGGCTGTGAGTTTTTAGAAACTCGTTTCAAGGTCTGCTCACAAACGTTAAAAACATGCATGTTGTTTTCCGTACATATAGATAGCTGGAAATCAATGGTTAGTGGAAATGAGACATTGTCTTGTGTGCAAAAGTGCGCTTTTTGAGAGTAAATGCAGATGAGACACGTGCAGTGAACACAAGCAACTGCTTGTATTTTGGGCTTCATTTTGAAATTTCAGTCTGGAGTTTCCTTATTTATTTGTGAATCAAAGGCTGCGTGCACAATTGCCTTCCTGTGCACAAGAGAAGGATCAAGAACAAAACACAGGCTTTTGTTTATCTTGTAGCTGCCTAGTTTAGAACTCCTATTACCAAGCGTGACTCTTTTCTGACTGTTTCAAGTTAGCTTTTTAAGCCTAATGAGAAGTATTACAGATCTCACCAGATCAGCAAATTACAGATGACTTTCAATTGTTACAAATATTGTAGGAGCCAAGAAAAGGAGGATTTTCTCTGCAAGGTTTTGCAGTAAGGCTTTTTGTACCGTTTAAGAAAGTAGCTTTAAATTTCTGGGCTGTGTGATACCGTGTGATATAGTAAGTCCTAGTAATTCGTAGCTTTTAAGGTTATAATATTCCATGAGCTTATCTTAGTTGACCTCATAACTGATGTGAAAAAATGTCTTTGTCGTATCTCACTTGTATCTCACAGGGAACATCCTCAAGTATCATAGAATCACAGAATGGTTTGGGTTGGAAGGGACCTTAAAGATCGTCCAGTGCTACCCACTCCCCTGGGCAGGGACACCTCCCACCAGACCAGGTTGCTCCAAGCCCTGTCCAACCTGGCCTTGAACCCCTCCAGGGATGGGGCCTCCACATCTTCTCTGGGCAACCTGGGCCGGGTTCTCACCACCCTCAGAGTGAAGAATTTCTTCCTAATATCTAATCTAAATCTCCCCTTCTGAGATTGGGAGATTCTGATGCTGGGAGCCCCGAAGTGCTCCAGGTGGGGTCTCACCAGAGCGGAGCAGAGGGGGAGAATCCCCTCCCTTGCCCTGCTGGCCACGCTGCTTTTGATGCAGCTTTCTGGGCTATGATCAGACATTGCCAGGTCACGTTGAGCTTATGTATATATAATACTTAAAAAAATATAAAATTTAAAACTATTTTATATATATATATATTTATAATTAAGAAGATCAATTCATGCAATTTGTAATATTCTGCTCTTGAAGCTCTCTAGTGCTGCTCTTTAGTGAGAGGAGCATGTTTGTTGACTACCTGACCTCTCAGCTCAGAGAGAAAAGCAAGCTCAGACTGAGAGACTGTCTCGTTCCCTGCTCCTGCCTCCTGAGATGCAGCCACAAAAACCATTCTGCTGTTCACTTCATGGTGCCCGTGTCTCGCTTCTCCAGCGGGAGACACTGCAGAATGCTCCCCCCCGGCAGTGACTTCAGCCGCCTCTTCAAGTGGCGTTACTTGATCCGAAGGGGAATGTTTTATTTTGGAAAGCTGCTGCCTTTCTTCTTCTGGGCCCACACTTCAGGTCAGGCGTGATGCTGGGCAGAGAGGATTTCATTAATTTTCAGCTCTGTTCTGCACCTCCCTTCAGCAGCCTTAGGATTCTCCCCCAGCCTTTCTCTCTTTTTGCTGCTACTTTCCTACTCTTTACAGCCCAGAAGCAGCAGAGAGCCTGCTGTCCCCGTAGTGTTCTACTGGATGTAATCGTTGAAACAGATAGTAAGTGATTATATGAAATTCCAGTTGTTATTTCTATAAAACCTCCTAGGAAATACTCTATAAAATAATAATGAAGGCTAGGTTTTGACCCTTAATTTTATTTTACAATAAATACATCAACACTTGAAACTCATCCTCTGAGAATTACATGTTCAGTGAGTCAGAAACACTGTTAGAGAACTAAAATTAGATATTTCTGTTTCACTTTTTGACTAACAGGAGGTTTGTCCTGATGTGTATCGCCCGCTATTCTGTTTGTTACACTAAATATTTTACCTAGAAACCATAGGTGGGGTTCGTAGAGCAGGATGTAAAATATTCTCTAATGAATCTGCCAAGTTGGAATTATGCTGTGGACCAATAAAGCACAGCTCTGTCTTCTTAGAAACCCATGTTATATTGCAGTAGCTACTGTACAATGTTGACATTTCTCCTACCTTGTTTATATATTGATTTAATATCATTATTTAGAAAAAGATACGTGAATGGTCTGGAATACTGAGCACCTTACAAGGTGATCTGAATAAAGCAATGTCCAGACATGGGTTTAGCAGCAGAACTGGTGCTCAGTTACAACAGCAGCAGGGCACGTGCCTTGGGAATACCACCTAAATGTTCTGTACATATTCAGACTGCATCTGCCTCTGCTGGTGTGTGAGCAGTTGTCTTGGGTTCGTTGGCTGACTGGAAAAATTACAATTAAATAAATACTGTTCTTTGACCCACAACTAAAGTGACCGTCAATGCAATACACATTATGAAAATATTTAACATTGAGTCAAATGGGATGTTTTACTAAGTCTAAGTCTTCTAGTTACTGAGGGGACAGAAAAAATATAGGTCAGAAGGAAATCAGTAGCCAAACATCTGGGACCGATATCTCCAAATGTTTTTCACGGAAGCCTGATGCCAAAAGCTGGGGATGCTAATAGGCCTACGGATGAGACAAGGCTTGAAGGCATCATTAATACAGAGGGTTATCAGAATAATAGAAATAGGATGAAAGGTCCTTCTAATACCAAGGAACTTCTGCTGCCATCTGGGAGTCTATTGTGGAAATAACCAAATAGCAAAGCCACCAGTCGGTCCCAGGACTCCTGCAAGTGAGTAATATTATGCAGCCGTGAATTGATTGTGTGTTATTTCAAAATAAGGATCTAAAATTCTGAACAAATTTTCAAATTAAGAATCTTATTTATTGGATAAATACACCATGCTGACTCTTCTGTTTCTCAGTGAATGACGTGTTGGGTAAGAAGTCCTGTCCCAACTTTAGTTCTGCAGGTTTGTTCTCTTTTGCATGTTGTAAAACCAGCAGTTTCCTACATTTAGCAATCTATAAAAAGGGTTTTTTTACTGATTCATCTTCTAAACATTTCCATGATGTAATTTTGATGTTAAAACAAATAGAGAAAAGTGCTTTATGGCATCTGTGAATCACGTGACAACTATTTTTGATAAACTAATACAGGAGCTGTCATGGGGTGACTGCATTTGTGTCTCAGTGAAGCTCACCACAGCGGGTGGGTGCGCCCTGAGGCATTACCTATTCCTTCAATGCAGAGCTGACACATCTATGTTCTTTCTCCTTTAAAACCAACTTTTTTTTTCTGTTTTGTTATTTTTTGTTGTTTTGTTTTTGGTTTTTTTACAATGCTACGTCAGAACGTGCTGCATTAGACACATCTTTGCATCAGACATATCTTTTTATTCTTTGTCAATCTTGCTGTTCCCATGGATGAATTCCAAAGGAAGAAAATAATAAATTCGTATCTCCTTTCTCAACTGTTCATTTTGTAAGAACTACCTAATGTTAGCAGCAAGTGGAATAAAATCAGCAGGACTACAGCAATGTAAAGGAATCTCTGAATTTTATGGCAAGGCTCAGCGCTCGACAGGAAACCTTTGCAATGCGGTTGTCATCTCTGCAGTAGAACAGAACAACTCCTGAGAGTTTGATGTTTTTCTCCCTGGGGTCCTGGTGGGTGGATGGATGTGAGAAAACGCTCCTATAAAGGAGTATTCACTTCTTAAAAATTGTTCAGAATTGTGAACCAAGGCTAGAGGCCATAGAGCACCATACTGGCTATGAGAATACCAGTGTGAAAAACAAATTGAAAGAAATAAGGGAGTGTAGCACGAAGAGTAGTGAATAAACACAGCTGTCCCTTACCACTCTAAAAAGAAAATATTTTTCCATTGTATAGTTTTCTTAAACTAATTTTGGTTATTAATGTGAAATAAAAGATGAGACTGTAGTTAAACTTCTTGCAGTAATAATGTCTGTAGTCTTTTACTTCTTTCATATATAAAACTATTGAAATAAGAGTGAAGAACAGGTGCTTTGTCCCATCTAGGTTGCTGAGAATTTATACTGTAAAATAAGCTATTGAAAAAGAATACTGGTTTTGCTCAGAGAAATCCAGAACAGTTATTAGGTTTTGTACTGTAAAACTAGCAATTATCAAAATGGCTAGAAGCCAGTTTAAAATATTACAAATATTCCTAGTGTAAGGTTTTATCCTGCTGCCTGTCCATGTTGGTATTGCTGTATTACGAGCCCACAAAAATATGTATACAGCGTGGTCTGTAAGTGTTTCCTAAAGCCAAACTGCTGGCAGCTGACAGCAGAAATAGGTAGTTTTACGCATCCCCTCCTCTTTCATTAAGGTCTGAGTAATGCAATTATAAATCCAGAAACGATATCCTGGTCCCTAGTTGTAGCTACACGTGACACTTGTATTAAGATAAAAGCTTGTCGAAGATCTAAATATAACCATCTATTTTAATGTGTATAAAGACTAAATCTCACACATTTAAGTACTAACTACAATGCCCTACCTGTAGTTAGGCCTGTGACACTGGCTAGTGTTCGTCATCTGCCCTCGCAGCATTAACCTGGTGGAATTTAGTGGTTATGGCCTGACCCTGTAAGATGTTAAATGCTCACAATCCCATTGCCTTCCCCAGCTATACAGGGGACTCAGGAAATCCCATAAGCAGGAATTACATTTAGCAAAATAAGTCCTTCTCTTGTTGTAATCAGTTGAGTTCCTGAATTAGTGGAAGCATTCAGAATCCATCAAAAATAAACACTGAAAATCAGCCTGGAGTTTATATTCTGTCAGCACAAAAAGCATGCCTGATTTGAAATTTCTAACTTTAGACTAAGCTTGGTTCCAATCAGCAAATGAAGCTCACAATTGTATTGGATGAATGATACGGAATTATGATCATGAAATATCTTGAATATTCAGAAATGGGAGAGCCTGGAGGTAGCCCCAGTCCGTGTGCACGGCTGCAGGCAAGACACACAACTCCTGGGTGGTAAATACTCCTTATCAGTAATTCTTTGCACACTTTAAAAAAAAAAAAATAGTTGTTGACAAAATTCGCAATCCTATTATCAGTTTGAGCACATCTCCCTGTTTCAAATGCCATCAGGGATTAAATATATTTATAGAGAAACACTGGTTTCAGGAGTATAGAGACAGCTGTTGAGGTGAAAAGCGCTGAGGTCAGACAGAAGAGAGAACCCAGATAATGAAAAATGTCAGGAGTAAAGAGAAGGGAAAGACTGATGAGATCGTCAGCCGTGGGCAGTGACACTTCAGCCCTCATGAGGTACCCCATGGGGTGAGCTCAGCCGAGGGTTTGGAAGAGGCAAAGGTGTTAGACATAATGAAGTGAGATTATAAGCATGTACCATACATTGAAAGTTTCTTTGCTTATACACTCACATAGCTGTAGCACTAAATTATTGTATTTTTTTTAGAGCATGTTTGTGATTAAAAGCTCAGAGGGAAAAAAAACGTTTCTCCACAAATGGACTTTGACAGCCTGATCTTTCCAAAGGCTCTGCCACAGAACTTGTGGCACAGAGAGCTTGAAACGCACGGGAGTGATCCAGAGCTACAGCAACTGGTGCTCGGTGCTGTTATAACTCACGGCAATGCACTTTCACTATTATTGGCATTTATAGGTAATGATTAAATTAGAGCAGTCTCATGGCAGTTGTGAAATTCGACTTGCTCTCACTGTACCATTTTGCACTTGCTACTTGTCCCATGTACTTATTTTGGGGGAGGACAGAAGAGAGATACCTGGCTTTGGGGTTAGTAGGCGTGTAGCAGGCATCACTGTATGCCAACTGGAATGATTTGTTTTGTAATAATCCATTTTTAATAAGTAATAATTCTAATATAGTAGGCAGGTAATTGACATATGCTTGTGCAATTTATATTTTATCTCCCAGACTTTATGTCATCTTTTGTAGTCTTATATTTTTTTCTAATTGTTTTGTTGGCTCTTCAGAGGGGTAGATCTCTTATGTTTGACAGTCTTATGAGACATATGCAACTATATGAAGTCATGCTACACAGGGACAAGTTCCCTACACCTTTTCACAAGGGAGGAAGGATCATGTCTGTCCTTGGAGGAAGGACCTTCCAAGAACTGTAATGCTTAAAAGTGTCTTTGCAAGTTCGTTCATCATTAGATCACCTCCAGTAGAAGCTTTGCTGTGATTTGCTAAAGCTCAAAACCATCTTGTGTCCAGTCTTTGCAAGTTTC
Organism: Limnodromus scolopaceus; assembly: GCA_028565335.1. Classification (NCBI taxonomy): domain Eukaryota; kingdom Metazoa; phylum Chordata; class Aves; order Charadriiformes; family Scolopacidae; genus Limnodromus; species Limnodromus scolopaceus. Next base: position 1,917,014 of record JAOXNO010000052.1, on the reverse strand, counting down.
TGGACTACAAATGAACCTGAACTTCCTACTGAGTTATACATTCAAATTTGTAGTAAATAGTGGAAGTTGATTGTCTTAAACTCCAGAAATGTATTGTACAAATAGGACCTGCAGTAATCCCACAGCCCTGCATCTTCCATGCACTGCATGTGGTTAGAACATACTGTCTCCGGCTGCTGCCTGCAAAAGGCATTGTATTCTGAGGCATAACATATTTCTGCAGGGGATACGTTACCTGAATTTATATGTATCGCCTTAAAAGTCATAATCTAGAGAATTAAGCTTTTAGACATGTGTGATTTACCTTGTATAATGAACTTCTTTTACTGCTTATATTAGTGAAAAGACTCAGTGAAGTGAAACATTTAATTTTTCTAGAGTGGAATCTTTTTAAAAGGCCAGTTAGGAAGAAGGTTCAGCAACCACAGAAACATGGCTGTGGGAGATTTAAAGCTTCAAACTATTGGATGATCATATTTCAACAACATGCACTCATTTGCAGTTAATCTCCTTATCCATCATGCTTTCCTTATACGTACACAAGGGTGTAAATAGGTATGAATATTTCAACTGAAAAGTCACGTTATTTGCAAAACTTTGTAGGATTTGTGCCCATGTTACTGTACCCATTGCATATGTAAAATATTAAATAGTCATAAGTTGCACAGAGTGAGCAACCTTTCTTTTTGAGACTAAAGGTCTATCACGTAATCAAACATAGAAGTAAAGCTTTCAGTAAAAACAAATTAAATTATTAAGCTCTAGAGTACTAAATCAGCCCTATCAGCAGCCCCTGGAGTTTGACTCTATACAACTCTCTTTTTACAGTAGATTTCCAGCTCTCAGATCACATTCTGGCAGCGTAAGTGTGCTGTGACTGGGAGCTGCTGGTTATGATGGTATCTCGCTGCTGAAAAAACCCTGTAGGAGAATGCCAAAACCCTGATGTTTTAAAATCTACTCTAGGACCCTTTTCCCCCCCCCATTCCTCTAGAGGACAATTTATTAACAAAGATTACAGTTAAATTTGGAGGGGAAAAAAAGTATAAATTAAGATGTAAAGAGTTTATATGAGGTTTTTTCACCTATCTATGTCTACGCACCTTCTGAAACTTGTGTGCCTTGGCACATGATATTATGTGGCTCTCCTGCCTTCCATATGTTATAAATTCCACATGCTCTTCCTAAAAGACTCAGGTGTGCAGGGATGTCTCCTGGGAACCTGCTGCACTTGGAAAGCCAGGTGCCTCCTTCCTCCTAATTCTGTCCTGGTAATGTTTAATGTGCCCTTCTTTGAGCTGTAGCTCCCACGTGCCTGGTATATCTTTGCCAGGAAAATGTAGTTGTGTTTTTGTTGCAGCACCTTGTAATCCGGTTCGAAGTACATGTGATCCCACTTTCTCCTTTTGGCAAATGGAGGTGAGCTTCTACGGTGGGAGAAGGAGGACTGGGGCCTAGCTGTTGACAGAAAGGTTGAAGTGGGAATTCCTCGTCCCTGTGTGTGGCCCCTGTGTTCCTGAGTCAGGCTGAGAAGTTCTGTGCTGCCTCCAGGCAATCTCAGCGCCCCGTTCCCAGCTCTCCCACGGGGATTTGGGGTCCGGCTGTAGCCTTGTCTCTGTACACTGCTCCGGAGGAGCTGAGTGAGGAATGCTCCAGGTACTGATGTGAGCAAGAGGAGCTCAGATAATCTGTTTTTTTTTACTGTCTTCCTGCCTAAACCCGCTTTATGTAACTATTACCTGCTGCTCATAGCGTGATTCAGGCTTTGTGTTACATGGGGGAAGCAAAGGGCAGCCCAGCGTGGTGCTGGAACTGAGTCATTGCAAGCGCTGCTTAGAAGACACTAGTGGCTTCTTGAACTTCCTCAAGAGCTTTCTTCAAAGGACTTACTAAATCTGCTCTGCCATAGAGCAAGTTTTGGTCCCTGGGTGCTTTTAAAGAGTTTCATCTCTTTCAAAGTGTTGTACTTGGTGTGTTTCCACAGAGGACACAGCTGAAGGGGGGGCCCAGGCAGTTCCGTCAGGGTGCAGCTTTCCACAGGGATCCCTCGGGAATTGCTATAACCGATTTTATGAACGTTGCTGATGGAGTTAATAGCTATGGTTCGTAGGCACAAATGACAAAAACTATTTGCAGTTAACTCAAGTGCTATATTCTGATCCTAATCTCTGTTTTGAATCTGGTTTAATTTATTTGCACTGGAAGGAACAGATGATCTGGACTGTACCTGGCGTTAGATCTTTGTATTACACTTATTGGGTTCATAGCAGTTAATTAAAAATGTGGCTGGATGTATTCTTAGATATAGAAAAATTCTTTCAATGAATGATGGAGTTACGGATTTTTCCAAACCAGCTTGTCCATCTCTTTGTATTTTGACTCTGCCGTATTGCTCTCATTAAAATAATTTTAAAACAGTACTTTTTTTTAATAGAGTACTAATAAAATCTGGAGGCAGCGTCAGAAAGGCCATTGATCCTCTTGTCAGTGGGTCCCACAATACTGGCTGATGATAATTTTCTTTTTATACGAGAGAATGTATTTTGGTGGAAGCACTCCAAGCTTAAAGAACTAACTTGAGAGTTTCAATTAAATGTCTTTTGCGTTTGGCTGCTGCTGCCTGTGTGTGGAAGAGTGGGATGACGCAGCTTCTTGGTGGCTTTAGCTGTGCCGTGGTGTCAGCAAGTGAAGCTGCCTCTGTGCCTTTTACGAGAAGGGAGACAAAGTAAAATCTTGTTCTTTTATTGTAACTGTTCATTCCTTCTGTCTGTGGGATACGTGGGGCTCGGACCACGTGTGGGGCAGGAAATCATTCCTATTTGGGCAAACTGTTGTTAATGCTCATCACGGGAGCCTGAATGCATCTCCCAGTGAAAGCCCATGATTAGGTCAGCCACTGGGTATCAGAAGAACAAAGGTTGTCAGTTCTCTTTGCATCTGTTATAAATTCAATTAATTTCTATGTCCTGTGCAGGGTATTACAGTATGGGAGTCTGAATAAGACTGTCTTCTGCAGATTTATAGTTTCTTTTTGTATTATATAAATAGCCATACTTTGGTGGGGCAAAGGGGTTTGCATCAGTGATCTCCAGAGGCATACTCCAAACTAAATTATTCTATGTTTCTATTATCTTATCCTGTATTTAATCTTTACTTCCTTTTAAGAAATACAGTTTTAAATGGCAGACTGTCATGCTCGCCCCTCTTTTGGTCCAGAGCTGAAAGAGGGTCGCCCAGTAACAGGCAGCAGCCTCAGAGAATGCTCTCTCTAATTGCTGATGGGAACTTTGCTGTTTGAGCTGCTTCTCTTTCCGTGTCTGTCACTTCGATTAATTTGTGTAAGGATCTTCTCCAGAGTCAAGGCTGATCATATAAGATTAGCTGGGGCTAAAGAAAGGTCTTTGACACATTTCGAGATGGATACATATGAGGAATCCTCTTGCGTGGAGGAGAGAGTGGCTGGTTAGGGCATTTCCAGTGGAGGGAAATGCTACATTTTGTGTTTGTTATACAAGGCAATAATTTTTTAAATGACGAACTATTTGTTTCAGTATTAAAAGAAAATTACTCTGTTTAATAACTGTTTTCCACCAATATTCCCATTAAAAGAGGATATATCACCCTCAGTTCTCTAAAGGGTAAAAAATGTTATAATAATGAAGAATAGAATAGAGCCCTGGGACT
>JAOXNO010000052.1:1873520-1913230 GCA_028565335.1 Limnodromus scolopaceus | reverse complement strand
CTTTGTTTTGAAAAGAGAAATTCTTACAAGATTTGTGATGGAGTTGATGGACAGAACAGCTCTAAAGCCTAAAGCATGAAATCTGACTGTGGAAATAAGGTGGTTTCTGAAGAAATACATACTGCTACTATGTTATGCCAGGAGACTGTAAACAAGAAATAATTGTACATTGAATTAGTCCCTCTCTAATAATTTCACTTTACTGGCCTTTCAAAAGCTGTAATAAAGCTTCAGTTGCTATCCACCCTTAAGAAACATTTAAAAGCGCAGGTAAACTCTGAATTCTTCCTGTAAAACGACTGAACCCTACAGACCTGCTAAAGGTGTTCAGGGGGATGAACCTATTGAAGATCATTGTCTCCTAGGAGATAACAATCATCTTCATTTTCACACTTCTAGAAAATTCTTCGTACCTTACATTGAACTAAGAAATTAATTTGTTACCTGTACGAGAACAAAAATGTCTTCAGACTCACTGTTTTCAAGTAGACCTTTGGGTACCGATATCTACATCAACTTGATTTTTCACATGTAAAATTCTAACAAGAAAAATGGCCACAGGCTTCCACTTTATTTTCATCTCTTCTTGTGTTGTAGTTGATTTAGATGGTAAATTCTTTGTGTTGGTGGACATCGTTTGGTGTAAATCACCACACAAATACTCTGACAGATCCATGGTCGCTGAATTTTCTAGCTGTTATATGAAACAAATCAGTTCCTGGGCACTTGAAGCAGTCGGGCTCTATATCTTCTCCCGAACTTCATGTTCTTTGCAATCGTATCAACTGTGACATAGGCACTGGCCCCTGTTTGCATCCTTGCTTGAAGTTCATGATGAAGCATAATCTATAACCAGTTTTCAGTTGTTAGGCTGCAAATTTTGGATAATCTTTATAATTAGCAGTGTGTCACCCACATAACCATTGAGCTAAAATAAATCCTCAAAAGCAAGCAAGCCTGCCTGAAAGGTTAACAACTTGGGAGCGTAAACCTTTTCCTCCAGTGAGGATTTGATGTATCATAAACTGCTTTATAAGCAGGACTAGAGATGGGTTGAGCATCCAGTCCTTTCTTCTTGTTGCGAAACCACATGTGAACAGTCCTTGATTCTCAGTTACAGGCTTTTTATTCAGAATTATTGAACGGCTTCTCATGTAAATGCATTTCACTTGACTGAAGGGTTATGGATGTTTTCAATTCTCAGCTTCTGTGTGATTTGCTGCTTTGCAGACGTCATAGCGACCCTCTCTGTTTCTTGGTTGGAAGAATGTAGCTCCAGCAAAGACTTGAGAAATATAATCAGAGCTAAAAACCTTTTTTACAAGCTGCTAGAGGAGGACTGGCTGAGTTACATATTCTATTCTGGGTTTCTCGAGCTGAACCTTGCTGGAGGCATTGTCACAAGGAGAAAATAGCCTGTATAATATTTGATGTGATGAAACTTAAAGCATATGTATGCGTATGCATTTCTGTGTCAGGACTTAAGCCTCAGGCGCTGTGGACATTTCTTCAAGCCCTTCTGTTAAATCCATTAAGCATTAGCCTCAGCGGAGCTGTGTTAATCATCACCAAATTTTGTGAGCTAAAGGTGGTAATACATGGAGGAGGAAAGAGTTTGACAAGCAAATAAATTTAACTTCATGGATATAACTTGCATATTATGTGAGAGAGATTGCCATTGTTCTGGTGCTATTGATGCCCAGAAACTTTGAAAATGGATTTTACCTCATTTTGTCTTAAGACAAAATACAGGGAATAGGGAAAAAATAGAGGGGTAAGATCTGGCTGATGATCGTGCCAAAGGTTGAGAGAAAAAGATGTGCTGGCAGGTACTTGATGAAATCTGTCATTTACTGCCAGGAACTAATTCTCCTCGGTTTTGTATGCTATTAATCTCCCCTTCAATTTATCTCCTTAATAACTTTTTGAAACAAGTTGTTTACTAATTTGCTTAATGCAAATTTCTACTGAGTTTCCAATTTTCTTTCTTTCCTAAATTGGTGCTGAGGATAACTGGTATTTCAAAGGTAAGGAGGTCCCAGAGTAGGTACAGCTGTTTGCATATGAACACATGGACACTCTTAATTAAAAAAAGACCATGCTGTTTTCCATTTCTAAGGGTCTTTTTTTTCACCTGCATATAACATTCTTGACAATTTGTCATTGTCCAGGCTGTAGTAGACAGAAATTTTGGCAGAATTGCATATTTTGGGCGTATGATCAGCTATTTCCTTGAAGACTTTCAGGATTATTATCATGCCTGTAGCCAGGTTGTGCAGAATTCTTCCAAAACCACTCATATTGGAAATCAGATATAGACACTTTTTCAAGAAAATTATAAGCAATTAATAAATGTAGTTTATATTGAATTCTTTATACATATTGTCCTAGGAATGTTGCTTAACTTTAGTCTTATTTTGTGAAGGAATTACTACGTGAGTTACTGAAACATAGCAGACTGATATGCAATTTGGGTTATGAACTATATTACAATACTAATATTAGTAGGTGGATCAGCATTCAAACAAGTTGTAGTAATTTATTAGCAAACTTTTCAAACTGAATAATATTGAAACATTTTTAAAATCTTTTAGTCAGCAAAGTTTTTGAGTTCCAGATGCATGAAATTCTTGAGAATTTTGAGAAAATGTATGGGCAAGATGTTTCTGTTGATTTGAATGTGAGTGTTGATTGACCACATTTGCAGTTGTCAGGTGTGTGTTTTCATTTGCATGTGTAATGTTAAAAGCAGCCATGCTTTGGCAGGAAAAATGAAAGCTATCTAACCTAAATCACGAAATGTTGCACCATCCCCTTCAAAATGACAAAATTGTCTATAAATGCCTTGGAAGTTTGCAGATGCTTCACTTGAAGTTCTTTATTACCTTCTGCTTTTATCGACTTTTTATATTCCTCCTGTTTTTCTACTGCGAAAATCATGTTATTCCAAGACTTGTCATCTTACTGAAGACAGCATATATTATGTGATTTGAAATAGAACTGGAAACTAATAGTGTTGCCCAAGATGCAGAGACCATTTTCTAAGGAAATTGTCAGTGATGGGGCATGCTGTTTTCAAAGATAAACCTCAGGAAACCTTCCCTGCAGAAGGCCCGTGTGATACCACTTCAGAAACACAGCTTCCAAGCAAATGAGATCGTTACAGAAGGCTTTAGATAAAAGGGGCTGACTAAATATGATATTTTGCAGATATTTTACAGATTTTAGTGATGGTTTTAATTTTGCTTGTGTGTTTCATGTAATATCACTCACATTTTTATTGGAGTAAATAAAGATAACCCCTAGTGAGATTTTTATGGCTACTAAAGATCTTTTAGGAGTAAGGTTATTTTTGTTATCACCTTTCCCTTATTTGGAGTTATCATTGCAGTCTCTGAATGCTTCACCACTATTTATCTTCGCGTACCCTTGGCACATCTGTCCTGACCCTGATAAAGGCAGCATCCACCCTGCCTGTTTCAGCATGTGGGTGCTGGTGTTCACTGTGTACTGGGAATCGGGCAACTTACAGGTTTTTAGTGGACTCAGCTGCACTATGGGATGAATTTCTGACTTCACGGTATAGCCAAGAGGCAAGGAGATCACGCACAAAGAGATTAAGACAAATATTTAAGTTTTTCGCAGCCTGGAATGACTCAATGGTTAATTGCATTTTTGAAAGATCTGTATTGATCAAAGCCCTCTGAATACTCAGCATTATTTATATAATCCAGTGCAAAACATTTGTACCTTATGATACTTCTACAGGCTCGATTTTATATTTTTTAAAATTTTATTTTTTATTATTGTGCACTTGGTAGATGTATGTTTTATCTTGGACATCAGGAACAACATCCTTGGTTGTTACTAGTTGTAATAACTCCACCCGCAACATCTTGCGATTCATACCCCTTTTGAGCCTATATTTCCTACTGACAGGTAAATTCATAAAGTAGATAGATTTTCTGATACTTTGTGCATTGGTGTTTCTGCTGGAGAAGGAAATACAGAGAAATCCCAGAAATGGCCATGGATATTGTTTAAAATCATGGAAGCTTTGACTGTCTTTGAACTTATAAATACTTACGGGAGGCATTTTAATATCAGTCCTTAGCATCTAGAAACCGTGAAACAACAAATTCCTATATAAGTACTATCTTCCTTGCAAGTGCAAAACGAAATCTCTTTTATGCTGTGACTGAGCATATCCCAAATCATTTTAAGCTACTGATTGATCTTCTCTTGCTTCCTGTAGGGTCTTTGGTTTGATAGAACAGTTCGAGCAGTGGAGTGCAGTGACTGATTTTATCCTGTGATTAATCTCATATATAACAGTTGAGGGATGCTTTTGTTTTTCGTATTTTTTCACAAAATTTCTTTAATTTATTCATAGCTGTCTCATAAATGACTACACAATTGACTGGGTGCCATTCCTAATATTCCTTCTTCCACGGTGTGGTAAAGTCAGTTAATCCACTGATAATTACACGTAGCTGCTTTTATGAATGTTTCTGAAATAATTCAGTCGGCAGCTGTTCCTCCACCTAGTGACCCCTATTGACAGTAATCCCTGTGAAGTCCACGTCTGTAACGCTGTTCTCAGGAGGATGTGAGGGGATGAGGATGTGCATGCCCTGGTTTGCAGGTAGAGGCTCAGGAACGGAGGGATCGATTTGTGAAGGATCCCAGAAGTGCACGGCAGAGCAGGGACCTGAATATTCTTCTCCAGTTCATAAACACACTTTCTAATCAATGAATTGTTCTTTCTCTCCTGAGTGGGAAGCACAGGTACTGTTTTGGAATCTTTTTCACTTGTAGACCTGGGTATGTCCCCAGTGGAGGGACCAACCTCTGCAGAGGGAATGCGGACTCAGCAAGTGTGACACTGCTTTTAGTAGTGGCATTTCTAGATATTATCAATGAATATTCCTTAATTGTGATCTTTCTCTGCCTGTGGGCCACAGTTGGAAAACCACTGGTGTGGGCTAAAGTTTATTGGATAAAGCAACAATGTACAGCAGATAAAAAAGAAAAAAAAAAGTAGTGGTAGTATTTTTGTCTTTGTGTTGTGTTTTACTACTGCTATCTGGATGGCTCTGGACACTGGATCAGATTTTGGCCCTGACTCATTTGTTCCTTGGCAATCAACGATTACTTAAACCCCAGCTTTTAATACCCTTACCATGAAATTTTATCCCTTTATACAGGTTGTTATCTAAATTTGACCACTAGTGTGTGGCAGGGAATGAGATGAAGTCTTCTCCAGTAAATCATCTATATTTGAGAGTAACTAACTGCCAGCTGATGAGAAACCATGCTGCTTCCTGTCACTTCACACTTATTCATCTTTGCAGAATCATCCCACTGAAAACTGGCAGGAGAATTTTGGGCAGTTTTAATTAGCGATAGAAAAACTATCTTAGGATCTGCTTAGATTGCATAAGCTGGAGGTTTCTGTCTTGCACACAAGAATTTCCACCAGTTCCCTTCTTTAAAGTCAGTCCTTCAGTAACTTGCCCTCTGTACTCAGATGCCCTGTTTGGTCTGGACTTTCTAGCTGAAACCCTATCTGCTCAGCACCAAATAAGTGAAAACCAAAGCAAATCCCCTGCTTTGCTGCTTTGCTGCCCACCTTCTTCTGATTGCTCCTTCTGTCAGCCTCCTACTCTGGCTCACAGATGACTTGGGAACCGGACATAAATGTTGGTAGGAGAACCAGGAGGCAGAAGGGCAGAGTTGGAGAAAATCATCAGCAAAGGAGGAGTCCTAAGATAAGGTCCAAACATTATTTGAATCAGAACCAGCTTGTCCTTTATTTGTAACAAGAATAGATATATATGCTCCCTCTCTCTAATTTTCATGTATCTTCAGCCATTCTACCACAACTTAGCTCTGAAGGGAACGATCAATTAAATCAATGGGATTAGGGTCAGCTCCTGGCTCAGCTACAATTCTTTTGTGAAACTTTGCCCAGATTCTTACTGTTTCAATTTGTCACCTCTAAGAGAACAGTGATGGCTAACTGCCCATTTACAAAGTAAGAATAAAGATTTCAAATGTGACAGATTTTTGAGGAGCTGGAGTTTCATTTAAAGCGTGATTCCTGTTAGATTTTTTGCCAGGGTTTTGGTTGCCAAAAGATGCAGAGAGGAGTCCAGTGGGAAACCCGGCCCCAAACCCTCCCTGAACTGTGCATTGAAACTCCCCCTCAAACTGTCAGATCTTATTGTGATTAACAGGTCAAAATCTTAATATATTCTCAGGCTTATTTTGAAAATCTGCATGTTAGCATTCAAAAGCTTGAATTTCTATTTTGTATGTACAGTGCTAGCATATTTGTGTGTAAATAGTGGTAGACATGCAGAGCTCCATGTGTGTGACCTCTGGGGCCTTGTGCTTTCGCACACCTGCAGAACGCAAAGTGAACTGGGAGGCTCAGATGGAGGGGGAATTATAGTTTATATAGAAGTATTATAGTTACCTGATATTTATGCTGAAGCTAAAGGGTTCTGAACAGAAGAACTCGGGGGATATTTTTTATGATAACACTTAATTCGAGATTTTTTTGCTAGTCTTAAACATCTCGTATCTGAAGGTTTGGCAGGCCTTGCTGTTATAATTGCATCTGCAGATGATGAAAAGAAACAACTTTTCCTGTTAAGAGCATCCTGAACAGATGTTGAATTTACAGTAGACTACAATGCACTGAGTCTTTGCAGTTTTTCCCAAAGAGGACAAGAAATTGCTGAGACTGCACATGATCGTGTTGGAGAAGGGATAGCAGGGATACATATTTTCTTCCACAGTTGCGGAGTTTATCCTCCTAAGTCTACAAACTGAAATACATCCATTCTGCTAAAAAAGTAATATAAATAAAGTACTGACCTTTCCAATTTACATTAATTTTCAGCTAAATGGTTGTTAGGTGAATTCTCTTAATGCATATAGTGCAGACTTGGGTCATAGAGGATTGCTCACGAGGAGTGAGGTTGGTGGAGTTATTCCATTGAAACTGAGAAAATAGTTTGGCTGCAAAAGAGCAAATGTGCGTATTTCCAATCCTAATTAAAGCTGTCTGTTGACCTCAAATTGGTTTAGAAGAGCTTGACTCAGATGCTGTCTTTTCCATTCTCATTAAGACTGGCTATTGATTTCAGCCAAATAATAGAGAAAAACGAAAAAGGGGGTGCTCAAGGAGCGCATGTGTGTGTGTGTGCGGCTGGTTGGGACTTCAGGCAGCACAGAGCTGGAAGCTTTGGATCCTGGTTCCAGGAGCTGGGTCAGGAAAGCACAGATCGAAGCTGAAAGTCAGTAGGTGATTAGAAGACACTTTAAAAACTGAAAAATGTTTAAAAAGAAATATCCCAGAGCTGTTCCAACTCCTCAGCGCTCAGCCTGTACTAACAGAAGTCCTGTGTGTGAAGTTATGGAGACAAAGTTGTTCTGCATATTAAACACATATCTTAATATCCACACTTCCTACATTACAATAAATCTGATACAACTTTTCCCAGCCTGGTATTTGTGTTTATCAGCATTCCTGTCCCCTTCAACAAGGGGTACCTTGCTTTATGTACCTATCACAAGAGATGAGAACTTAAAAGAATTTTCTAGATTAAAGCCCAGTATAAATTACCATGCTCAGAGAAACCAGAAGCCACCTGCTTCTTCCAGCTTTCAATAAAAAGCAGATCCCTCTTTAGAAGGCAGATTTGGTAACAGCTAATTAGTTTATGTAGCTAATCTTTTACACAGTCTTTCAGGTTATGAAGATAAACTAAACAGGATGAATAAGGAAAAGCATCCACAGCGCACTAATAATAATCAATCCCTGGGCATTTCCCTCGCTTAATGTATATTGAGGCATCTTTCAAAGCCTGGAACAGTGGTTCACATCTGACTGCTCTTAAATACAGAAGGGCTGCTTACTGTAAGATGCTTTTTGGTGTTGGAATTGGGAGTTAGGAGGAAAAAAATGAAGCCGGGCAATTCTGGGGAGGGAAGAAGCAACTTGGTTACTCTTCTCTGGGGTGTCACGGCAAGAACAAAATGGGGTGCTGGAGCTGTATTCACCGACACGGAGCAATTTCCAACTGGAAAAGCCCATCTTTCAGTGAAAAAAGTCAAAGGATATTTTTATCAGCTTGCTGTTACTTAGATTTACATGGCACCAGGCAGGTTTTAATGAATATTCTCATCATCAGCATATTTTGTTGCTTTAGCAACTCTCTCTTCAGTCGCCAAATTTAAAGATATTTGCACCTTTGTTTTTAAAAGAAAATAAGTTCTGGTTTTTTTCAGTGAGTTATCTATAGTTCCAAGTGCAGTCAAGTCAAATCAGCTTAAACATGACTGATCTCTTTTTTTTAATAAAAAAGTCTTTTTTTAATATATACTTTAACATTTTAGGAGTATGTGTACGGTTCGCTTTGCAGATGCACAAGTATTTTCAACGTGAGGAGCTTTATACTCTTAAATTCTTAAACTTATCCTACTCACAGGTGTGTGCCTTTTCAAAATTTCCTCTCTGAGGAGAAAATTTCATGCCTTAGATTCAGTGTTGTCCTAATGTTGTTCTGAAAGTCAAGAATTTCTGAATTCCTTTAGGAAATATGAGCTAATCCATGAAAAATAATGAGATAATAAAAATGAAATTGGTGATTATTTTACTTGCTTTCTGGTTTTTTAAGTCTTTACATTTTAAAGTTTCTCTCAACAACTATAAAACCTAGAAACATTTTTCTGAAATAAAGAGAGCTTTAGATATAATGATGGAACTCTAGGGGTTAGCGGTTTAATAAAGAACAGAGTGAGACTGAATAGCAAATTGTTGAAAATGGAAAATGATGGAATAGTAATAAGAAAGAAATGGAAAAATGCTCCTTTTTGTGGTACACAGTTGCCTGGATTGAAGTCAACTGGAATTCACTGAACGTGGTGGTTGTGTTTATTAAGCCAGAAGAGTGTGTACAGGGAAGGGACAACTCATGCAGATTATAAAATGGAGGAAATGACAGTTGGGTGTAACAACCTGCGTTTAATTTTATATTTTATTGAATGTTGTCAATAGAGAGCTCAGTGAATGGCAGAGCATCTGTCTATTTTAACATAATTAAATTCTCACTGATTTGCATCTCAGATCTGTCCTCTTGGTAAGAAGCTGTTCTGCGGACATGACATCATCTACTGAAACTGTTTGGAACATTGCACAATTATTAATATATTATCTCTAAAGTGAGAGCGAATGGGTTTCCAAGTCATAAAATGAGAGACCAGATTATTTTACAATAGAAAGGATGTAAAATAGCTAATTACTTGGACTGAGTTGCCTAAGTGGTTTTATTCTGCACTTTGTATGTTAAACACTGACAAATGAGGGCAATTAATACTGTAGGGAAGTTCAGGGTGTACAAGGTACAGCACAGGGGGGCGAGGGGGGGTATCTCCTTCTCCCTGCTACGCTGTATTTCACAGTTAGTCTCAGGCGGCAGCACCCACCTCCAAGAATATATATGTTACCATGTTTTTATTGTTTCTGTACTTGCCCATATGTATTATATGTGTCATATGTCGTGTGACACATGCTGTTTGTGCTAGAAAGCTCTAGAATTCTTTTAATGTTAATTGAAGGTAAAAAAAAAACCTCCATCCTTAAGCATAAGGGAGGAATAGGCCCAGGAGGACTCAGACTGTGTCTCTGGGGTCTTCTCCCCCAATACAAGGTGGTCCCTATTCCTTGCCACTTTATATTGTCTCAAACACTGCATCAGTGGATAGGCTGTTTTTCCAACTTGTTAAATATTAATTACATATTCTATATTGTGTACATGCCCTCTTCTATGCTTTGCCTTTCTTTTGCTGTGATGATTTCCTTTAGGCAGGCAGGTTTTAGATACAAAATTTCTACTCCAGGCACATAAGTCCTAAATTTAATTTGCTTCCAAAGAGTTTCCAAATGAGGTAAAAGCTCCTTGTGTGTTTTGGAGGTTATTTTGGTGAGGGAAGGGGGTCCTTCCATCAAACTTAACTATCTTGCAGTTTCTCAAGTACCTAAAATTTTGCTTCCGGATATCTCCATCTTGATGGTACTGCACAGTCTCATCCTGCCTCTAAGATTCATGAAATGAGTGTTCTCATGTGTATTTTGGCTGCTCAGTTTAATCTGGCAGGGTCTTTTCAGAGCACACCGAGTCCCCACAACTGGAGCATCCTTCTCTGCCTTCACGGAGTGATGCCGCAGTTAAAGAATCATCCCGTGTCCCATTCTTTCTGTTTCTCAAAATTCTTTGAGCTTCCTCGCCCTGAGAGAGTGCTCACATGCCAAACTGTAGGACACCCTGTGGTAGCTGGAAGCCATTCTTGCTACTTTATTGAAGAAACTCTAATTTTTATGGAATTAATATTTTTCAGGGGACTGGAAAAAGCCTATGTTTATCAATGTAGCGAAAGCCTCAGGTTCAGACCCTTGCCCTAGTGAACATTTCATTATTTATTTTCAGGCGATCAGCAAACGAAAGCCTAAAACTCAGGTGTTTTTTCTTTCCAGCATAACTACTTTGGCTGCTGGGCTATATCCAAGTTTGCTTTTATCCTTTTTTTCTGACTGTTGCTATGAATATTTAATCAATTCCATGCACAGTGGAGCAAATTCAGCAGGAAGGAATGAAAATGCCATTAATATAGCAGATTGTCCTACATCTGTTGGTTTGGGGACACCTTGAAGACGGCAGATGTTGTTTTGGATTCCTCAGACGCATTCTAGAAGGGGACACCTCTCTTCTGGAGCCTGAGTGTGGGTGCTCAGTGCTGGAGAGGGCACTGCTCCTCCTCCAATTTCTGTATTTAGGGAGGGGGCACTTAGTTTCTCTCTAAGTTTCTTAACAGCGACGTGTTTGGGTATCAGATTCCTGGTACAACATCTCAGGAAGGGGGTTCTGTAGCCCAGAAATAAACCAAATCAGCCTTTTCTGAGCATTGGATTTCTGAAGTGGCTCCTGTTCCAGCTACTGATGGCCGTGGATGCCGTTTGCAGGCACGCACTCACCCCAGTTGCCTGGGGTCCAATTTGAGTTATAGATTTCAGGAGACAGGGCAATACTTCAATACTTCTCCATTAGATGATGCCCTGCTCAGCACCATGGTGCCTCTCTGCTGCTTCTGCCCTACCCAGGTGCTGGATGGAAAGAGAAGAATCCTAACGAGCAAGTGGTTTGAAAGGTTTCATCTCTTCTCTCTGTATTTCAGCTTAAAGCTTTTTTTTTGTTTTTGTTTTTAATCCACAAGGTTTTTCAGAATAATCACAATAATAAAATGGTTGCTCAAATGATAAAATTTGCTGCCAGTAGTACATGGAAAAGACAAGCTGTGTTTTTAATGATGCAATATGAAAAGCATATGTCAAAACGCAAATGAAACAGCTTACTGAAGAAGATCGTGCCAGCTACAGGACTGTAGGATGAAAGGCAGTGAAGAAAAAGCTATGATTTCTGTCTTCCCTGTTCAGTAGCACTTCACATGACCTTCTCCGGCACTTGAGCTGCAGAGCCCCAGTAGCACTCGCAGGTACACTGAAGAACTATTTTGGTCCTGTTTTACAGATGGGATAATTCAAAGCAAAAAGAAGTAATAGTACAGAAGCGGAGGAGATACAGAAATATTCTTTTTTTCTTTTAGCTCACGGGCAAACTTTAATCCTCATACCATTACTCCCAGTACGTGTATGACAATGAAGAGCTGGGAAGTGTGGTGATATCCATTTCTAATACTTTTTAATAGTAATCCCAGATAGAACCAGACCTGTCTGAGCTGCGCGAACTCTCTCTGTTCCCATTTGAGGAATGTTGTTCTTTTTTCCTTAGTAGCTTCTAGAGGCACTTGAAATCCGCTGCCTTCTCCCTCGATGTTTTAGGCAGTGTCTTACTACAAGATGATAAATAACTTGCCTGTGGTTTCTGCAGCTCCCGAACACCAGAAACAGGAATAAAACCAGCCAGAGCTTTTCTCCCTACTCATTTTCTGCTTAACGAATACACCAAATAGAAATATTTTCTATGAATGAACACAGATGGAAGCTGAATCCTGGACAGGATGGAAAGAGAAATAGAGAACAGTGTCATCTTCTGTACCCAGTGACACTCTCCGCATCCCTTCCATGTGGTCCTACAGACATCAGCTTTGATGCCTCACTGGGCCAGTCATCTTCCAACTGCATCACCTGCTTTTCTGCAGCTTTGTGAGCTGTGGATGATCCTTCTGAGACAGGTTGCAAAGCCTCTGGCCTTTCTCTTTCTAAATGCTACTTTCATGGCTCTGCTCTCAGGAAGGAGACCGTCTCTTTTCCAGCAAGAGAGGTAGAAAGAATTACAGGAAAGTTAAGTCTTGTGTTAAGTCTTGATACAGATGAGTAAAACTGTTGCGCTGGTGCAATCTTCAGTGCTGCGCTTGACTTGTTTGCTGTAGTTCATCTAATAAACGCCTGGTTCTTCAGAACGTTCACATTTAATTAGCTGTAAATTAATTAGGATCATTTTGATCGTGCTGACTTTGTTTTCTGCTGCTTATATAAAAGTCGTGTATTTTTGCTTAGTTGTGCAGTTATGTTTTGCTGTGGAAAAATCTAATTGTCAGCTATTGGTGGCATTGCCAGGAATCACCACAGAGGCTGGTCCAGTTATTAATGGTATTGCTGCCTGGTATTTTCCCTACTCGTTAATTTAGGAGTCTTTCTTACACATTTTAGCATTCAGACTGTCTGCTTTTAGTTTGCTCCTGACCATCTCCCTACTGGCCTCAGCAGTTTCTCCCAAGTCTCATTTGGCTCCCTTTCCTCTTCGTTTTTAGTGCAGATTCTCTGTTATTGTTAGATCTTTAAATAGCAAAGCTCCGTGATGGTCTTTTATTCCCTGCACTTTGTTTCTCAGTCTGTGGCAGCCACGCCAGCAATCCATACTTGGATATCTCCCACATTCTGTTCTCATAGTATTTTTCTAACAGGAACTGGGAGAGGAACAAGACTGTGGAAAAACGATGATATTTCACCATTTATGTGTTTAGTAAGTGTGGAACGTTACTGACAATAGTAGCTTTGATGATGTATGAAACTTTAGAATAACTATTGCTTTTGTAAGAATTAAGATTAGGAGCAAGAGTGAGAGCCAGGTCTCTGAGCAGTGATGAGCTTCAAATCCTAATGGGAGGGGAAGGAAGAGGGGGTTAGAAGAGATCCTGTGCTTTTTTTCCCCTCATAATCTTGGCCAAGACATTTTACTTGGTTTCACGTGGAAGTTTGAACTTCCAAATTAAATAAAGAAACCTTCAACATACCCCTCTTGTTACTCAGTTCCACAGTTATTTCATAATAGCACTGTCATCAGTATAATAAGATTAAACTGAAATTGCCTGTATTGAGTTAGGTTTTGCTGAAGAAGGCACCCTGTGCCCTAAAGCATACTTGCTTTTTCAAGCTGTATCAGCTAATCTAATAAAAGGTACCCTTTTTACAAAGCTCTCTTCACTTATGCCCATTCCTCATATCCTCCTAAATCAATAAATAAAGTTAAGGGAATCTAAAAATAAACTGGGCTAGTTTTATGGAAGGTTCCCAAGCCTACCATACAAAACACCTTTAGAATCTGGCTCTGTATCTGCTCAACGGTGTTTTTCCTGGGAGACAATTGCTAGGAAGAAAATCAAGTGAGAGATGAGGAGCTGAAATTTTTTCTTCCCTGAATGTAACTCTTCTCATTTTGCATAAAGACTCATGTACCCAGAGCCATGCAAAGGGGTATGGTAAATTGTTTACTTCTCAGGGGTTCCTTTCCTAAGAGCGTAACTGCTTAGAACAGCACAATTTCATGCACCAGCTGACAGTGCGGATGTATTTCCTTCTTATATGCTTGATTTGAACTGGACACTTTGGTTTTGTTGTAAATAAATGAAATTTGTGGCAGGTAAAGAGATTTGAAGTGCATTTCTTTAGTGTAAGCTGGAGGGTTTCAAGAAAATGTCTCTTAATGATGTGTTGACTAACTCGTACTCTTCCAGTCAGTAAGGCACCATTCCTTTGAATTTCTTAATACAATGTAATGAAAATATTCCTATTTATCTAACCTTTTTCTTCTCATCTGAAGATTTAGGACTCTGAGAAGTGGTTATAGTCTTACAAATGCAAAACCATTGCAGCAAAGTAACCTATTACTGCTGATTCTCACTGTTTGTATGGAAAAGAAATAACACTTTTTTTCTTTTTCCTTCACCTAATCAGCTGCTTAACTTTGGTAGAACCTTCTAGGGGAATGTTAGAAGTGGTTTCAGTCATTGAAATGGTTCATCTCCCACTGTTGATCTAGTTTCCATTTTTAAAAATCAAAGTACTTCTACGGTACTGTAGGAAACATGAGACCAGTATGGTACTGGTGATGGTCCAAATCACCAGGAACTGTGAAGGACTTCATAGAACTGAGACCTGAAATGTCTTTGGGGTCATAGATTGCCTTGTGAAGCGAGAGAGATGCCCATCTAATAACTCTGTCAAATTGGGCGAAATATGTGTTGAAAGATTATTTTTTTTTAACCTCCCTAGTATATTGTTATATGTTGCCCTGTTACCCAGAGATTTAGTGTAGATTGTGAGACACAGGCAGAGTACTGTCCTTACATGTATCAGATTCTGAAATTCTGACTTTTTCTTCACTAGTTGGTACTTAAGAACTTGCATTTACAGGAGTTGCAACTTGCGTGTGGGCAGTGAGGATTTAAATCAACAAACGAGGACTTTTTCTGATTTTCATTTTGCATTGACGTCACTTGATTAGTACGAATTTAAAGATACACCTTCTTTCATCCTTAAAAAAGATACTGAAATGCTGTTTCCCTGAACAATATTCAAACTAAAAGACAAAAACCTCTTACAAAACAACCCACTTCAGGAAGTTGCTGGTGCATTTTTTTCTTTGCGCGTGTTCTGAGACAATAAAACTGCTCTGAGAAGGCAGGTCACCACCTCCCCACGTGAAGAGTAGTCTTACATCTTTAACCTTGCTTGCTTGTGTGAAAAGCAGGCAACCTGGAGGGAAGACAACACGCCTTTACTGGTGTCAGAACTGATCATTTATATTAGTGCTTGAAGACTGATCTTGTACATTTTCAGTTTTCTCCGGCAGTACTCAGACTTTCATGAAGCAGAATGAGCTCACTGGGGGAAAACGTAAGTTGAGATGGTGTCAACTGACCCTTTTCTTCTTTTAAATCCACCTAGGTGTACAGTAGGAGGAGAAACTTTTCCCTAAAAATATCTATATGTGAGGAAAAAAAAGAGTATCTATATGGATACTGTACTTAAAATTCTAGCGCTTTCCCAATTTCTCTGGGAGAGACAATTTGGAACCCTCTGGAAAGGGTTCTTCTACATATCAAATATTAAATTGATACAAATCAAGCTTACAGTGAGTTATACAACGTAAGCATCTGATAACTCCTCTGTGAGAGCTTTTAGCGATATTGCTCTCAGATTGTGCTTAACTTCATTACAAATGATGGTAAATAAAGCGCTGTCCTGGGTTGCACCCAGTGTCTCCAGAGTCTATGGACACGACAATAAAAGAAATTATAAGAATCTATTCTTGTTGTTAATGATAAACTACGTAAATCAATGGTGTTGTAGAGAATTTTGACTGATTTCAGATTTGAATCTGACCTATAATAAGCAGCAGGACTGAAGTCGGAGGTCGCTGTCCTTTACCTCCCTGTTTTGTGTGAATTCTGCCAGATTAGGACACAAAAAGCTGCTCTTGCCGCCTCTTCCCTGGCAGGTCACCTGGAAACCTGTTGTGCTGTGAAATACATATTGGTGCTGTGTGTGGAGGGGAAGCTTGGACCATCGATGCCTACATTCAAACAATTAACTCCTCTCTGTTCCCTTTTATTTTGCTCCAATGAGCACAAGGAAAGAAGGAAAAAGCTGAAGCATTGGTAGCGACTGCAGAAATCAGAAGGAGACCTTGTGCTTCTAAAGCATCGGTCCTTGCTTGTATTATTAGCAGTGATTCAGTGGTCGGATATCGGAGCTCTTATTCATTCACCTTCTGTTCTGCTCATTCCTCTGTGATTAGCACTCGTGAAGCAACTCGCCACCCTTTGCTGCGCATTCACAATATAATGTTCCCATTTAAGCAGCAAGGCATATGGAGTTCTTTGCAGAAACACCGTGAGGTGCCTGTGTGTACTTACAAGGCAATAATATGACTGCAGTTATTATCCAATTAAACTGACAGAACATGACAGGAATAATAAAATCAATGTAATAACTCTGAGGGAGAAATTGTTAGCTAAATGTTATCCATACCCCAAATATTTTTAAAATTTCAAGAGTGAAGGGGATTTTGATTCTTGTGCTTATTTTGTTCTATTAATTTAGGATGGTAAGGTGTAAGTCAGATACTGCTGCTACAGTTTGCAAATATGGGTGAAGTCCTGTAATCAAGATTATGCAAAATAAGTCCGGATCAAAGTGAGTTTTCTTTCTTTTATCTTTTCTGTTTTGCTTTCCCAAAAATGAGTTCTGATCAAAACCAAATGATCAAATAATACAGATTTTGATCCACTCATATGACATGAGCTGATACTAATGATGGCATTTGTGACTTTTATGTGTCAGGGAGCTCAGAGTGGAAATAGTTGTTTAGGGGCTTGGTTGATTAACAACGTGGCATCTGAGATAATTTTTTTCTTGCTGTACCGAGCAGACCAATTTGGAAGGCAATTGGGTTTGTACTGTGCTTCCAATTTAGAAACCTGCCAGCAAATTGTGCTGGAGAGGAAACTGTAATTGAGAAGCCGCAGTTTTGGTGTTTGTGTTTGGATTTATCTAGACAACCCTTCCTTAAGGGGACTGGGGAGAGCACAAAGAGAAAGGACTCCCCTTTGTTTTTTCTTGTCTCCTGTAAAACAGAACGACTGAACTGCTCTACATGCTTTAGATCAATGGAAAAAAATTGAGTTTAGCTTTGTGGCATCCACCTGTTTCAGACTGTACCCAGCTGCTCGTGCCCATATCGAGCTGCTGCACAGCCCCGGGCTCCCTGCAGCGAACCATCCCAACTCCTTTGTGGTGTGCAGAGATTGCTCTGCTTTTAGGACAACACAACTCCTTGTGTCCTGGTATTGGACCCGCTCCCCAGGACCGCAGGGTACGTATTTGGGACTTTTTTCGGCCTCTGAGGAGATAAGTTGTCTTTGTACAGATTGTCTCTGATACGTGGTCCAGTACAATATCACAAAGAGTTTGCATAAATATTAAATAAGCAGCTCAATGATCTGTAGTAAATGACTTTTTGAGGGAACAAAATCTCAATTTGATGGATTTTCTGGCTGGCTATGACAGATCTGATGTCATGCTCCATGCTGGAGTAGTTTTATTATTTCATGCTGCTGGCACTGAAGGAACCCAACCGCTTCCATCAGTGGGGAAGAGAGTTTGGCAGGAGAAGCTCTGACAGTAGCGATGTTCCCTACAGCATTAAATTAGATTGGGCGCCTTGGACAACTGTTTGTTTAGTTTGCTGTTTGTTTGTTTTTAGAAGATGACTGGCTTGATGTTAGGATTCTGCTCATTAAGAGTGAGACTCACTCTTGCAAGGAAGTAATCTCAAAGTGATTGTCCATTACAAGCATTTAGAGCAGGACTTGGACACAGAAAGGATGAGCTAATGCTGACCAGTAAGAATAAGAAGTGTCTTTAGTTGACTGATGTAATTTCTGCAGATATTTAGTCTATTGCAGATACTTTTTTTTGGTAAACATTCATTGTCTTAAATCTCCAGTGTTTCCATACAAGTGCCTTCCAGATGAGAATTACGTAGGGAATAAACCCTCATTGTATCCTGGTCCAAAGAAAAGGTACGCCAAACAAATTCTTAGTTGCAGACCTGCAACAAGCACAAGATTGCCTATGAGTTTTTTCAGAAAGCATCATTAATTTTTTGACAAAAGAAACTGCTGAGAACGGCTAAGACAGCAAAATGTAGGCATCACCCAGAGACATCAGCACAGTCTATCTGCCCTTTGCTGACTGCTCATTT
The DNA here is from genome assembly GCA_028565335.1 of Limnodromus scolopaceus. Taxonomy (NCBI): domain Eukaryota; kingdom Metazoa; phylum Chordata; class Aves; order Charadriiformes; family Scolopacidae; genus Limnodromus; species Limnodromus scolopaceus. Next base: position 1,895,153 of record JAOXNO010000052.1, on the reverse strand, counting down.
TCAGAGAATTCTGCATATTTTTGCATAATAGGCACGTTATAATTTCTATTAATGCGTTTTCAACTTGGAGATTTTAAAGCAAAATACCTTCTCTCTCTCTTGGCTATGACAAGCTTCTTCCCAAGTCGTCATTACCATGTAGCTAGTGCTGGGTTATACAATTAGGAAAAAACTAATTAGACAAAGCGGGTAACAGTGCTGAAAATACACCAATGGCGTGCATCTGAAGTGAGCTGCTGTGTTGCAGATTGCCTGGCCTTCTAAAAGCTGTGTTCTGAACACGGTTCTCTTTGGATTCAACTGAGGGATCAGAGTCGTGGTTTTTGGTTTGCGTTGGTGGAGATCAGACTGGATGATCACTAGGGTCTTTTTCATAGTTAAAAGCTCTAATTGCCATGTTGCTGGAATGGGTCCATACAGAACCAGCACGTGGAGTCTGAGGTTCTGCTGAGAGCAGAACGGCTGGAAGTTGAAGGAGGGAGCCGTGAGTATTTGGAGCCAAAAGGGATTCCTGTCATGGAGTAAGTGTTGTTTGGACTTATTCCACAGCAGAAAAAATTAAGGGTTCCTTAGTTCCTCTGGTTACATCTATTAGTAAGAAGTTAAACATACCTAGGTCTGTTTCTCCTTGTTGGACTTAATTTTATAGACCAACGGCATCAGTACTGCCAAACTCTGACCCTCCTGAGAAGGTGCCCTGCAGCCAGACAGCCACTGGAATGGTCACTGTCCTCTGCCACCCCCTGAATCACACCCAGGACCTGTCTGGAAGTTAACGTGGGCCACAAGCACGTCAGAGACGGTTACAGCAGTCTAACAGTAGAGATGGTTACAGTCCAGTGCCTGGACACTTCCCTGGCCTTTAACCAGCCTAACCATAACCTGTAGGTAACAGCATTTAGCTTAATTTCTCAGGCTTTGTGCTTGGGAGAGCTGCCTGTGGGTTGTTAGCAATGTATGAGCTACTATTTTAAAAAGAAGCTATATTTGGAAAAATGAAGCTTGAAAGTTCTTTGAGGCTACTGTGATATTACTGCTTCCTAGATGCGAGAAGTGGAAAAAAGATGCATGTTATGGTGCTTCCTCTGCTCAGGGATCAGGGTTTCTCTCCATGACTTTTTTGTGTGTGTGAACCCATTTTAAAGCAGACAGACATCGTGCCTCATAAAGGTTTCTGGTACAATTATATTATAGTGCAGCATCAGAACGAAGAGGCGTCAACGTTAAGATTTGCAATAGAAAATGGAACTTGTTCATTTGATTAAAATCGCTGACTGCAAATTGGTTTGTGTTCTAGTTGCGCTCTAAAAGCACAAATTTGTCAGACAAATCGTTGTTGCTTCGTGGGGGATGGCAGGAGGAGGAGTTTTGTGTAGACGAGCCTCATACACACGGCATGGGCTTGCTGGAATTGCAAATGCCGCTTCCTTCGGGCACTGACTCTTGGGAGAGGGAAGGAGCTGAATGAATTAAAAAGGTTGGGTTATTGAGCAGGATTCTAGAGGCAGTGGGTGGCTGTTCACATCACCCAGCATCAGGCACCTGGATTAACCCATTCAGTAAGGGGGACAGCCTGCCTTTGCTCTCCGAGGGAGCCTGCTGCTTCCATAGGCACCTAGGGAACTAATTTAGAGAATGAAATATAGATAGACAAATTCTCTTTTGTTTTAACTTCCCGCCTGCTATGGGCAATTGAAAAGGGACTTACTTCTTTCTTCACATTTTACTATTTACAAGATTAAGATAAAAAAACTACTGCCCCAATTTCCAATTACATTCTGGATATAAGTAAGAATTGTTTAAGATACTATACTGCTAAAGCCACTACCAATGTAGTTACAACACTTGTCTCTGCTGCAGCCTCGGTGGGGCTGGGTGACCGTGTACCAGCCTCTAACGAGAGCTGGGCTCCCATGTCTCCCACTCACCCCTTACTCCAGTGAGTGTTTTAAGGCAGAGCTCCTTGACCAGTGTTACACTTGCACTCCTCTGCCTGCAAATCAATGAGATGGTATGGGTATTTAGTGTATATTTGATATTTTTTCCAAGTCATTATGGGGATACTGGTAAAAATGAAGAATTAAAGGTACTGAAAATTCCTATTTATAACATACAGAACAACGGAACTAGCGCGGGCTTTGTTCTCATTACTCAAGGACCTGAGCCCCAAAAACACTTGGAAAGACCACGTTAGTGTATCCAGGTGGTCTGTCTATAAATCTATCAGCTATGGTGAAGTTTTGCAATACTTTTTATTAGTTAAAATCTAGATTGAGACTCCCCATGTGTTTTTTAAAAGACAGTTAAAATCTCGTGGAAAACGAGCAGGCTTTTGCAGGTACTGGTGGGTGCTTGTAGGCCTGGGAGAAATAAGAGTTAGATCAGGAGATCCCCTTTGCAGCTTTCTCAAGCTAATGGCTCACCCCAACTTCCCTTTTGTTTTCCTCTCTCGGTGTCTCTGTTGCTGCCAGCCAGAGAAACACGCTGGGGCTCGGTAAGATGAAGCAGCTGGGTCAGACTGTGGAAAGTGCTGATGTGAGCTGTTTCTTAACAGGTTGAGCTGTTTTCCCACACAACCCTCTGGATGTGCTGAAACAATAGATTTTTATTTTTTTTCTTAGTGTGCATATATATATATATCTGTTTTTCTTGGATTTAGGCTATGTATGTACAAAATGATTTTTTTAATGGTGCAGGATTTAGTACTCGCTTTCCTATGCCTCAAAAATAAATAACTTGCTATATTATAATAGTCAACAGTTCCCGCTGTTTCAGGGTCCAGATTCTATAAAACAAAAACCTGGAATGACCCAGTCTGAAACTTCACTGTACATTAAAATGTCGTGGTATTAAAATGCAGTTCTAAAGGGATTATACAGTTACGTTACAACAGGGATGGACAAAATGTGTGCTGGCGGGGCTGAACGGTTTTCTGAGCACGAGCCCACACTGACCAGGTAATTTAGGGCTTTGGCTTGATCTCATTCTCATATGGACACATTAAGTGAAGTGGTTAAACTTGTCATGCTAGAAAGACTCCTAAAAAGAAAAAAAATGTGGTTAGAATGGTGAATGAGGCAGGTAATTTCTGCGTTTCGTGTAGGTTTGGAAGGCAGGCAGTGGAGAGAGAATCAAGGAAGTTAATTCTCAGGTGAAGGGGTTCACCACAGGCCAGAAAAGCATTGTAAATGATGACTTAAAAATAAGGAAAATGGGAAAAGGTGATAAAATTTTCATTTGCAGCTATGCAGACTCTCATTTTAACTTTAATTGCTGACAATGAAAAAAATTTCATATATTTTATGAAAAAAAATACCTCTGTGCTTTGCATATAAGATGCTAGCCCCTTTTTCCCCTGCATGCATTTTGGGAAGCTGGTGTGTTTTCTGCCTTGGTTTGGAACACCTTATTTGCTAATCCTTATTTTTAATCCAAGGATCTAGAGGCCCCTGACAGGCATCAGTGAATTTAACCACATGATAGGTCTCTGTAAGGTAGGCTGGTAGTGTCCCTAGAATGTTTTTATAAAGAGAGAAACTGAGGCACAGAGAACCTCAGATAACAGAGGACTGTATTTACTGGACACATGGTTTGATGTGCCTATACTATCCTCCAGAGTGCTGGTACTTCTCAAATACCTTGGAATCCTAATAAAAGATCTTTGGTATGTGCAGGACTGACAAGATACCAATAAATACTGTGATATTCTGGTGTTTGCTGGCAGATTTGCATTAATGTCATATGTCACCTTTAATTTTATTTTTCTGGTTCTGTATATAAAAATGCAAATATAAATAAAATCTTGTTTTGCCAAAATGCATTTAGAATTTTAGTCTTAGTTATTAGATCTAATGAAGACACAGCTATTGATTTTCTGGCGACAAGAGTGCTCTTATTATGTAGAGGTTACAGTTCTACCAACTTTCACAATATCATGAAATATTTGTCCATTATAGGTCTGGTAGGAAGACAGAATGGAAACTTTTTGGCAGTCTCTTTTTGTGACCTTCCAAATGATTCTGCCTGAACCTGCACTTCTCTGCCTGAAATCCTAGTTATACAAGTTGCCTATTCTTTATGTCTTTATTTCTTGTATGAACAAATGATGTAAAACTCATGGGGAAACATTTTGATAGATTTTATAGTTTATTCTTAAATCTGCTATTTAAGAGTAGTAGTCACATAGTTAAAACCAGCTTTTTCAAGTAATAATGGCTATAGAGCTGGGTATGTTCAAAAGGAACATGTTTGGAAAAGGTCCCCGTAATCTTACACAAATAGCTTTATTTCCCACAAGGCTCCCATTATCTTCTGCAGTAATTGGGCTGTAAATGCTGGGTTTACAGGAAAGCTTCGTTTTTAAATACATTATAGAAAAAGCGAGAAATAATACGAGATGTTTGAACTTCAGATTATTGGACTGATAAAACACTTCGATTTTTTTTTTAAAAAGTTCCAGAACGGTCCAGCCTCTGCAGCAGGAACTGCAGCAGTTGTGGCTTTCCCCATCCCCTGTCATGGAATGGGATGAGCAGATTGATGGTGACTACTAGAAAGTTCCCACAATCGTGGGAAATTGGCAAAAAGATTTTCTGTTAAGTGTTTGCATGTTTTTAAAAATGGTTATCTTTTGCCATCTGCCCATGGTATGGTTGTTTGGCTTTATTTTTTAGTGCTTAGAGCACAAAATATACAGGTTCTGTAATCTGAAGTCCAAAGATAAAAGGCTCTGTCTCATGGAAGGGTGTTCAAGCTATTTTCTGGGAGCCGTTGGAAGTTTGTTGTTTCTCTCTGCTGTATTGTCACGGTTTGATGTATTGGTGACTCTTACGCACTGAATTAACTTCAGCTCATGGTCGCTCTTCATGCAGCAAGCACTTTAAATGCTGCTTTTTGTGGGAGGTGATGGAGTGAAAGGGGAGTAAAACTAATTAAAAGAATGTGTACTGTTACGTAGTAAAGTGATCTCCCTTTTCGAAAGTACGACTGCAGCTCGGTTAATTTGTACGCACCTGTATGAAGTCGGCTTTAATTGAGTTATACTGGGGTAATGTGCCAGAATCCTGCCAGTCTGACATACGGGGGAATCGCAAGTCCCTCAAATGCTGTGTTATTAATATATCACTTTCCGTTTCTGTGAAAACTCTTCAGTATAACCTGATACGTTGGATTGACAAAACGTTACTTAAATAATACTGATGTATGGCGTTCAGGAGATAGACCTCAGTTAAGCAAGACTCTGTAGTTACTGATAAAGCTATTAATTATTTTATCTTTTAGCAATTCCCCTTCCAATACTTGTAACTGTAATTTGACCCCTAACTGTAATCAAGTAAGGTTTATAAAAGAGAGAGGTGTTTCTCCAGGTATTTCCAACTAACCCAATGGGTAGGCGCCCGTCTCCACCCCTTGGTGTCACTGCCTGATCTCTTGCTGCTGTGGAGGAGTCCAAGGCCTGCCTAGGCCGATCACAGCCGCTTCCAGCCTGCTCCCCAGTGGCCCTGGCAACAGCTCAGCCAATCAGAGGAGAGTCTGCCTCTCCCTGAACCAATCAGAGGAGCCTGTGGCGCCTCTGGGGAGCCATCTTGAAGAAAGGGCGGGAAACACTGTGTGAGGGAAGATGGCGGCCAAGGCTGTCAGGATTTCCTCCATTAGAGTCCAAACAATGACTCGACAGGCACAGAAGAAACAACATATCTTTTGCTGAGGACTTAGGGGAACCCAGGTGATTTTTAAATCAGTTAAGTGTGACACTGGTGCCCTATCACAATAAACCTGGTTTGCCCTACCAGTTGCCCTGCTTTTCTGGGGCCTCACTGATGGTGTTCCCAGCGGAAGGGATCCACACACATGAGTGCAAACACAGTGTGGTAGAATGATGTGTCTTGATTAAGGCTTATTTGAATTGCTTTGTTTTGAGTAAATACAGCTGCAAAGGAAAGGTACAGGCACATAATCTTGTCAGTGAATTATTAAGTGTCAACTTTTGCTGCAGGATAAATACAATTAAAGTACTTGGGAGAGAAAAAAATAATTGGTCAAAATGTTAGAAATTCAAGGTAAAGGAGCTGCTTTAGCGAAGTAAGGCTGATAGCCAACAGGTAGAGATTCATTGCACTACCTCAGGTCTGCTGAGACTGTTCTAAATAAAACAAGTAGGCTTTGCTTCATAAACAAGTTGATTCAACTACGGAGTCCCTGTAGAGGGATTTTTTGCATTTGTGTTATCATCAGGGAATAGTAGAAACATCCCTTCAATCATAATCTAGCATTAAAAAACATACGGTAGATTTTGGTTTGAATTAATGATATTGAATAATTTCTGTGAAAGAAATTAAATATCCTACTGTCCAGAATATATAAGCTTCTATAATTTAATATTTCCTGACCAGGTAAATGTTCAAACAGTTATTAATGCATTTTGCAGGCAAGGTCTCCACATGTACACAGTACATTCCCAAATCAGTGCACTTCATTTTGGTATTACTTGAACAGAAATTACCAATATTTGCATTAATAGATGGGGAGAAGGGAACTAATACAAGAAATTAGTGTCTCTGTGCTGTTAATGGGACAGAAATTAATCCAGTGAATGTAATTTGAAAACATGGAGTAGAGTTAGTGTTTTAAGTGCTGGTAGTATCGGCTTGGTTATCAGAAATGATAAGCAGTGGGGTGAGTGGAATTTCTGCTTTCCCCTGAATAGGGAAATAAGACGTTAGCAGTAGAGTAAACACATTTTCTATTCTCACCTGTGTTTATTGTTCTCTTGATTTACCAGCACAATGCAATTTCCCCTTTCAGCTTTCCTTTGGTTCTTTTCTTGACTTCTGGCATTCTTTTGATGAGAGGATTGTCTCACACTGTAGTCTGTTGAGTATCTTTAAATATTGATTATTCTTCTTCCTAAATCAGGACATATGCTAACCTATGATTTTTACTGGCAAGTTCAAACTCCTTTGTCTTTTGCTTTCATTATGACTGTGGGTAAAAATGGCGTTTCCATTTTTTGCTACTGGTTGAATAACCTTGTTTCCTTTCTGTGTGTATAAGGAAGAGAGGAATTCTGTATCTGTAGCCTTGCCTGATTATATTGTTAGCGGGAATTGTTTTCAGGCTTAGAGACTGTCACTCCCTGTTCTGTTCATTGGACTGTAAAAACTCTTGTTGCCAAGGAACTTTCTGAGAAAATTCTAAAATAGATCTATGATTAAACTACAGAGTAGTTAAACTCAGAGTAGTCTACATTTTGCTTACTATAATACACAGGAATACACGCTCCTAACATATACATGTGAACGGATTTTAAGTTCACTCTACAAAGCAGCCTTTCTTGACCCAGACGTTTTCTAAAAGTTGATCACAGTTCCCTCCCACAAGACTAGAGGTGAAATCCTGGTTCCTCCAAAAGCAATGGAAACTTTTACACTGTGAGGTCTTTTTGTGCCATATATAGCAAGAGGCTGCTGCTGCCTTGAGGGTTATTCCTCTGACTCCTCCAACTCCCACTTTTGTCCACTGGACGTGAACTGAAATGCTGTGTTGGGAACAAGAAGATAGAGACTTTTAACTGATTCTCTGATGTCCTTGTTTACACAGGTACTGACTGAGTTAGGTATGCTCTCCATGCAAATAAATATAATTTCAAACTTCCTCATTATAATTCAGCTTACCTGAGAATTCTAAAAATATCGTTTGCTTCATTATATTCTTGTAACATAGTTTCTAATTTATCCTCTGTACGTATGAAAGAAATGTTATATGTTGCTAACCTTGAGAATCCGTACTGGTGTATCTTGAGCAAGCGATAGATTTCCCATTGCTTCAAGTCTGTAAACTTTAAACTAGATGCTTTTCTCAAGTATGTGCTGTTCTCATTCAAACGATGCTCTTAAATAAATGGTGAAGTTCATCAGCCTGTGTTATGTTACAGTCCATACAGGATGGTAGTGTATTAGAACCCTTTTTTTGTTTTTTAATTTCGAATGTGGTCCAAACATCAAAAACCTTTGCTGGTTTTACTGTTAGTTGGGCACCTCAGTGTATGTTTATTTATAAAGTACATCTCAATCCTAGCTCACTACTTTTGTCATTGACACAATGTCATCATTCAGTGGGAGCTTCCACCTGTTTTTGTCTGTAGTTACTCATGGAATATCTATATATGGGTGAAAACTTAAAATAGTTAAAATCTCTGGATGATCAGCTTCATTTTTCATGTTACCATGAGACTGAGGTTCTAGAGTAACTAATATTTCCTCATTTCCCTTACAGCTATTGTTAAATTGCATTATTGTTAAATTGCATTAGAGTTTAATTTGAGGGTCTTTTGTGTTTTGTCCGCTCTCCTTTGGGGGATCAACTGTGTGGAAGTTCATCAAACAAAATACCTTGCTTGCAGCAGTACAATAACTTTCAATAAAAAAGAGAATATTGAAGTAACCTTACTAAGTGACTAAAATTGTTCAAATGAATTACAAATGATATCTAAATGAAATTTTAGAAGAGACTGTCTAGACCTACTGAAGAAGAACACATTAAGTGAAGCTCCACCGCTGCTATTCAGAGAACAGTAATTCTTAGCCTTCTACATGTAAAATTATTCACTTAAACAGAAATGCCTTCCACAAGGAAGAATGGTGTGAAAAGGAGAATATTAAGGAATTTTTCTTTGTAAGAAGCAGGGGTTTCAAGTGAGCGAAATACGTGTTTGCTCTAGAGAATAAATCACAAGAAGTAAACAGGAAGCGGTGACTGAGCGCTGGTTTTACGGCACCCTTACTCCAAGAAAAATCTTACTCCATTAGCAGCACCACTAAATCCAGCAGAGTTACTCTTAGAAAAAGCTCATATTACGTTCCTGTAAGTTGATACAATCTGACAGTACAGGAATATAGTTTATAAGACAGCAATGCAATGTTTCCCTTTGGCTGCTCAGCTGCTCATTCATCATGCACCTGAAATATTTTTTTTTAATTTTTTTTTTAGATCTGTGTCTATTCTTGGATATGATTTTGACAGAGAATTCACACAACATCCTGTGTCCCTGATGTTCTGCACAGTTTTGTTTCTGCTGCTCCCAAGCTGCTCCTGTCTGTTTTTAAGATTTCTTTACATAGATCTAAGCTCCAATGTAGTCAAAAGGTTAATACGTTGCAGGGAAGGGAGAAAGGGTTCCCAAAAGGTTATGAGCCTCCCTAAGGACTTCATAGCAGCCGTGATACCTGTGTTCCTTTTAGATGATAGTATTTGGCAACAGACTTGCATGCTTAAATTAGTAGATAAGCAATTTACATTCCCCTAGTTCGCTCTCAAAGCCTCACTGTTCTGAAGCAATCTATCATTCTGGAATAGAAGATCCAGATTTCACTGCTCAGCCTCCGAGTGTCTGGAAATGACTCTCTTTTCTCAAAGGTGGGAAATCACTCTGATTTCTGTACCTTATAGTCTCTTCTGCAGGCTAGCTGTTTCTGACTCCCTTTTGCACTTAGTCTCTTTGCTGCAAAATACAAAATCCTCTCAACATTTTTTTTCCCCCCAAACTTACCTTGCAGTATTTTGGTAGCATGATATTAGCTCGCACTGGACTTTCTTCCCTGGAGCCTGGTGTCAGAGTCCAAAGGAGGTCATTAATCTAGGAAAGTGTAGTGGTCTCATCCTAATCTTTGTTGTGGCAGTCTGCGAATTCCCACCGCAGAAACACCACCTCGCTCAGTCCAGTCCCAGGCAGCTCTGCAGGCTCTGCCCAAGAGAGGCTCACGGCTTCGGTAGCGGTATTGCTAATGGTCAGGACTGTACAGCCTGAGCAGTGCTGTGTCAGTATCAGGAAGCTTTTACTGTGCCTGGGTTCCTGTCAGTGCTACTAATTCAATCACTTACATATGCAATAAATTCACATGAAAAATTAACAAATACCTAGCCAGCAGCAGTGCCCTCTGTTCTTGCTTTTTTCCTAAAAAACTATGTAGCTTTCTCTGAAAATGATTGGGTTTAATGGTTTCTGGATGTTTTCAGCATGTTCTGTATTTCACCGTTTGGTGCAAAATAAATTCTTCTTTTATTGCTAAATATCTTCTCAATATTAATTCCTGACATTATGTTATTTAGTTGTTATTGTTAATATCTTGCATCGGATTCTTTTCTACTTCTTTATCATCCGTTGAACTGAAAGGGTCTCTGCAGGTGTCAGAGGTGGGGTATAGCTCCACAATTTGCAGTGATCTCTTCTATTCGACTCAAGATCTATCTGATTTTATTCTATTTTCCATCTCTAAGATCCACTATAGATAACTTCTGGTATGATCAAGTAGTAGTAGCTGTAAAGGCAGTGTAGCATATGGACGGAATAGGACTTAGGACTCTGTCCTCCTCCTAAACAGTTTGGGGGGAATCCCTAAGGAATTGAGATCCAAGTATCTTATCTCTCCTCGTTAAATTTTTTGAGAGGTTGGTGATCTTCCCTGGAGAGCTGGTCTGGGATTCTACAAGCAGTAGCCTACAGCTTACATAGTCTAAAGAAAGTGCGTTCAAAACCGAGAACTACTTAAAGCAAAAGCTGTGGCCCTTATCAGAAGGTTTTATTCAAACTGTTCTGGCACAGCTTAAGTAATGAGGGTGGAAGTGAATGTATATATCCTCCTCTAGCCATGGGGCAGACCAAGATTTATACCAGTTATGAAGATGCAGTCTTTTTGTGTAGAAAAAGGTTGTTAAAGCAGCTGGTGACCATGGTGATATTTAGGACACCTTTGGCATATTCCTTCTCCTGTAGAAATGCTGGGTCTTCAAACTTGTCTCTATAAAGTGTTAGCAGGTCTTTGATAGGTATTTATTTAATTGTCAGTTGAAGTGGGAATGATAGTCCAGTCATCATCTTGGTGGTTTCAAACTAAAACTGAATCTGTTATATAAATGTTATAGTGAAAAAACTGACATGCTAAGTTTCAGCTTGTAGATGAGTGTAAATGTGTTGCTTTTGCACCCCTTGCTGACCCCTGTCTGAAAGGTGATGCAGTTGAAGCAACTCCTTTCTTGTCTGCTGAAGCGCTAAGCAGGATTTTAATTTTTTAGAACTGATGATTTAGCAAGAAAGACTAGAAATCAAAGAATGTCTGTCAGCAGTGATATCTTGAAAACATCATGCAGACATTCAACTTCTCAGAGTTGAAAAAAAAAAAAAAGGGTTGTTTGTTTCTTGTGGGTTAGTGTAAACCAAGGACTCTGTTTCCTTGTGAAAAGCTGTGCAAAAATCAGTAAAAATCTTATTCCCCTATTTACTATTTTCAATTCTTCAGCCAATTGCAGTTGTTTGGTTGGCACACTATGTACATACATTTTAGCCATTTGTCAAGCTTTGTCTGATATATGTAGTCCTTCCAGTCTGTGTCTGTCTTGTCTGGTTGGTCACTTCAGTAACCAAATCCTTCTGCTCCCTGATGCTGCAAATGACACTTATACAGGATGGAACTTGAGCAAGTTTGTGTGCAAGAAGGAGTAGTAAATACTTTTGTTTGTAAATTCACATAAAATTACTTTGCTTGGTGCTTAGCAAATACATAAAATATATATATGCAACAACCGAAATGTACAGTTTTTTCTGTGATGGTTGAGTCTGAGCTAATTACTTAGAATTTTATTTGAAACTTTATTTCTGATATTTATCAGTGACTACTTGAGAAAAGGACAGTGAAATTTTGTTACTCTTTGATAACTATAAACCACTTTGGAAATAAGCGGGGTTTTTTTGTGTACTGACAGGAAAAATTACTTAAGTCATCAAACGACCACCCTATTTCCTTGCTCAGTAAATTTAGCTATGTGCTTTTGCATTTGTGTGATTAGCCGTTATCCAGTGATCTCGCATATTTGGAAACTCTTTGCTGGCATGACTCCTGAAATTCTGAAATATGAGTAGCAGAGTGATGCTCAGTAAACTGCAGCACAGCAACTGCTGGCAACCAAGAGCTGCAAGGCTGTAGTGATGTTTTCAAGTTGTGATGGAGTGTTCATGGACATCTGTCTGCCTGATACATTGAGGGATGCAAATTGGAGCCACCATGATCTGAAACAAGCCAAGAACCCCAGCAAATAGATCCGCCGGTAATTTTATGAACCTGAATTAACCCAGAAATAATTTTCTGATTCAGTCTACTAGAGGGGACATGGGATTGACTAGAAGATGCGGTTTTATGATCCCTTCAAAGAGAACAGTCCAAAGTGAGTTCAGTAGTTTTTCCTGACTAGGACTGCAAAACAGAGTACTGAGTTCCCTTCTCTGAGGGCGTATATTCTAAGAAATGACTATCGCATTTATTTTTGGAGTTTAGGAGAGAAAAGTGAGCCAGTGGTCATATGGAGAGAAAGCTGTATCCCAGCCCTGCTGAAGCCAGGGAAAATATCCCTACTGGTTCTGATGGGTTCTAGGTTAGATCCTTGTGCACACATGCTTTGGCTGTTATTTTAATAAATTTAAACTTACTGTTACACAACATTAACACAGTTGGTGATTTCAAACCCTCAGAGCCAACTTGTGGGAACACGAATATAAGATGAGGAGAAGCTTCAGTGTTTCTAGCATGAGCTGGTGAGTTTAGCTGTATGGGGGAAATGCATTTCCTCTGATTATTAAGGTTTTATATGTAGCAAAACTATCAGTTCAGCTGAGTGGGAGACTCGATAAGGAAGCTGGCACAGAGAGCATTCAAACTGTAGAGCTCAGTTCTACAAGTAGTGAAAACAATGTTTAGGGCTAAGCAATAGGAGAAGTGAGACTAATTAGTCAGCTCCCGTGTGACTCTATTAGCAAGACGTTTCTGAAGCTGTGAAGACAACCAAGCCCTCCACAGCCACAATAGGAAGACTTTTGACTCTTGATGTTGAGGATTTTGGTCTTATTGGACAAGAGTCAGGGTTTGTTTCTGCTGAAGTCAGAGAAATTTCAGAAGACAAGAAAGAGGGTTTTGGTGCATTATTGAGGTTCAGTGTTCTGCTCTCACAGGCAGCACATCGTACAAAGTCTTCCATAAATTGATTGCGTTTCATCTTTAAAGTAATTAGGTTTTTTGCCTCCACTACTCCAGTTGGAAGGCTATTGGAAATCTTGATTGCTCTAATGATCAGAAACCTTCTTCTAATTTCCAACCTAAATTTATTCGCAGCCGGTTAATATCCATTTGTTCCTGTGCCAGTTTTGTCCTTAGCTAATTTAGGTTTTTCCGTATCTGGTGTTTATCTCCCTGATGCATTTACATGCTGTGATTATGCTCCTGCTGAGCCGTCATTTTGCCAACAAAATAAGCCAAAATCTTTTGGTCTATTCTTTAAGATAGACTTTCCCTTCTCCTTGATCATCCTTCTTTGGACCTGTTTGCATGTCTCTCTTCTCCACCAGATCTGTCCAAGATTCTCAACTGAGAATTTGCTAGTGGTATTGTAAACTGGCATTGATACTTTCCTCCTATTCTGGAGAAACCTCTTCTAAAACTAGAACTGCATCTGTCTTTTTTATGGATAGATCATATTGATAGCTTGTAGTCATCTTGCATGTGTAAGTCCTCTTAATCATTTCTAAATGATAGTTTACAGCTTAGACATTTGTTGCTATTGATGCTCAACAGCATATTGTGCTGTTAAATTTAATCGTGTTTGCATTGTTGAAGTTCACACTGTTCCCTCTGTACAGTCACCTGAAATTCATCAGTACTGATGATGTTTCCCAGCATTGAGGAATCGACATACGTATTCAGAGTCTTCCTTTTTCTAGCAGGTTTATGGATGAAACATCAGACATCAGTTCCAACACGCATCCACAAAGACCTTCCCTATTAAACTTTCCTCGGTCTGAGAGTCTTTCCTTTAAGGCTGTATTTTTCATTTCCCCATGAATGAGTTTCTTTCCCTCTTTACAGATATTTTACTATTTCTTACTTTCTCCAGCTTCACTAATAATTTCTTTTGTGGCACCATAACAAATATTTACCAAAGACCTTATAGATCAAGTCAGTTACATCTCCCTTGCCTAAAACCCCAGTTATGATAACAGAAAATGCTGTCAAGTTAGCCTGACATTATCTTCTCTTGATAAATTCAAATGGCATTTTTACCATTTTTCTGTGTATCTTTATTTGTTTAATTTTCTTTAAAGTCTGTCTACTAAAACCTTGCAGATAATGGATAGCCATGTGGGTTTCTGGGCTGTTTAGTTGTCTTACCATTTTTCTCACCTTATCTTAAATCTTGACATATTTTGTATCATCCTGTCATATGACACTATGTCTGGATTCATAACTAGACTTAAATATTTGCTACTAAGTCTTCAATTTCATATGCCAGTTCCATCAGCAGTTTGGGGTAGAGATATATAGTGTACCTCTGCATGAGCTCTTGCTTCGCACGTTTGCAGTAATTGCAGAATTCATACCCTCAGAACCATTCTGGGTTTGCAGCATAATTGAGATTATCCATAATGTGAATGCCACTTTGAGTATGTTTTGCTCCCTCCCCCGCCATGTAACTGAAAAACTTTCAACAGTTGTTTTACTATACTTCCAAAATCTAAATAAGCTGGACTTTAGGCAACTTGTACTTTTTTGTTCTGCCTCTGAGGAGCACTTTGTCTCCATTCCTTGTGTGTTCTTGGCTTAGTCTTAACTTCTTAATAATTGAAAATATTAGTTTGGAAGCTTCTTACAATTTTTTCCCCCACTTTCTTGAGATCCAGGTTCCTAATGTGACTGACACCTCTGGTTTTCTCTTTCCTGAACAGCACATCATCTCTTATTGCGAGTGCTCCAGGGATAAGTGTTCTTTCGCTGCTTCCAGTTAGTGTCCAGCTGGTTTCTAATAATTCAGATTCCTTTGTTTTGTTGCACAGGTTCAGGCAAGCCTATGCACCCCTTCCAGTTTTATATACCTTGGCATGTTGTGTATGTTACCTGGAATTAAGTACAGCTGTAAAATTAACAATATTTTGTACTGTTCAGAACAATAACAGCACTCTCTTCCTTCCTAGTTTCCTTTCTTTTGCCTGATTTTTCTCTGTCGTGCACCAACATTTTCTTCCTTTCTTTTATCTAACAAGTAGAGATAATACGATTCTCATCTGACCTTCTGTTGTCATTCTTATTTTGAGAAGTTTTTTATGTTGTAGGGTTTTTTTAGGTTTGTTTTTACTTACTACTGCTGGTCATTTTTCCTTGTATTCCTTTTTCAAAGCCTTCTTAAAATTGTCTTGGCTCTTGGAAGGAGTGTTAGAAGACAAATAGCAAAAGATGAAAGAACTCGTCTACATCTGACGTCTGTAACTGGAAAATTACCTTCCTTGTTAAACTTCAGTGAATGACAGCAGAAGTGACTTTTCACTTTGATGAGACATGTCAAGCTACACTTGTTACTATTTTATTAATCACTTATATGACATTTCTGTCATTATTTCTATGACATTATTGATTAAGGCCTTAGTGAAGACTTAAGGCCATCCTTCTACTTTATATAAATAATATTAATCTGTTGTTCTGTGTAAAATACAAGATTCTGTCTTTTTTTCCAGATCTTCCTATTAGGGGTTACTCGCTTGGATGTAAAAAAGCTCTGGCAGATTACTATCACATCGGAATGTGATGTTTTCTCTCAGTTATAGTCCTTGCTTATTCCTGTGTTAATATTAGCGAATTTGACCTTAGAAAATTCTGTGAACTTAAACTCTAATATTCAGTGTTCCGTATTGAGAAACAGATCTCCATATTCCAGGGTAGCCTTAAACAGGGAAGTATTATCTCTCAGTTGACTTTTAATGAGCAGTGAGTAAGAGTTCTTGAACTTTTTTCTTGATACACATACCAGTTAGAAAATGTTGAATTAGAAAATGCAATTAATAACAGCTTTTCTGCCCCTGTTCAGGACATGCTGTATTCTCTACTTTACACTGTAACTTTGGAACCCGACTGGTGACATTTAGAAGACAGGGGTTAACATGAAAAAGGCCCGGAAGCCAGTTATTCTCTTATTTATATCATTATAATTTCCACTTACATTCATTAAGGTAAAGATAGATACAGTTCGCTCTAATGATGGTAAGGCAACATTTCAACTTCTGAAAAGTAGTCTATAAAGCCAAACGATTGATCTAAGGGAAAAAAAATACAAAGAAAAATTTGACTGGTCCTAAAATAAATGCACGTCAAAATCATTTTGAAGTTGTAATTTCTAAATGTCAGTGGGTAAGCGTATTTGATTTTCTTTTATGTATCTCATAACAGAAAACAAAGTCTTAAAGTAATCAAGAAAGATTGTTTTTCTGAATTCATTGCACAGTACTTTCCTTATCACATATGCTTTTGTTATTATACTGACAGATTCTAAATGCGTAGCTGTTATTTTGTATGTTAATTGAAAAATGCTGTCCAAAGACATTTGTATTCGTATAACTTGTATTATACCCAACATCCATATTAGAATAAGAGGTGTTTTAAGGGATTGAGATTAAATTAACAGTGTTCAAGTTACCAGAAGAT
Source organism: Limnodromus scolopaceus (assembly GCA_028565335.1). Classification (NCBI taxonomy): domain Eukaryota; kingdom Metazoa; phylum Chordata; class Aves; order Charadriiformes; family Scolopacidae; genus Limnodromus; species Limnodromus scolopaceus. Next base: position 1,878,642 of record JAOXNO010000052.1, on the reverse strand, counting down.
CATAGACTGCTGTAAAACAAGTGAACATAATATAGTAGAGTGTTCCCGTATTTTACAGAGAAAGTCACAAAGACTGTAGTCTGATTATTTTTCTCTAGGGATTGCCAAAATAGATAAGTATATGAGAAAAGAGAGTTCATGGACATTGGCCCACCCTACGCACATGCTGTGGTGGCTCTCGGTGAAACGTCAGGACGCTGTTTTAAAGCCAGGTACTTTCCTTTTCTTGGTGGTCCCCTATTGCTTCCTAATCTAGATTTAGTCTGAGAGCAGTGAGCTCTGCTGGCAGCAAAGACCTCAGCTATCATTTGCTGCTTTGTACTCGTGACTGAACTTCACGGTGGAACACTTTTGCCTTGTGACCAAGCGCTGCTGAGAGGTGATCCAGACCCCATTGCACGTACTGTGCAGTCGTGGCAGGGGAAAGTTTGGCTTCATAAATGAAACTGAAGAACAAATGTGGCAGGAGGCAAAGCATTTCGAGAAAACCTTTGAACTCTGAAAAGGAGGAGAAAATGAACAAGTAGGACATAGTGAGAGAAGAAACACTGGTAAATCTGTCTGAGTGTCTTGATAGGCCATGGAGAATTGGAGGAGGGAAGCTTGGGGCTTATGTCTATTATGGTAACCTGATAGAAGTTTAATGAAAAACTGGGAGGAACTGCAGTAATACTGAGACATGCGACTAGTCATGCAAACTTTGGTTTGTTTTTTCTCTTCCTGGGAATACATGATCTGATGAGCCATGTTTTTTTTCCATTCAGTATAATATGTTACAATTACTTGATATTTTAGACTTTTACTTAATTTATTTATATGCAAATAAACCATTGGAAGTGAAACTCATGTAACGATGACTCAGAATTTCAAAAGCTTGAGAAGAAAGCAATGAAATGTCATACTGTTGGTAATAATTGTAACCTGGTAAGAGAATTTGCTGAATATGGTCTTTATGATCCTCAGGCATTTTGTTAGTAATGTCATTGGACAATGATGAAAATTCATAACTACAGGAAGTCACCTCCTAGTTTACATGTCATGACACCTGATTTGGAAGATAACTAATTCTCTTGGGTTTGCAGTATCAGCTATTTCTGAAATAGACCACGCAAACTTAACATTCTGTGATACAAACAACTAGTAGATCCTTCCTGTGCTGGGTATGTAAGAAAAACAAGCTGGTCAGATTCATTCTATGTAATATTGCAATGTTTTTACCATTTTCATTTCTAACTATTGCAAAAAGGCTAGCAAATGAAACTAGATAGATGGTTATGAACAGATCTGGTTTAGACATCAAACCCCTCTTAAAAGTTTCCGGAGAATCAGTTTACTTAGAAACAAGATTATTATAGATTAGGAATTATTTTCTACAGATGAATGTTTATGACTGCATTTCCTAAAGGGAACTCTACGTTTCTGTATGTGGTTATCTTCCCCATCCTTTCATGTACCTTGTCCTACTTGGATATTTCATGGTAATGAAATTATTATTTCATCCTAATCTAGTTCATGGACTTCTTTCCAACTCTTTGGCCTCCTCCTTTGCATAGCAGTCTCATCTATATTCTTCCATTCTCAGCCTGCTGGCCTGCCTTTTTCTCTCACTGGTATGTTAACAGTGGGACCCATTAAACTAATCATTTTTCAAACATGCATAAGCCTAAACTTTCAAACGAGTGTATAAGCTAAGTAATCAAAATAGACTCTCTCTCTCTGTATGTCTTCATGCAGCTCAGTGTTTTGCTATTAATCATCAAACCTTGGTTTTACAAGTTGTGCAGGTGCATTTTAGGATATTTGAAAACATGATTAACAAAAAAAAAAGCTAAGCATACGTGCTAGGAAGTCAGAGTAGACAGTGTAGGTGGGGCAAAATGGATGCGTGGAAAGGTGAGTGGGCTTGCTGAAGCTGTATGATAAAGCTAGAGGTAAAATCCAGGTTTCTAGACGTGTAGTTTAAAGAACTAGGGACTGCATCATGCTTTCATAAATTGTGACAATATTGGTAGATTTTTAAAAAATGCAGCAAGATTTCTTGAGTAAACAGTGCCTCTTTTGTGAAAGCTATATACTGGATTTAGACTAACATTCTTATATACATAAATGACAGGGGTAGGGACTGTCATTTTTCTATGTTTTCAATGAATTTAATTCCAGAATAGAGGGATGGATCCTTATTTAGTTACTGAGAGTTCCTCTTAATTTGCATCCAGCAAAAATACACTGTGTGCCAAGAGTTTCTAAGCCTTTGCAAGATTTTTCTGCTAGGTTCTTGTAAAACAGCCTTACAGCTTCAAGGAACGCTCCTCTATACCGGCATTACAAATACTCACAATTTATACAGTTTCAGTATGCATCTTAGCCAAAAGCAGTATATCACCCACTTTCATTGAAAGAGGTTCATTCAAAGAAAGCGAGCTCATTATTTTTAGCTTGTTTCATTTATAAGCAGTTCATAATCTGCCGTTAAAACTTGAAAAGCTGCTAGTGAATAATTGGAAAATATCAAGACAAAATGGAAAACATACTGCCATAAACACTGCCCTAGTATTTTAAGTACTTTTAGAAAAGGCTTGTAATAATGAAAAATTATCAGTTTTTCCTAATGGCATTTTAGCTAAGCTAGGAGTTACGGTTCATAGACACTGCTAGGGATCCGTTAAATTCCAGCTACGTGCCCAGGTTTCTAGAATTTTGTAGCTTTATGTTATTGAGTTTGTGTTGATCTTAACAGCTGAACAAAGATTCAATTTAGCATTGCATTCAGTTCTGTTGTGCATATTCTTTGTGGGCTGTTTTATTCATGTACAAAATGCATAGCTGAGAGATTACTTTTTTTTTTATTCATAATTGATTAATAGTTTGGGTTTTATTTATTTTTACATGGGAGTGTAAGCAACACTATTACAGTATTTTTAATAGGTTACCAAATGAGCAAAGATGGGACTTGCATCTACAGCTAATCTCGAGCCAGTTCTGCTTCACTTCTCACAGTGAGTTAGCTGGGGCTTAAGTGCTGAGAAATCAGTGCAAAAATGTTTTTTATAACTTCTAAAATATTTAGCAACTCTTTTCAGGCCCAGTAAAACATGTGAAGCCCTTGAGGTTTCAACTTGCAAGAATTTTAATGTGTACATAGTTATTTTTCTACAGACCCGTTACGATCATATAGGTACATGTTTGATGACTGAAATCTTACTGAAATGTGAAAGATTAGTATGTGTCGTTTCATGTAAATATGAAATGCCAATGGTAGAATGTTAAATATCTTTAATAGTACAGAACACAACACAACAGTTAAGGGCATGAAGTTGATTGCCTATGCAATTAAAAGTTTAGGATACTAACTATCTGATCTGGAACTCAGCCAAGGCATCGTGATTAACAAGCCTGTTCTTGCGAGAAAGTGCCAGAGGAGCTCTGATAGCCGTGTGTGGTCAAGATTTCTGCTTTGTCTAAATTAAGCCATCTCAAAACATAACACTGCCATACATAAAATCCCATGCCAGCATTTGGCAAAGCACTTCTTCTGTTCGAGCATTTGTGCTGGAGAAAGCTGCCTATATACAGCATCAAGGCAAACAGCTTTGAAAGCGTTTATTTTGAATTTCCTAGGAAGCCAAATGCTGCTGAAAGTCCCATTCTGTGATTGTAATTTGCCCTCCGTCCATTTATAGAGCTCTCATAAAAGCCAATGGGAAGGACAGGTACCAGGTATATAATATACTGTAAAAACTTTAAAACATCTTATTGTTGGTTGTTAAAATGATAGACATTTTAGAACAGTGATTGTGGGGTGAACTCAGCTTACGTTCTGCTTCCATCTGGCCCTCTACTGTCTCCTCAGGAGATGGAAACCAGCACACGTTGGGTTGTACACATTCTCCTAAGAGAGAAATATTCTCTTTCACCTGCACAGCTGAGCTTTTAGACTCAGTTCTTTTGCCATATGTGTGTAATCCCAGAGTGTGCTCTTGTAACCATCGGGTTTTATCCTGTCACAGCCTGAATATACTGAATTAAACAAGACTTCTTACATAACTGCAGTTGTATGTTTGTAGGCAAATAGTCTGTGCATCTCCTCTGAAGTTCTCCTCCTGTGAAAGCCTCACCTTAAAGCTCAGGCTTCGGGAAGTACCTCTGTGCCTTAGAACCTCTGCCAGTCCCTGTCAGGTTTTAGACAGCTACTGTGTAAACCAAACAGGGTGGTAAATGGGGCTAAATCAAATATTTATGCTTATTATGATAGTGAAATAGCTTTGCAAGAGCAATGGCACTGTACTTCTCTGCACCCTCTTTCTGTTTGTGGTGCTGGCTCTGCGGGAGGCCACTTCGCCTTTCTCCTAATATTTTCTGTGAAAGCGTGCGGTGCACAAGTTAACACAAAACCTAGCCCTGTACAAAGGTACTCAGAGATGTAAAGACAGTGGTTGAACGAGTAATGTACCTACTCCTTAGATTTTTTTTTAATTTTTTTTTTTTACTGTCTTTGGAATTTTAGCTTAGGACCTTTCTAATATTTCTGCGTTGTGAGGATTCATTTATAGAACAGTTAGAGGAAAATCTAAACCTCAGTCTTTGGAATAAACTAAGTAATTTTCTGGGATTCACAAAAAAATAAAAACCAATCTGTGCTAGAAAATAAAAATTAAGAAGAAATATACATATTATGGCTTGATGTAGTAAAGGACTTTAGGTGCTTGGTGGACTTTCATCTACACTTGCAGAATTTACTGAGCTTAGTCAGAAACTCCCCACTGAAGCTGATAATGCTTGACACCTATTCAAGGTAAATTCTCAGTCTCTGTAATTATACTTATTACGTCGTTACAGTTGTTAATGTTCTCACCTTTCAGAAGTCCTCCAAGAATTAGCAGAGTTACAGCTGATTATTAGTAAAACATTGACTCTCTAAACATCGTTTAAAGGAGTTGGACTGAGAAATTATTTCTCCAGATTTTACTTTTACATCTGAGAACAAAGCAGTAGGAAACAAAACACTCTTGATCAGGGAGTGGAGTGATAGGACCGATGGGTAATGGTTTTAAAATGAAAGAGGGGAGATTGAGATGAGATCTCAGGAAGCAATTCTTTGCTGTGAGGGTGGTGAGACACTGGC
>JAOXNO010000052.1:1827233-1870621 GCA_028565335.1 Limnodromus scolopaceus | reverse complement strand
GGAGCCCCGCGGAGCGTCGCGGCCGCCGGGCGGAGCCCTGCCGGGGTCCCGGGGGAACGACGGCCCCCCGGCCGCACCGCACCGCCGGGGACCGGCGGCTTCCACTGCAGCAATTTGAAAAAAAAAAAAATAATAAAAAAAAATAGTAAGCACAACAACAGAAAAATCAGAGTGTCCCGGAGCCAGGACACGGCAAAACCTGGCTCTGGCACACGGAGGCTCCAGGATGGTCGCGAGTTTTGTCGCCTCGCGTGGAAGGAGAAGGGGCGCGCAGGGAAAGGGGCCCGTGTGCGGGCCCAGGCGGGGGAATGGTTGTCTCCAAACCGGGGATCGGCTGCACCCTGCTCGCAGCCCTTCCCCAGCGCGGCTGCGGCTGGAAGAGGGCTGCTTGCTGCTGCCTGCAGCGCCCAAAAAGTTTGGCATTGCAGAAAGAGAGGGATGTACAGGCTGTGGTTGTAATTGAAGTGAATTTTAGTAACAGGCTCGGCCCAGGCCCTACTTTGTGCTCTGCCTATGAAGAGCAAACGTGATCTGTCATGAGTTACAGAAAACATCAGGAGGCTCTTGTTCTGGTTTAGGAGTGTTGCTTGGTAATGTTTTTCAACACTTATCAAAGATAACATCGCATAGAAAGAACTCTGGTAATAGCCTGTACGTGCAAAATTCTGACCTTGTAAACTGACACAATAGGCCTGGCTAAATCTTGCAAGCAACACCTGCATCAACTTGGATCCAGCTTTTTTCTCCTCTCCCCCACCTCAAACCTTAAACTTCTCTGCTAAAAAGAGCAGCTGCTTCAATTTCATTGCAAATTTCTGTCCCACACAGTGTATGTATATTCAGTAGCACAGAAAACATGTAGTGCCTGGAGTTTGTATAATTTATATAAATTGTATAATTTCTTGGCTCTGAGCTCTTAAATCTTACTATTAAACTACACAAAACTTTCTGATGCTTTTGATTGACCACAGTAATCCCACCTTAAGCATGTTTCAGTACTCCAGCAATGCAGAATAGATTTCTTATTCGTGAAACAAGCACATTTGTATCATCACAGCTCTTATTTCAGCTGACTAAATATGCCTTTTTGAAATGTTCCTATTCAGCTAAAAAACGGGGTTTTGCAGAATGCGAGTTTGTGAAGTTGTCAGTGATTGCATAAGCAAAATCCAGCCAATTATTTTTTTCACTTAAGCTTGAGAGTCTTATCTTTTAGATAGATAGCAAAAGTGACAGTTCTCTTGCATCCAATGAATACGTATCCAGCTCAGTGAGATTTTCAGAACAGCCGAGGAGTTTAGCCATGTATGGGTGATAAAGGGAAATAAGAAATGAATATTTTTTGTCTAAATCCCTTAAGCCGCTTTGAAAACTTCAATTAAGAGCTGATGAGCTTAAAATATGGCTTTGGGATTGTCCACACATGTTAGACATATCTTTGTATAAAACTTTACCAGGTAATACAAAAGGTGACTGTGCTTACATAGATGAAAAGATCAGATTTGAATTATTGTGGTTTCACTTAAAATATGAAATATGGAATACAGATTTTTCAGGTATAAATATCTGACTGCCTTTGTGCTCAAAAAGTTTAGGTCTTTGTTGAACAGAGATTTATTAGACTCTTAAGCTTTTAGTTATCTTGAAGGTGCATTTTTTCACCCTGGCTACAGTAGATCCAGATTATTCTTTCCTCAGTTAATGTGCAAGTTTGCTATGGCAGCTGAATGTTTTTATGGCATATGAAAATATCTTTTTTTGTTGTTGTGTTAAGTACAGGCCTCTTTTGTTTTTCTCAAGGGAGAAACTGGGGCAAATTTGTCAATGCCAGTAGGTAGCAATATTTATTTTTTCTAAATCTAAGTGTATGCATCGTGATGTAAATTTTTCCTACAGGGTAGGAAAAGGTACATTTATAGTAGAAAAATTGTTAATTCAGGAATGATTGTCCATGGCACGTTATTTGTGGGTGAGGGGCAAAGATTGGTAGAATTTGGCAAGATCCAAATGCTAGATGTGAGATTTTATAGTATAGTGTGTGTTGGAACAGGTCTTTTGCTTAATGGATCAGAAGCAGGTGCATTCATCTTGCAATTTGTTTATGCAATGACATACTGGTGCCACAGTTTGCAGGATCTTGCAGATCCAGTAAAGCCAGAGAGATCCAGCTTTTACCTTTTTCCATAGCAGGGGGTAAATCACTTGGCACAGGCAGTAAGAAGGCTGGCAAAGCAGTAGTCTGTGCAATGGAGAGAGGAGGGAGATGTTTCTATGGAGAGATGGATGAAAGTGGTTTCTTCTCAAGGAGCTGCTCTTTAAATATCTTTCAGTGCAAGCCACACACAGGGCTGCACTTCCACAAGTGTGAACTCTGCCTTTGCTCTAGCTCTTCACGAGGAGAAGCTTCAGCAAGATTATTTCTCTCTCCATCTAGTTCTAATCTGGAATCAATGAATGATATTTATGGCTCAGTTATAGTAGAGTTTCAAAAATGTGCGATGGTGAGTGAGACAGAAAGCATTAATGTGAAATTCTTTAATGTAAATATAAAGGCAAGTTCTTTACAGCTTGGGTGAGTAGAAAAAGGTGCCAGGACCCATGCTGTTTGTGACTCTGCTCTATTTGTGAATGTGAAGGTCTGCTTTGTTACAGGGCATGTTTAATTGCGCAAGGTTCACTTGCCTAAAATACTATAAAAACCTTTCTCCATTGTGGTCCCTTTTGATCTGTCTGTGTGGCTGCATTAGTATCTTAACCAGTGATGTCTGTGAGCTATGAGCTCTCCAAGCTTTGTTGTTTGTTATGGAAAAAATGGGAAAAATCATGGTAGAAAATATGAAAGTCATAATGTTTGTTAAGAAAAAGAAAAGTCACCATATGGCTCAACAGATTTTAATTAATATTAAATTGCCAGGGGAAATTTTGCAAAAAGTCAAGTAAGAATCCTTTATTTTACAAATAAGTGCTCAGAATTTGTTTTCAAATACATTTCTGGGGCAATTAGGACTGTTAGGAAGCCTAGAGATAGCAATGGGAGTGCAGGGGCATGTTCAGAAATACAGAAGTGCACAAGGTGGTATTGGAGAATATTGTCACAAACCTGGCATTTAACTCCCACTGAGAGGCCTAGCGGTAGATACTGCATTCCTTTTGACCTTACTGATATTTTTATCATCCTGTAAATTTAATGAATAGTTTTAAATCATTGACTCTGAAAACACACAAAACAACACATACAGATTCCAAGTTAATACCAGTTATCCTTGTATTCTTCATTAACAAAGGGACTGGAATGGAAAAATCTGTGGTTTCCATGCTAAGAAACCACATGGCAAGGGCAAGTCATGATTTTTATTAGGGAAATCCTGTGATGATAAACAGACCTGGACATTCCAAGTCAGAAAACCAAATATATGCTCAGCGTGAAACGTAATGAAGTGCCCTTCCTTAGTAGGGACGCTTTTCTCAAGGTGGGCAATAGGTAACTTGAAGGAAAATGAGTTTCCATAGTTGTAAATTGTGTGCAACAAAGTGTTCAATGGAAGAGTTTGAAATGCAAATTGAGGGTGATGATTAGCAGCGTGTGAGGCAGCCATGGCCTGTGATGTGCCATATTCTTGCAGCTTCCAAAGCCAGACTTGGAGATGGCGCTTCGGGGAGCTCAGAGCTCTGCGTGCCTGGCAGAATCACTCCACTGTGCCTCTCAGATCTCTCGGCATCTTTTGGTGTTTCTCATGTATGACAACAGCTTGGGTTGCCAGCATCCAACGGTAGCATATGTTTGGTGGTAAAGACACAGATTTGCTGCTTTGTTCAATAGTAGATTAATGTTCTGGTGCATATACCTTATATAAAGCATCAGTCTATTAGCTCATGTAACCATGGAGATAATAAGTAGTTTGCATACATGGAAACTTTGGGTTCACTTAGGCCTAGCGCCTGCATTTTGTTAAGAAATAGAACCTTACAAACATTAATACTAATAAATATTTTCATAAATAATTTTTTCTGCTAACTCAAAATAATTGGCCTCATTTGTGAAAACATGGAGCTGATTAAAAATTTACTACCAAAAAGAACCCAGCTTATTCTTAGACTCAAGTGAGGTGCAAAAACTGAAAATTAAATTCAGTTGTTAATGTATTAATAGTCTTATTAATAGCCTAGAATTAAGGATTCATAATATTGTTAGTTCTGACAGTTTCTAATTACACTTTATACTTTGTTTTCTAGTTGCAGTTGCAAGGTAGGAATGATGCAACCACACATCAACGAAAGCTCTAATTATATTATGTGTATTTAGACATTGCTTTTATATGCTAACATGGTTTATATGTGTTTAGGGAACCCATGTAAAGAAAGTGTTTAAGGTGCTTTACATATTTTAATGAATAATAAATTTGAGCAACACGCACTCCTAAATTAATTTTAAAAAGCTAAAAGTTTTGCTAATGATGCATATAAAACATTTAATTAACAAGACTCAACATAGAAACCCCAAGTCACAGAAATAAATAGCAATTAGATTGTAAATAACCCGAGTAGAATGCTAACAGGGTAATCCTTTGTTTTGTTGGAGTCGCACCAGTGTTTTTCACCTGTAACTCTGCGCCTGTCAGTAGATACCAGCCTGGAACTTGTCAACAGTGTTCTCCACACAGAGATGCCTTGTACATAAAGGATCTGCCTATTTAGAGAAAGAAAGGAATAGAAAGTATTTCTCTCCACTTCGCTGATGGCAGATTCCAAGACAACTACATTTCAATGGCCAAATGGTGATGTTCCTGAATCGTTTACTTACCCACTGTGGTTTTTTGTGGTTGATTAGTCCTACCTAACTACAGAATTTTGCCACTGTACTTATGGTACTTATGGACTTGTATCCTACTTATTCAAACCATTTCTCCACTTTATCTAGATGTTTTTAAATTCTGGTCACATCCTTGTCTTGTTCTCAGAAGCTTTTCTTGCCTGCAAATTTAACAAATATGTTTTCTATTCCTTTAGCCAAATCATTAATCAAAATACTGAATTATATGCTGTTCTATGGAATGCCACTTAGGAGACCCCTCTAGTTTGACAGCGAATCATCAATAACTGTTTTCTGAGTAGACTTAGCAGCCACCTAGCAGTGATTTTTCTAGACCATATTTTCTCCAGCTGTTTATGACAATATCATAAAGTTCTTATTAAAATTATCAAGTCATTTTTGCCTATTTGTAATGCCTATTACCCTGTTGCGCAGAGAGAACAGTCTGTGTTGCTAGTTACTCATCCCCTTATTGTCTTCTAGATTCTTAGAATCATAGAATCACAGAATGGTTTGGTTTGGAAGGGACCTTAAAGATCATTCAGTTCCAACCCCCTGCCCTGGGCAGAGAGACCTCCCACTAGACCAGGTTGCTCAAAACTGAAATTGTTTGTTTGATTATTTATTATAGTATTTCTGTTTTAATGAGAAGTAAGCTTTCTGGCTTTTCTTTCCCCTGTTATTAATGCTAAGCACGATGTTTGTACCTGTTTACAAGTTCTATCTAATGCTTCTGAGAGTGCTTCCATCTGTGCACAAAGTATCTAAATTTGATCAGGTGTTACTCTGAAAACAACTAACTCGCCTAAACACTTCCAAGCCCGGTTTTCCTGTTGCTAGTGTTAGGTCTGTTTGACTTCTGAGCACAGCTGACCATCTTAGTAATTTAAATCTAGGGGTTTTTTTCAGATACCAGTAATATTTTAACAGCATGTAGTTCACAGCGGGTTCCAAACCATGTTTTAGAATCTGTATAAATACTCAGACATTTACCCGCTCCAAGCTCCTGATGTCTGTGGCCAGATGAGTGCCAGTATCCCAAGCTGGCCTTGATTTAAAGCTGGCTTTGGTATGTCTGCACTACATTGCTATTGTGTCAGTGCCTGCAATGGAAACACACCAATTTACCTTGAGGTCAGGAAAAATTACTGATATAGAATACTCCCTATAAAGTTAATGAAAATCTGGTTTAAGTGGTTTAATATTGCTAAAAGTGTTTGCATAGTACCGGTACCTAAAACCTGCTGGACCGCAAATAAGAGGATGATTTGCAAGGATTTCCTTCTGATCATTTCTTCTTGAGTACAAAAATGCTTTACAGATCTCAAAGTGAAAATTTTTGCTCTTTAATCAGATCTTATCCACTTGCGGGTACAGATAACGTAGATGACGCGTATTCCACTTGCCATATGAACTGCTTCACTATTTGTTGTACTTGACGAACCTTCAGAACTTACAGGATTCAGTGAAGCATACATTTAGAGCGACTCCACACAGTTATGTAAGGGATTTTCTGGCAGCCAGAGCTTTAATGTTACTGTATAAACTCTGGGTAGCCAGCACAAAAAAGATACAAGAATGCTTTGTACCTTAGCTCCTATTCAGTACAAAAGAAAGAAGGATTTTTGTTGAAGTATGAGTGTTCTTAATCAATGGAGAGGTACTGCAATACAGAGGAGTTAAAAAACTCAAATACTCTTACAAATTGTTTTTAAACTACTGATCTCAAAGCATTTGGGGAGTAAGTGCTGTTATCTGCATTTTGTACAGGTAGAGATAGGGACTGGGAAATTATTTTCATTTCATCACTAGCTGTGGAGGTTGTTAAACAGCTACCATTCAAGTTAAAACATTTTATGATCAGCAGTTCCAATAACGTTCATCGGGGAGTATTCAAGGAACCGCTTAAGAATGTCTCTGGACTGTTAATGTTGTTTTTTATTAATTGATACAGCACTGGCAAGGCAAATACTGTGCCAGAATTTTAAATGGGATGGCTTAGTAATTACAGGCCTTTCAGCCTGGTGCCAATCCCTGGCAAAATAATGGAAGACTGATATGGGACATCATTAGTAAAGTAATAATCAGGAATAATGTAATTTATGGCAGTTCTCATTGGTTTATGGAAAATATATCTTGTCAGACTAACTCAATAGCCGCCTTATGATATATGAGGTTTGGTCGATGAATGTTGTAGTGCTGATGTAATGGACTTTCTTAGGGCATTTGTCATGGTACCACACAACCTTTGATTCAGAAATGAGAATAATGCAAATTCAACTGGGCAACACATTAAAAGGACCTAAAACTGCTTATCCGGTAGTCTTAATATGCAAATTGGGAATCATTATCTAATAGGATCCCTTAGGAATTGTTGGGCCATGCTCTGTTTCTCATTTCTTTTAATGATCAAAAAAAATATTAAAAAATCATTAATGGTAGATTTATGTACATGGAATAAAGTTTGGGACCTTGGAAATAAAGTTAGCTTATTAAGTGATCCATAAATCAGATATGGTTCAGTAAAATGGAAGGTAATACCATATGCATATATATATATTTGGTTTATACATGTATTTTTTCATATATACGAACAAGTAATTTAGCTTACATTTGCAGAATGAATAACTCTATCCTGAGAAATAATGACTGATAAGTTTTTGGGAGATCACGATAGATAATTGGTTGAATTTGGATTTCACTGTCACACGGTGGCCAACAGCCTAAAGATGGACTAAAGAGAAACTTCAAACAGGAATTATGAAGTTATGCAATTCTGTGTCAGCAGTGATGGGATAACTTCCTAAATATCTGAGTGCGTGTGAAGATTCAGATTCGTGTTTCAAAAAGGAATAAAGAGTTGGTGAAGGCTTAGAGAATGATTAATGACTTGGACATTCTGTGCAGCAAGGTACTTGAGGGCTTGAACCTATTCAATTTAAGCAAAGATAATTTGTCCCAGCATGTATCTATATAAGGAACAGAACAGGATACTGGAAAACTTTTCAACAGAGCAGTTATAAAAAAATTAAATGGTGAAAAGTTGGAAGTTAAGCAACAGAAGGCCTAGGTGCACATTTTTATAATAAAGGTAATAAACTGTTGAAATGGTTTTTAAGGAATTGTGGATTCTCTGTCTGGAGTTTTTAAAATCAAGGTTTCTTGGTTTTCTGAAAAATATATTCTGCTTCAAGCAGGAATTGATTTGGAGTGGACCTATGGTTGTGTTACGGGAACAATTGGGAGTTGTAATCACTGGGTTTGTAATCTCTCACCTGATTTACTCCAGATGACCTAGTCGGCCGCTGGCAAAAGTTAGGGTTGTACCTGCTCGTGCTGATTCTCAAGCTACAGTGTTATCCTTTATCCTGTACAACTTCCTACTAAATAAGAGAAAGGCTGAGATTTCTGAAATCTGTGTTTCTTTACACAGGCATGCGTGCGTGAATCCTGCTTTCATGCCCAGTGTGGGAGATTAAAGGAAGCTCTTTTCCCATCTGTGCCCCTTGGCCAGACACAGTTCTAAAGCTGTACCTTTTGTTGTGCTGGTGCAGCAGCATTGAAACCCTCCATATGGCCAACCTGCACCTCAGTCACTTTCCTCAAGAAACCTGATGTCACTCTGGGAGGGCTCTTCTGGGACACCAGGGCCAATCTCCCACATACAGCCCATATCAGACGGAGAATGTGCTTTCCTTACAGACATCAAACCTGTTTTCATTACAACTTTTGGACTTGTGCTGCACTGGGTCCCAAAGTCATTACTTTTTTCTGCTGAGCAGGAAGTTCATGTTTCAGATGTTGATTTTTCATAAGGCGTGCTTGGTTTGAACCTGTAAGAATATTTTTATTAATGGTGATTTCTTCTTTTTTTTTTTGGTCTGAAAACATCTGTGTGGGTTAAAAAGTTCCTGTCACATAGATGAGGAATTGGCTGCTGCTCCACAGAAAATGGGTACTACTGAAAATGGAGCACTTAAGCAAAGACTGTCCTGAGACCTGACTTTGTGGGATCCTGACCACGTTCCTGTCCCACCAGCTCAGTGGGCCAAATCCTGATGTCCTTGCCCAGGTGCCTGAATGAGAGGTGCTCTTAAATTTTTCAGTTCAACTGGGCCAGTCCCCGAGTGGTTCAATGTCACTGCTTAAGTCATTTGGTATTCTTTATGCTTGCTGTAGTGTCATGCGGAGAGCCAGCACAAGGATCTCTGTATTCTGCAGCCTTTCACAGCGAGAGAGGCAGCCGTGCGGAGAAGTACGTACATCACCTCATTGAGAGCAGATCCCCATTTGATTCCATCCCAGGCTGGTGGGGGCAGCTGGGGTGGACACCTGCCAAGGGAAAAGGTGCAGGTTCACAACTTCTGTGACTATACCAGCTTCACTTCAGCTTTACTCCAGCTCTCACAGAAATGGCTAGACATGATTAATAGCAAGGGAGTAACTTCTAAATAGTGAGACCTTTTAAATGTGAGACTCAGCATGCGAGACTACTCTGCCACAAACAAATTCTGCTGAATCTTTCCTTTTGGCTCTTCTGTCATTCACAAATAGCCTGCGTATCAGGCTCGTGATTTAATGGTTCTAAGCATATTCTTAACAGAGCCATTCATTTTGACTGCACAGAGGGGAAAAAATGCACTTTATCTTTTCTTCAGTTAGTAACAAAATAGCTATCTTAAAATTTTGAGATGTGTTGATGATAACAGAGACAAAAGGGACTGAGGTCCTTTGACATATGCAGAATGAAAACTTTACTGTAGATTTTAAAGTTCTTTAAAGAACGCACATCCTGTGATCTAGAATATCAGCAGCGATCAGTTTAACAGGCTGAGATAGGACATGTGTCTCATGCTTGTGTGAGAAATGTCTCTGTTTTCACACGTGTGAAACAAGTGATTAAAGTCCACAGCTGGGCTCTGAATTCTTTCTTTTGATAAACTAATTCTTTGAAAGTTGGCTTCCAGTTTGTCAGTCAGGTAAACCAGGTTTATTCTTTTATCTCCATATAATAATATAAAACTCTAATTGAGGGGAGAGGAAAAATAATGAGCCTACTTAGTAAAAACAACTCTATAAAAGGGATTCTGTGAAGCTGTGCAACTAAATAAACATAAAAATAAAGCTTTAAAGGTTAACACTTCAAAAAGTCTTATTCCTAACTGTTGTTACATTACAATTTTTCATTATTGCCTTTTAAGGTGAATTCATGCTTTTGCATCATTTTCAAAAACAAACACTTCCTCCCTTTGTCAGGGTATGTTCCCTGGCCATGGAAACACAGGACTTGGACCAGGAGCTTGTATCATCTAATCTTGTGCTAGAACTGTTTCTTTTTACAGTCATCACTAACAGAGTCTACTTCTGTTTTCCCAGCTGTGAACTGGGGCAGAGGGGTGTGTGTGTAATTAGTTGCACGTGTCCCAGGGCCAGTAGAGAGTGATAAAGGCTGTTACTGACAATTCATCTTAATGAGGGATTTCAGGTTCAGAAAGTAGCGAGAGCAGATGTGATTAGGAAAAAACAGCAATGAGTAACAGTCAGATATAAAACCACAGAGTTATAAATACAAACAAATCATTGTGTTACGCTTACTTTCATCATGATAGACAACCTTTCAGTACTGCAATACATACACAGCAATAAAAGCTGCAAAATCCTGGAGCAGATCCTCAGCAGGGATACATTTTCATAGCTCCATGACAACAGAGGTGTGATAATTTATACCTGACAAAGACCTGCTCTTTACTGAACAACACCAGCTCTTCCTCTTTGGTTTTTTACCTCCTCTGTTGTAGACTTAGTAAGTAAATCCTGCATGAAGGGCTTGGAAGGCAAATAGGTCTTGTGCTGCTCTGCTGCATTGGTGTGTCTCACCTGCTGTGTTGTGGCAATGTTAAGATGAACGATTTGGCCTCCAAAGAATTACTGATAGGAAGGGCTTTGCTAAATAATATGGAAGTCAGCTGGTGTCCCTCGAGATGCTGTAATTAAGATACAGCAGATGTTGAAACTTTTCTCCAGAAAGTACCAGTGATTAAGACATCATGTGTAGCAGACATATGCACTTGTTTAGATGCGAGGGAGAATATAGGTACCACGTGAGGTCCCTTTTTCATGAGACAAGGAGGAAGATGCAGTGTGTGCTCGGAGATTTGGTTAGAAAAGTTCATGGCAAAATAATTAACTTAGGAAGTGTTGGGTTGACAAAGAGCAAAAATGTTGCAGACGATTGGAAGTTGGAGGGCATGTGGAGAATTTGTACTTTGGCATAAAACCTACTCGATAGGTCTGAGCAGGAGGCAACAGCTTCATTTTTTAATGCATTCCCATTTACTCACTTTATCTGGATTTCTGCATATCATCCTGCTTTGCTCTGTGACCAAACGCATAGACAGACGCTTTGGAGAAAAGCTTGGCGCCTGCCTTTCTCTCTCTGCCTTGGAAGTTCTCAAAACCCTTGTCCTCTGAAGTAGGAAGTGATTTCCAGCTGAATGGCTCCTCTGCTGCTTCTGTTTGCTGGGGAAACCTTGCTTAGTGTGGTTACTTAGTGTCTACCCCTTGTGACACACAGGGTCTCTCTGATGGGCTGGAAATCCTTCCCACAACTGATTCTGGGATGCTGATGTTCAGATCTGGGTGCCTCTTCATAAATCAAAGTAAGCAAATTGCTGCTCAAGCAGTGTTTATGCAAACTGTGGTTCAAAAACTGAGTAGTGTTTCTGTTAAGGATTCAGAAAATGCACTTAGACTGTGTAATATTGAAACTTTTGCTCCAGTGGTGGATAAAGAGACCTTAATACATTAAATTAAAACTTCACAATTCTTTTAATGGTAACAGATTGTGCTATCACCTTACAAAAACTGTGAAGTGAGTTAATAGTGATCAAAATATCTTCTGTACCTGCATCTCAGTTTTCTGACGTTACTGGCATGTTAGTTCTGCTGTCTTGTCTAAATTCCGATTTAAACAATTACTTTCTGCCCACCTTAATTCTAGCTCCTTCCCATGCACTCAGCGCTCCCAGCGGCTCCTACTTATCCTTTATTTCTTCTCAAACCTGTTGAGCAGTTGTTGTGAGCTTTCAAGCTACCAAGTCATGATTCCTATGTATGATCTACACATGAACAATGTGAATGTTCACAGCATTTTCTTAGGACAAAAGGCAACATAGGAGTTATTACTCCTTCCCAGTACAGTTGTATAATTTCAGATGTAAATGTGAAGAACTAAGGCCAGCTAAGCCAAGCACCGCACATTGAGTAAGCTTTTATATGTGTTTCAGTTGCAGTAAATAAAATAAAATATGTTCAGACTTAAAAGAAATTTACGGCTTAAAAACACCTCTAATCCTTCCAAAGTGGGAACTACAGTTCTGTAAGGTCTCACTCTTCAGCTAATTAGTGTAGCAAAAATACTTTCAATTTCTGTAACATTTTTCTCCTAAGCACTGCAAAACATTTTATATGTTTTAATTAATTTAGACTTGAAATATCTTGAAATATCACGGGTTATCATCATCGTCTTCGTTTGACAGAACAGTGAACCGAATCTCAGAAGAAAGTTAAGTGACTTGGAGAGGAAACTTTGAAGTACTGACAACTCCGACTTTGAAGTCGTCTTTTCTCAGAAATGTAAGATCATTTGTCATTCCTGTAAAACAGCATTCTCAAAATAGGATTTGCAATTTGCAAAGGGAGTCAGAAGAGTGTTTAGCCCACCTTAGGTATGGCTGAAGCCCTTTCTTTAGGCCAGGGAAGTGAGTAATCACTTCCTGTAATTAGTAATTACAACCAATTCTCACTTGGCCATCCTGTAGGAATGGAGCTGTTATTAGAAATAAAAGATGATGAGCTGTTTCCTGGTTACTGTAAACACATGAGCAGACATAGGTTGAATCTGGATTGTTACCTCCTGAGGCCTTTTTTTTTCCTTTGTTTTTCGTACTTAGATTAGCGTGATGTGTTTCTGATGTCTAAGTCAGGCTCCTAAACCAGAGAGAAATGTTTCTGTTTTTTTCATGCCCCCAAAATACACAGCCTAAGGACTGGCAGAGGAAATATGCCTTGCCTCAAACCGAAGTTACTTTTCTTGGTTTAATCAGGAACCTTAGAGAGGATTAATGGAGCTGAATTTAGCTTCAAGTTCAAGTCAGTTGCATTTGTTCCTCCACCAGCTTCTATTTCCCTTCCCATTTGAAATCTTAGCTGCAAAGGGAAGAATAGGATTGAGAAGCAGAGACTGTATCCTGTACTTTCTGTATTTCCAGAGCAGGACTTTTCCTCCAACCTTGCTGTATGGACTTGGACTTCCTCTGTAGCCAAAACACTGTCACAAAGTTAATCTCTCACAGCTGAACTCCTCTTTCCCTTTTTTATCCATATTTCAGCTTCATGCATTGTACTAGCATCCTGCAAAAAATTCACATCTTCAAGTGATTCTGCTACAAGGTGCCAGAATGTTCTGCTGCAGCCACAAAGCAAAGCTG
This sequence comes from Limnodromus scolopaceus, assembly GCA_028565335.1. NCBI lineage: Eukaryota > Metazoa > Chordata > Aves > Charadriiformes > Scolopacidae > Limnodromus > Limnodromus scolopaceus. The sequence goes on along the minus strand of JAOXNO010000052.1, from coordinate 1,857,322 downwards.
CCATAGAAACTCCCTCTCTCAGGCAGTCTTGTATGTGCCAAATTAACTTGTTTATAACTTCTGTTTAGCTTTAAAGTTAACTGCTGTTTCAGACCTTCAGAACTGCTATTTCGCATGCCTGAAAGCCCCCTCTAATTTTTACAGCTATTCTAGTTGTGCTGATAAAAAAAAATCTAGCTCTGCTTATCATCCTAGGTGGTCACGGTTGTAACAGTGTTTAACAAGAGTCACTTGTGTGTCTGTTTCAATGTTGAGAACTTAAAGCACATTGTGTTTTCTCAGCAGCGTTAACGTCTCTGAGAAGTTACAAAACTCGAGCTTGCTGAAAGCCTGAAATGCTTACACAAAGGGCAAAGTTTAGAAACCTGGTAATGGTTTTAACTTCTGTTGTCGTGGGATGAACTGTTCATCAACCGGTGTAAAAAAGAATGATGAAAAATCAAAGTTCAATTCTGCATCTTTGTGGCTTTTTTCAGGCATTTCAGTGGCACATCAGAGAACAGCAAAAAAGGCCACTGACTGAAATTTAATGAGGTGTCTCTGGTACTCAGACATGGATTGAATGAGCAAGTTGCATTTATAGATCTATAAGTTGTATTTATAGACATATAGTTCCTTTAAACCAGATATCCAGTGTGTGCTGATGAATTTGACCTTAAAGGAGCAAAAGAAATTAGATGTCATGCTCTGCAGTACAGCTTTGTGTCTTAGTCACTTTCCAAGTGCTTTATCTGTTTAGATTTCCCTGAACAGCTATAAAGACAGACCAGCATCGAAACACACATTATAGATGTGTATCAAATTGTGATGTAACCATCAGCTCCACTGTGCTGAAATAACGGAATCAAAATCATGAAAAGGAAATAGATTAGGGCATTATGGTAACAAATGAGGCTTCAGGGTTGTCTTGGGCTCATTTGGCTAGCAGTTGGCTAGGGTTGTCTCTTAACATTCCTACTGGTTCTTCTGGGATGTAACGTTCAAGAAGGGTTCAAAGTAGAAAAGTCTACATCCTTTTGGTCATAAATCATAAGCTTTTCTGGGCAGGGACCTGGAACGTTCGCTGTGCTGTGAAGAATGGGGAACACATGGCACTTTGTAAATAATAAATGATAAAAATAAAGCATGAGTAACCATGCTGTAAAAAGACAGCAGGAAATGCATTGAGAAAGATCAACTGTCGGATCAGGATTATTACCTAACGAGCTGTAGTTCATCATTCGTCATTCAACTTTAGAGTTTTAACTACTAAGGGAAGCACTGCTACAAAATTAGTTTTGTTTTTTTTTTAAAAAGTAAAAATAGGGTACAAACATTTAGGTAGGATTTGGCAAAAACTGGAAACGTTTAGAAAGAAGGGAATGAGAAAAATACAAAAACTGTCAAAGAACAAAGTTTGAGTTCAGTCTACTTAGAGTCTAGCAGAAAAATTAATGAATTTCTGTAACATGTGAAAGTACCTGTGCTCTGGGATGATCTTCTGCATAGTGCTGAGTGTCACTGTCATAAAACTTATTTTCTTTTTACTGTTGCCTTGATGAAATGCATTTCACTGATTCTATGTGTTTAGTAAACATTATTCCAGAGAGTAAAATGTTGTTTTGAGCAGTTGTTAATGAAAATTCCCATCAGGATTTTAGAGTCTGGTGATCCAAGGGTGGCATAGGGATGAGAAAGAGAAGTCAATATGTTTAGATCAAATTTTTTTAATAAATCTTATTTGTAATTTTGTTTTCTATTATTTTACAAACTAAGAAATGAACCTTATAAAATATTCTCTGTCAGGTCAATCTTATATGAGAACATAATCATTAGAAATGTGTAGATGTTAAAGGTGTGTTCAAAATGAAGTCAAACAATTCAGGAATTTTAGTTTTAAAAAAATTATTTCTCAAAAGTAAAACCATTCTTGTGCTCTGAGGATTGCCTCTTTTTTCTTCACAAAAACCAAAGTTCCCTGTGGAGCTGATATCTTTTATTGCAACTTCAAAATGAAATTCAGAGGTTCCTATCCTGTAAATATTTCAGATAACCTTAAGGGGGGAATTGATCCTACCTATGCGTACCAAATACACTGCTTACTTCTTTGGGCAGTCACATTGACCACTTTGTTCTTCCTGTGCTACTGGATAATACTCTAGGTAACATATATTGTCAGGATTAGATTATAATGCTGTTGTGAGAAAAACATCATTGATTATTTGGCCAGTCTCTTCACTAGAGTAAATCCAGCTCCTTCTTCCTAGCCCAGCTCTGCATTCCAGCCTCTGAGTGGTCCCAGGAGGCACAGAGCTGCAGAGACACCACTGGGACAGGCTTTCATGTGTCACTCCTGTGTCTCCACTGCTTGTTTCTCTGTATTTTAGAAAAATAACACACCAGTTCTTAACAGTATGAATTTGGCTGCCTACTCTGTCAGTAACATCTAATCTATCTGTCTTAGTTATCTCAAGTGATCTCCACATGCATCCTTTTATTTATCATTTTCTGCACCAGAAAGAAACTTTTAGCAGTGCACATTCTATTATTCTGCTACATCCAACTGGCACTTCATGTATTTATCTTTAAAGACTGGTGACACATGTATTCCATGTATAGCTGGATGTCATCTTAGGGTGTGTATCTAACTATATATATGCGCATAAAAAAAGGAGAGGAAGGGTAAAAGAAAGAAGAGAAAGAGAGTGATTGGCACTGGAAATGATCACATTTTTTGTGACAAACTTCAGCACATTATTTATAGACAAATCTACACTATTAAATCTTGATAGAGGAATATGTCAGCAGCATTTCCCATAATTCTTTGGTACTCACAAAGTGATCCATCCATACATCACCATCTGATGATTTTGAAAGCAGGTAACAGTGGAGAGATGCTCCTTTTCCTTCCCATGCAAGTTGTAGAACAATAGCTTTAAGAACATTGCCAGCAAATTCCCTATACCCTTTCCTCACACAAGACCACACTAATGATCGAGAACTGCTTTGTTCCATGAAAAGTACTTCCAGGTAATGGCTTTACTCATAGGGACAGGTAATTGGAATGATCCAGAAATAATTTTTAGCACTGTAAAATTTTTTGTGACAATTAGCAGGAGTCTGCAGAAGTCTTTGCTGAGGGTTAGAATCTGAAAGAGCAGAGCTGACTAATGGAGCAATGTGTAAGAAGCAATAAAGAGGTCATCTGCCTACAGAGAACTAGAAAATGCTGTTCCACATTCCTTTAGCAGAGCAGCATTTTAGAGAGGACTCAGGTGTTTTTCCACACAAAGGGTTTTGTTAAGTAACTAAAAGTTAGATAGTTGTTCAAACCAAAATGAAGATTAAAATTGCAGAAGAGTGAATGTAATTAATGGGAAGATCCCTCTCTGTGATATGGTAAATACAAAAACAAATCTAAGTGCTAGACCTCTTATTTCACACAAATAGAACAATGAGAGGTAAAAGAAGAGTTCAACTGTGAATGCCAGGAAAAAGAATTAGAGATAAACCAGAGTGAAAAACAGGCTCATGTGAGGAAACACAGAGAGCACAGCTGAAAAGTGATCCTAAGTAAATACAGCTAATAGTGTAATGGCTCTGAAGGAAACGAAATCTGGAAAGAGACTAAGTCTGGATCTCATCAGTATGAAAATTACAGTAGGTTTCATAGTCCTTTGCTCTGTGAAGGATGTGACTGCAGCAATACAAAGATGTTACTTTAAATGATTAAGTTCCTGAGTACAAGTCTATTTTCTAATCTCCCTCAGTATTTACTTGGTCCTGCAGCAGCAAATTCACACCCTCTTCTGTCAGGAACAAGACACTCAAGCATTATTGTTAGCAATATTAATCCAGTGTTATGACTCTGAAAATGCTGTCGTAGGTGCTTTGGCAAAGGGACCGAGGAACACTTCAGGGGCTAATTATGGAATAACTTGATCGAGGCAAGTTCCGTCCTAATCAACTCTGTTAAAGATTGACCAAGGCCCTGACTTATATGGGTTTATAGAATTAGCTTTTCAAGCCAGGAGGCACGAGAAATCCACCATCCTGTTTAACGCAAGCTGGAGAAGCTCATTTAATAATTCATGCATGCAGCCCATAACTATTTTAATATAAACACATGTGATTAAAGCCAGGCAGTAATTATTTGGAAATGACAGGAGGAGGCAGAAGCCAGTTGTAATTTTTGACTTGCAGGATTACTGTGAGCCATCAGCCTTTATTTGATGGAATCAGTCCTTAAATAAATGCAATTTACGTCATTATTATTTCACACACGTGAATATGCACAAAATAGATTCACAATTAATGCAGAACATGGGATAGCTGAGCATCAGGAGACTCAGCACTGGTGGGACTTTAAAACTGCTCAATACTCGGTAGCTCCTTTTTGTGACAAAAGAACTTGGTACCTGGGTTTGAGGACTTCTAAAAAGCCTAAATTTTTCTGAATGCTGACAAAGTTTGAAAAATTGTAACAACTCTTTTAAACTTCCCAATTCTTGGTTTCCTTGTCAGTTAAATGGAGTTAATATTTATGACATATTTTCTGGCTCCAGTGGGTCTTCACTTATCCTCAGAATTAGACGGGTTCTGAACAAGGCCCAATCATGAATCTTTCAAGAGAAGAAATAATTGCCAAGTATTATTAATTTAATTTCTCTACAGTATTTATAGACATTATTTTTCATAATTCTGAATCAGAATCTCTTTTCATGTAGAAAAGCTATGCAGGAAACAGAAGTAATGACACACGGCATAGACATACCTTCTTAATGTATGCAAATTATTGTGTTTTTAGAAATTGCACACAGCAACTGCAATCGTACAAAAACCTGCAAATTAAAATGAAAGAAAATTACTTTAAAACTGTCTTGTTCGTTGAGCATTTATCTTTCTACCAGACAAGAAAATAAAGTAAAAAGAAACCCAGAGAAGCCTGAGGCATCAGCAGAACTTCTTATCATAACAAATGATCCAACTACTTATGAGATGCTAGTTCTGAAAATCAATGAATAGTGACAATATCTTTTAAGAAGATTGCAACACTTAATGTTAAGTTTTCTTCTCTTCCTAAGGACCAAATCTTGGCTCTTGGTAAAATCACCGAGAGTTTCGTTAATGCCTCTAATGAGAGCACGATCAAACCTCAAGAGCCCAATTTGAAAATGTATGAGCTTTTTTGAGCATTACCAAGATCAAGTTCAAAATTAGCTGCATCACACTATGGAATAAAAATCTGTACTTATGTTTGTCTCTTTGTGTCTGTGCATGCTGTATGTATAATGGAATATTCAATTCTATTAAAAAAAAAAATCATATGATGTTTTCAATAAGTACTAGTACGAAAAGGTGACGCACCTTGAACAGCAAGGGGAACAGCAATCAGTTCAGCTCTCTGTTGGCATCCCATAGTTTTTGTCACTTTTATCGGGCAAATGTGCCACAGTGCAGTTTAATGTTCCTTTTATACACAATTACCATTTTTAGAAGGCAAGCTTTGATGTGATGCATCTCGAGTTTACGGGAGGAGGATGTGTGTCTGGATTCTGTTCTTGTGGCTTCTCTCTTTATGCATGGATAAAATATTCTGAAATGCTACCAAAGTCAAAGAACTAACTTCATGCAGTTGTATATAGACGACAATAGACTCATTGCTTGGTGTTCGGGGGGGGGAGCTTTTTGAATTCCTCTTTAGTGGGAAACCTCACCTGGCTTGGACACGGACAGGTGACAGGCTGAGAACTCCTCATTTGCATGGGCATTGGTGCACGGCTGCTCTTTCTTGGTGGAGCAGTTTGTTTAATTCCTGTGACCCTACAAGGACATTACAAGCCAGTGCTATGCTGTGCTCAAAATCCAGCCAAAAAGTGGTCTTCTTGCAGCAAATTGTGAGCAGCTAATCAAAGAAGCGGTGATGTCTAGATATTTAGCCTTGACATCATGTCTCATCAAAATGTTCTACGTGTAGATGGTGTTTCCTGCTCTCACAGCCTTTCAGCATGTTACAGTCTGTCACCTCTGCCGTCAGGTGAATAGTGCTACAGTCCTAGTGCTCTGCTTTTCCCATTTGACCTTGGAATTTATATCCACAGGGATTCTCTCTTCCTTTCTGACACAGTTAACTTTTCACTCTCATCTGAAACTGAAGTTTCTTTAATGCACAATACAATTCTTTCATCTACTCGGTTTTCCTTTATAATTTACTGAGTTTACAGTATCCCACTAATTCTCTTCCACAAGTTTCCCCTCTGCCTTTGATATCAATATTTTCATTTAAAGTTAGGTATTCGGCTCTTTGTAAGTTTCTGTTAAACTTTTGCTGAATGTGTTCTATGCCGTATTTGAAAGGTGCAGTGTTCCCCTGACATCAGCCCAGAAGAAAGAACAAACCAAACTGTATGTTCTTCTGCTCCAGCTTTCTATAATATTCTAATTTAACAAGTTTTCTGTAACTGGTACCCTGCTTCCCATCTTGATTAAGTGATGCCCAGTTTGTCCTGTGTAAACTCCCTTGTTCAATCTGAAACGCCCTTTTCCGCACCATTTTCTCATCCCCACGTCAAGGTTTTACTTCTATGTTTGTCCCTACAGGTGGGACTGGGAGCATTTCAGGGACTCCTACAGTAGAGATTCCTTATCTTCAGTTCCCTGCCTACCACCCTTAATTTTGCCACTGGAGCCTGTCTTTTAGTCTTGCTTATAAAACCGACATCCACAGGGGCTGTGATCCTCAGAGCCTCTCCAGCATTTCCCGGGATCTGGTTCTGCTGAGGTGTCACTGCCCAGCTCAGGCCTCTGCCCTGGGGGGTTTCCAGTGAGCACTCGCTGTGCCCGGTCCCGTCACAGTTCAGTGACAGAAGCCGAGTGAACGTATGCAATTAGTTACATAAAGTAAGCATTTTTTAGGTCTCGGAATGGAGAACCAGTTCAAGTGAGCTGTGTAGTTATCATCTTCTTAAGAAATGAGCTATTTGCTGACAGGATTCTAGGCTAAGGTGTGTGACAACTCCTCTGGAGCAGAGCATTATGCACTTTTATTAAGATTAAATATACTGAACTTTGAAAACGAAGTGGAAAAAAGCTTTTTGGTGGAGACAGCATTGCTTGCAGCCATGGAGGAGTCGGGCAGATATTTCTTTATGTGAACTGCTGAGGAGTCAAGGCTTCTATTTCACGTTCACTTCACATGCGCCTGCTCTTATATAAGCAAGATCTATTTTAAAAAGCCTACAAGATTTTAATATGCAGTACGATGGGAGAAATACAGAGTGATTAAAGAGGGATCCCTATTTTGTAAACAAGTTGTGAGTATCATTACAGACTTTGCAGCAATTAGAAGGTTAGATTGCTGTACAGGCTTGTGGGAAGGATGCTCTTGCGTAAGGAGAAACTGCAGAGTGTTTGTCTGACTGTGGATTTCCTCTCTCACTGGATCTGTACTGAACTAATTGGAATGTGAACTGATTTTTCATGCTTTCACTCTGTTTTATAGCTATTGTAGGGTCTCTGTGGATGAGCACACACTGCAGTTCAGGGATCCGGGCAAAAAGATTGCTCCTGCTGTCTTGGCTTAAGGACCATGAAATGGGCACAGGTGCCTGTTGGGTTAGTTTGGATGCATAAAAATGCAAGTCAAAAACTACTCAATTTATGCATTTTCCTTTGTCCTCAGAGAGGCTTTTTATCATTTGGAACTTCCTCCTGAGGAATGTCCCACCTGCATTTCCTTCTGCTTAACCACGTACCCTGAAGCAAAGAGAGATGTTGTAGAGAGGATGGGAATCTTAAGAAATGCTAAATAGCTCTAAGCTTTCCAAGAACTTTTCTATATGGGGAAATCCTGCAGATTTTTAGGATTGATTTTTTCACCAGAGCAACATCCACATCTTATTGTGCATTTCTGAAGCTGAATATCAGAATATCTAAGTGCGGCTGAACTGCTGCAGCTGGTGGATGTGTACGTGGAGGAACACAGTGTGCATTATCACTACCGGCAGGTTGCATTACAATCTGGCTAGTGACCCAGATGTATACAATAACTGTTTACCCATGTACAATATGCTTCTTCCTAGTAGCTTAGTAACCAGTGGAAATCAGAGATCAGAAACTGTCACTGTGAAAGAGCAGAGAGTAATTTAAATCCACCTGGGGCTGGTTCGCAGGGACTATGTGCCCCCACTCCTTCAGGAATGTAATACCCAGGACACCAGGCTGAAATGCCACATTACTGTTCATGTCAGTGGGAATTATGTATTGAGAAGTCAGTGTTACAAACCGGCCTTCTTTTCTTTTTGTTTTTATACTTTTTCTTTATTTTGTATCCATGGACAAAATTAAATTTTGTTCTGCATGATTTTCAGAAGCAGGGAAGGAATGCCCAGCACCACAGGTATCATGCCAAGAGTCAGGAAATTGCAGTTCCATTCCTAGCCCTGCCACTGATTTGCTGCTGGTTGCTTGGTGAAGACATTCAGATGTCTTCTGAACATCTGAAGATTCAGATCTGAACAACTGAGACTCGAGTGAGTGCGTCCCCCTGAAACACTGATCCTAACTCCCAGTAAAGACTGAACCAGTACAGGCACTGGAGTTGAGGGCAGAATCAATTTCAGCCTGAAGTAGAGGTCTGAATCCTACGTATTTCTCACAGTGATAAATGGGTAGTTTAGCATTAGTCTAAAGCTGTTTAAAGCTGTGTAAGAGAGTTGTGCCTCTCAGCACACACAAAGTATATGACATGCACATAACACATATGATCAGCGTCAGCCACAGGTGATGATCTGCTGAGTGAGATAATTCACATGTTTTTAATCTGACATTTTTGTAGCTCTGGCTAGCGGCATTCAAAATCATCAATATACGTGGCAAAATTGCAGCTTATTTTCAGTATTCACGAATATCTGATAAATGTTGTTAGGAAACATCTAGCTCTGCTCTCAGCTCTTCAGTTAATGGTAAGTGGCACTAATAAGGGGATGGGTGGGCTGCAATGGGGAGAGAAAAGCAGCTTCGACTGGCTTAGGCAGAAATACTTTATGCTGCTGTTGCTGCCAGAGACGTTGTGTCACCAAACCCAGGCTTTTAGACTTAGACCAGCCTTAGATTTCTGTGTCTCTGTTTGTCGTGTTTAGATGGAGGTGATTTTACTTTCAGATTCTGATGTGCAATTACTATCAAGGTACAGAGAAGACACGGGTAGCAATACCCATGGAAGCATGGCAGGAACGGTTGTTTCAATTTGCTGAGGTAACCAAAGCCTCACACCCAGTTCTGAAAAAACGGCAACTCCTTTTGGGAGTTTAAATGGAAAAGAGGAGCTCTGTAAAATGTTTCATTAGAGGAAAATATCTTTTATGGGGCCGAGCTCTTTACAGGCAACTTGGAAATTCTAAACCCCTGTTTTCCATTAACACTCGTAGAAAATGGTGCCATAAACCTAATCCATACCCTTTGTCACTTTAGCTTGCTCCCCTGTTGCTTTGCATTAGTGAAAGCCATCGTGGGGAACAGTCTCCTGAAAATAAGTCTTTGCAACAACCATCGGTGAACATCAGTTTTATTCTTCACATCATTTAATCTTAGGCAAATCACTTATAAAGGGGTGCCCACTGTCAGCTGTTTGGCTCCATAGTCCTTAGTGCTCCTCTGGGACTCGATGCCAAGAGGCACTGGACTGTCAAAGGTAATAATATATGCTTCATTACACAGCATGAGAAATAAAAAAAGTAATAATATCTCGGTGGGGAAATTGAAGCATAGAGATTAAGTGGAGGCAGAGTCTGAGCACTGTTCATACTATTAATTACTATTTAAGTATTAATAGCAGAGGGTTTGTCACTCCTAGATACCCCAGACAAGAATAGGACATATTTGGGTGAGGCGTTTTAACTCAGTCTATGTCTTCATTGTTTAGAATTCAGGATAGATGGAGGGAAGGTGGGGAAAGGAAGTATTGACTCTGTTTTAGAGGGGAACTGAGGCACAACATTTTAAGTAGATGCCCAGGACATCTACATGTGTTATGGACAACACATCCTCGTTCAGGTATTTTATTCCCTGAGCCTTTTCTGTCCCTCCTATTCACTGACACTTGGGAGAAAAGGATTTCTAAAGAACCTACGGAGCCAACTGAGCCCTCGAAATGCTGTGTCCATTTTGATGTTCGTTCTTTTAGCTGTGTCAAAACTGTTTTGGGGTCAACTTGTCTCCTGAAAAAGAACACGGAAGCACAATGTGTCTGTATTTTGGATGCATGCTGAATACTTATGTCCAGATCATAGAAGTACATACTGAGCAGATAAGCTGCCAGTCAGCTTTTGCTCATTGTATAGAAATGCTATGGAAAAGGAAAGAGGACTTTTTTCTAGTCCTCAACATCAAACTTGAGGCCATAAATATATATATCTGGCATCCATCTGGGACATCTTTGCGACATGAACACTAATTGGTTAAATCAAGTGGTTTTTCAAAAGGAAAAAGAACACTGCAGTCTTCATTTGCCGCTGCCCAGCCAATGCTGTAACAAACTTTGTCTGTAAAAATTTTTATTGATGTTACAGAAATAATTATTTTGTTTTATTGAGATTGAGGTGTAATCGTTGGACATGTACATTCTTTACCTTCAAGAGCATTAAGTAGTCAATTTTATTAATGTGCAATAGATGGAACCTGCTACCAAATTTGAATAGTTATGCTTTGCACTCATTTTGACTAGTTATAAATGGCTGAGGAAGATCTATGGTAACAGAGAAGCACAGATCGGGTATTTGCGTTATTGAATACAGACACATTGTGAAAACAACTTCCAAACTGCTTAGCAAATGAGCACAATAGGATTGGTAATCTTTTATTAGTGTCTCTGATTTCAGAATACTCTTCTCAGATTGCTGGTGTCCCCGGTTGTTCTGGGGAAAATTGCTTCAAAAAATAGGAACTCTGATTCGAGGCTTGAGTCTTCCACAACTTCATCTGTTCTGATTGTATGTCTTGTATCAGTGAAATCCACTGTGGCACAGCTTGTCCCATAAGGCCTGTATAATGAAAATAAGGAAAGTTTCCACAATCTCATCATTTCCCAAATTTATAGGGACTCTACCCGTTGTGTGGCGTATGAATATTCAGGTCTTTTCCCCAATGTGTCAGAATATGCTATGAATAATTTATAGCTTTAGACTGAAGTCTTGTCCTTTCAGCTTTGGAAATGTATGTATCAACACTGACTTCTCTACTTCCTGGTATTGAAACTGTATCCTAAATAGGCTTTGTTCTAAATTGCTGGCTTAACTGTGGTGGCCCAGGATGCCAAAGTATACGTGGCATTGGGGGTGTTTAATTTAATACCATGTGTAAATTGTTATCTGCAAAACCAGAATCCTTCCTATGCTTGGTCTCTGCAGCGAAGAGTAGCAAAGCTGTAATTTATCCAACATGCCGAAACCTGCCTCTAAAGCACATTAAGCTACACGTGAAATATTGTTGCTTTCCAGATGAAATTCCAGTACTTGATTCTCTCCTGTCAGACATGGACTATTTTATCACATCTTTTTTTTTATTTCTAGAAACCTGTTTCTGTTTCATACATAGAAATTCCTCTCTCAAGACTAGGCAGTACTGATTTTTTGAGAAGGCTATTAAATTGTGAGGTGTTTGTATGCTTGTATGTGTGAAAATAGATGGGTGCCATACTTTATGATTTATATCTTTATAGCTTTAATTATAATAGGCAACTGGAAGACTAAGGTTCTAGTAAGGTGCTGCTCAGATTAGTCTTGGCCTTTCTTGCTGCTCCTAGAGAATATATGGGTTGTGCCATGTTTTACTCCTCGTTTAATATTGAAGTCAATGAAGTTTCATTTCAAAAGAATTTATGATTGACTTGTTTACAAGGAAAAATAGCTTTTCAGAGAGAACTAGTAGAATGGCCTAGAAATCTCTACGTTTTCTTCCTTTAAGAATTGTAAATTAAGCATTGTTACAATAATTTCCAGTAAACATAAATTACCTCAGCATCTCTTGGCCCCTTTTGTTATGTGGTTAGCCCACCTGACTTTCAGTTGCAATATCGTATGTACCAGCACAGTTCTTTATTTTCTATTCATAGAGAAACCTGTTAGGCATTGCTGGGATCACAGTTTTATTCTGATACTAGAAAACAACAAAAGCTTCTTGACTTCCTACTGAATGCTTGTTTTGTGGGAGCCCCGAATGCTGATGTCAGGTGATTCAGAGAGTCTATTTTTGTTTAAAAAAATAAATAAGTTGAATAAGGATCAAACCTTCATGGTATCATTCAAAACACTGAGCATGTGAACACAGTGAAGGCTCAGAACCCACAAATTAATTGATTAAAATTATAACCCTAATTATTATCCTGGTGTTCTTGGGATGTGGCTCATTGTACATGACTAAGGATTTCTCAGCTGTTGCAGTTGCCAGATGCTGCTGTGGAAGCTAAGGGTTGAAACTGGTCAAGTTTTCTGGCCTCCGTGTCCTTCTCCATCCCACTGAGCAGCTTCTTCAGGTAGAGAACCCAGGAAGGGCAGGGTAGATGTGCCTCGGCCGCATGTCTTGGCTTGGGCAAAAGAAGAGAGGATGTTGCAGGAGGAGGGAGATACATAATCTCAGAGGGTTTGGAACAGTTTTACCAGAACTGAGAAAGGAGCACAAGGCTTGTGTGGGAAAGCTCTGACACGTATCCAAATGGAGCTATTTGGAGGAGCACAGCAGTTTCCTTTGGATTTACCCATGGAATCTGAAGATTGACTTTCTGTTTTCTGCTATGTTGCATGTTCTATTTTTATCTTTCTGCTCTCTACTCAGGAAATTTTTTCTACTATATACTCCCCCCTCTCTCTGATTTGCAGCTTATCAGTTTTGAAGTACTAAATTAGGATGAAAATGCTACAGTATAATTTATATTTATGAAACTGCTGCAGGTGTGAGGGGCTCGGTGGTCTGCACAAAGATAAATAACAAACAGTTTGAGTAAAATGAGGAAAGCAGTGTTTATTCTCTGACATGAGGAAATTATTGCAGTTTGACTTGTGTATTATGCAATCTGAAACCCAACAAAAATATAAAAGAAGCATAATATAAATGAGAATTCTGTACTCACTGGATTTGTTTGTTATTGTTTCCAAATTGATTATTGGCTCTCCAGTTGAGATGAACTATATTTTATTCACTGGCATAACATAGATCTGACAAAGAAAAAAAACCTGAGAACAAAGAGACATGAGAACTTGTCTCTACAGATAAGTTTTCTCTCTATTGTTACACAAAAATGTCTTGCTCCACTACCTATAAGATGGTTCTGAGGCAGGTCTCATCTATCTACCTGAGTGAGGAAAGAAAATTGAAACACTTACTGCATGCCTAAAATGTTCACTTTCCTTCCATTTTATGCATCGAATGAGGTAATTTAGGTTAAAAACTCTCTGTAAACGAGAGGGCACATCCAACGAGAAAAGGTTTCCCTGCATGAGATTTTCTGTGGGCTGGGGATCAGTTTGCCAGTTCTCAGCTGCCTGTTTTTGAGAGGGATGAGAAGTGCCGTCTTTTGCAACCCATAACATTTACAGTGACGGCGCTTGTCTGCTTCGTGGCCGTGGGAGGACCCCGTTGGCAGCGGTAACCGACAGCAGGGGCCGAGAGCATCTGCAGGAGGGTGGGCAAAACTGGCACCAAACACTCTGCTTCCAGCCAGCTCCTACCAACAGGGAGAGATTGTTCTGTGTCAGAGTCGAACCACGGGAGGCAGTGCCTTCCCTTAGGGCCCTTCCTCACTAACCTACTTAGAGGATGCTCGAATGCAGAACTTCTACCCTCAGAACGGTATGTGCTTCGTAGATATTTTACTAACTAATATCTAATCTTACATGCTAGTCTCAGTAGTGACCAAATCAAACACATTTTGAGACAAAGGTGTTTACTTAAACCTTTACAGTATTGATTGTGTATGAATGAAAATGACAAAATATCTTAGAGACATTGGCATTTTCTGCAAGAATTATATTTATGCTTTTAATAGAGAGTAGGTGGTCTGTGTAATCTAAACCTCAACCAGGACCCAGTAGATTCTTTTATGAAGAAGGATTTTTTCTGCTTCCCTTCAGTCAGGGCATCAGATATTTTCTGATGTGATGGCTCACAATAGCAGAAGAGTTTCTCTATTTTTTCACTTCATGTGCTACAAGACACACGTTAAGAGACAGAAGGCAGAGAAAGGAGGGAACGTATAAAGTGAATGAACACAATCAGTTTAGAAAGAAAATTTGAAACTTCAATGACAGCATGACCAGGCCAAAAGCTGTTGATTGAAATACCTGAGTGGGTAGATCTGCAAGTGGAGCAATTTGTCACAGGTCAATTTTCATTTCAGTAGGCCTGTGACCAGTTCTCCTAGTTGAGGTGGTAGCCCTAGAAACTTTCCTTTCCATAAGTTTCTACACCAGCAGGTTTCTTTGCATTGGTCCAATATGACCTGAAACCAACAGAACTCATTTATTCTCTTATGTCATATAAAAAGAATGTTTATTTCCCTTATGTCTCCCACAGGCACATATCTCACTAAAACCCTCTAGATTTCTCTGCACCCAATGAGTAAAATTTTGCTTTTTGTTGAATGTTAGTACAGCTGAATGGAGTCATTCAACATTCTGCTGGTGTAGCTGAAAGCAGGATGCGCCCGTCAGACTTGTTGGTCCCCTATGCGTCTCTTTGTATTAGCAGCAAATATGGTGAAATGAAGGCAAATAAGCCTGTCTGTCAAATTAATGATAGATGCCATCCAAACTTGAGAACCAAACCTAAAGCTCTCATTCTCTTCACTGCTCATATCTTTAATTATGGTAGTTAGACAGATGGAAAGATCATTGTGCAGGTTGTTTTTAAGAGGTTCATGCCACGGTAGCTTTTCTGCCAAGGGTAATCAGTTGCATTAAGGAATTTGCCAGAAAGAACAAATATGTCTTATTTATAGTTAGCTAAGATCTAATTATTTCTCCTAAATGGGCAGTCAGATAATAATGTGTAAACATAAAGCAAGCATAGAACTGCAATTACTACACAGTGGATAGCTTCCCCCAAGCTCTGCAATATTTTCAAGCTTTACCATGTCACAGAACAAAACCACGCAAATTGGGCAGACCACAAACCTGTCTACATTTTTAATCATTCATTTCTCCCTCTCATGCAAAGAAACGGTGGGTTCCTTTTCCACACTAATAATTGCCACAAGCACCTTGTGTTGTGGGAAATGGATCGCTAATAAATGTGAAAAGAAATCCTGAATTGTATCTTCAGCTCTTGATAGGAATAATATACCAAAGCACAAGCAAATCATAATTAACACCAGAAAAGATATTTCTGGTTAAAGAAAGCTGGCTAAAACACCTCACGTACTTAGTGTGCCAAGCTCCTAGTGTAGTTTTCTAAAAAATATTACATTGGGAGATTGCTGAACACTTGAAAAACTGATCTCAGTCATAATTGATTTCTCCTAAATCCTGGCCTCAGCGATTACAGCTGTGATAGTCTGGGCTGCCGCCAGCTAGATGACTCTCTCCCTCTTGCTCAAAATGGGCAAAACTGTCTGTCTTTTCTGGATTTCACATGAATAGAACGAAAATATGTCACTAATCGTTTGCAGTAGATTTTAGTGGTAGAAGATTAAACGAAAGCAGTTAACAACGTGGTTATTGGGGCTGCCCAATAAAAGCCTTCATGAATACAGCAGAGGAACCTTTACACGAGGCTGCTGCCACAGCAACTCTTTCTCTTCCATCGTGCAAAGGACTGAGGACGGTGGCAGCAACTGGAGCAGATCTGAGGTTGTGTGGTGGTCAGACAAATGGAGGAAGAGGAACTCAGGCTGCTCGTTGTGTGAGACCCACAGTCTGTGTTCCTTCAGCAGCTGCTTATATCCTTATATAGCTACAGGTGGAGCTGAGAAGCACTGTTCATAGTTCTTTTCAGGTATACTTTCAGGTATTTTTAAGAGATCCTAGGAAGTTCCCTGAACTGGTCAGGCAGTTGGATTAGATGTTCATTGTAGGTCCCTTCCTACTGATATAGTCTGTTCTATTCTGTTTGCTTGAACGTCAGCCTCACCAAACAGATTTCTAAATGCCTTTCCATTGCAGTGAAATTTCCACTATGAAGGTTCTTGAAAGTAACCTTCTTTTAGTTCTTGGAACCAAGAAAAAGTGATAGTTCCATGTATTTAAATTCCTGTCATAAGAGGAGGGAAGGATGCAAATGGTAAAACCTTCTTAATATCGGTACAATCATTTATACAGCAATAATGACATAAATAAGCCTCTTCAAAGGATTTAGAGCAGGTATCTGGAAAAGCATTGTGTCATCCACCTTTGATGAGAGCTTCAAGGCAAATAATAAATGAGCAGATGAAACTTTCTGTAGAAAGTCATGTTTTCAAACATGTCTAAATAACATCTTCAGTTCCTCATAGCAGTGTGCTAAAAGCAAAAGCAGATCATTAAAAATAGAGAAGGTACTTCCAGATTAATAGGTCTGGCTACAAAAAATATGAAAGTTTCTCTTGAGAATTGCCAATAAATAAATTAAACTAGCTTCATTTCCAGTGAATTAACATCAAACTATTTTCCAAAACAGTGAAAACTAAAAATAAAAATAAAAACCAGAAGAATATAATTCCTTGTGCTCTGTTTCTTGCAAATTCTGTCCCCAAGTAGTTATGCAAATTAAATTAAATGATTGACTAGTTAGAGGCACAAAGAAAGAGAGATAGAATATGTAAGTGTAGGAAAATAAATACATTGAATTTGATGTAGCCATGATGGTACACAAAACATTTAAGTATTATTGGAAAGAAATCTTGAATTAACTGTAAAGGAAAGATGTCTTATACGTCCTGAATTACAGAAAGGAGAAACAACTCTCTTGTTACTAATAGCCAGATTTTGTGGTGATTTAAGACAAGCCATCCCTACTAGGAAATGCAGAGGACAGTGCTGCAGTGATTCAATCCAGGCTGTATAAAGTATTTCCTGTAGCTTTAGGCAGAGTCTCAGACAAGTCCAAATAATAGCAGCCAGAGACAGCCCAGGAATAGCCTTAAAACTCCTACTTTTTCCCCCCTGTTGAGCTCTGAGAGGCTGCACAGTTTCAGTTTTTGAAACCCGAGAAAGGATTCAGAAAATGCCAGGCCAGGGGATTTTTTCGGTAGGGGCTATTTTAATCACTAGCTGGAGGGCTCTAACATATTACCTGCCAGAGGCACTTATCAAAAAACTAGTTATAAATGTAGAAGATGGTATTTACAAGAGATGAAGGGATGTCATGGTTTGAGTCATTGCTTCTTTAAAAATATATCCAATCGAGACTGAAGCAGCTCATGAACTAATTACTTTGGTAATGATGTAAAAATGAACAGGAAGTTAATTATGGAGACAGTTAGTCAAATTCAAAAGGGTCAGAATAGAAAAAGGACCACATGAAAGCCCAAATCCATTTACACTGAAAATTCAGCTAAGAAAATAAGATTATTCTGGACCCACCACCATATTTTAAGTATGAGGAACTGGACTGCCAGGGAATTACCCCAGCACATAAAATCACGTATGCGGCTACGTATCTTCCCGAGTCACGTCTCGTAGAAGTACAGTGCAGTGAGGTAATCTTCAAAGGATTTAGACTTCAGCTGGTAGAGCAAAAGTTGTTTAGTGGAGTTAACTGTGCCAAAAGCGGGTGGAAGGTTTTCAGAAGAGGAGTATTCCAAGGGACTGTTTTGTTGAGTTGTCATTACAGAATTTAATCCTGAGCCGTTTATTTGTATCCCAGAAATCTTCGATTGGAGGTAAAGGATGTGGCTGTTCTATAAGAGCAGTAGAATCAAGCTCTTGGGTTGAGCCAATCATGAGACACTGTGAGAGAAAATGTTTCCTGTAAGACTTCTTAGCTCTGTCTCCAATCAACAGATACTATTCTCCTGCTTCAGAAATTGTTATTATTACATATTATTATGTATAATAGAACATGTTCTTATCTTAGCTCTGCTTCTGTGGTTTCAAACTCATCCTGCTGGAATCACAGGAGTAAATTAGACCTGTATTTGCAACAGTATGTTTTTAATCTATATACACATACATTCAAAAAACAAAACAAAACAAAAAAGCTGGTGTGTTGAGTAAAATCCTTGCTCCATTAAAATTGCAGAGAATTTTTCCAGTATTTTTAATTGGATCAGGATCCTGTCCCATATTAATTCTGTGGAGTTGTACGGAATACCCAGGTGATCCAAGTTTTTTTACAGTGTGGAACTGAAACCCAAACACTTAATCCATTTCAGATGGATGTGTTCTCCTTACTAAAAAAATGATTTTCCATTCTATTGATGACTCTATTTTAGTACAGAGAGCTTTGTTGTATTTCCATATGGGTTTATTTGCAATTGGGGTTCACTTAGGGTTGCTCTAGGCCCATGAGCATCCCAGTGAATGATTGCATTCATTACCACAGGAGCTATGTATCTTCTGGAAGCAAATCTTGCAAGAAAGATTAACCAGTAAGGAATAGTTTTGTTATTTTTCCCCATTTTAAGAACTTTCATTTTATGAACGAGGTACTCAGAGTTAGACATTCCTGAAAAATTACAAACAATCTACCTCTTAAGATAACAAATGTCAATTAATTCAATTCTCTTAAAACACTGATTTATGTTCTGAAAATGAGTCATTTCTCATTTAGCTACAGAACACTTCACTTTCCACTTCAAAGGGGAAGAAATAGTTCACAGTAAATATTATCTCCTCTTTAAACTTTTTTAATGATAGCATGCCTTGAATTCTAGGACTGTGCAGTTATTTAATTCATTTTCCAAATGAGTTCTAACTTGTAGACATATCTGTACAATGTACATCATAAAAATATTAAACTTGGTAAAAGATTATACAGCATATAAAATACAGTAACCTTTTTATGGCTGACTTTGAATTTGCAATCAGCCAAAACGCCATTAACTATCTAGAAGTCTTGGACACGTTGCTGATGAAAAGCTAATGAAAGGAATGAAATTTGAAGAATGATTTTATTATCTCATATCAATTTTGATAGATCATTTTCCTGTAGAGTTTAAAATTTAGGAAAAAAATCGTAAATCTGAGCTGTGAAATAGGCCTTCCCTTCATCCTCTAACATTTTTTTGTTATAATTAGTAAGAAAGAAGGAACCAAAACCCAAAATGTTTAATTTTAATTTGTAATCCTGTCATACCTCCCCAGCTATTTTGTCTCTCTGTGTTATGTGTTGGTTTGTTGGGATTTTTGTCTCCGGGATGTTTTTATCTTCATTTTGTTTGTTTATTAAAATCCCTGCTTAAGGCAGGGAATGCTGTTTAGCATCACTGTGTGCTAACCCAACCTCCTCAAACACTGGCATGTTATGCAGGAGAGATGGAAATTGCTACATTACAAAGGAGTGGATCATTTTGAGTAGCTGTTTTTCCCTTTCTCAGAGGTTCCTCTCATCTTTTTTTTTCCTTTGGGACATAAGAACATCCCATTCTGTAGCATTTCTTTCCATGCTGCTGCTGACATAGGGGGTGCCGTCCCTGCTGATAGAGGACTGAATGCAAAGCCATCTGTTGACTTTGGGGACACAACACTTGCCATGTACCCATTTGTTTCTATTTGTTTTGGTTTCGCTGTGCTGTGGTCTTCTGGTACATGTGAAAAAGCTCCGGTTGCTGGATTTGTTCATGGAGAAATGTGCGGAGAGCCAGTTTTTCTTGTGTTCATGGAGAAATACACAGAAATCCTGTTTTTCTCATGTGCTCTGATATTTACAGGTGTCATTTGAATTCTACCCAGGCAATTAGTGGATAAAAGCTGTTCAGAGTCCCTTGTAATGTGAATTTTGGGGGTTTGGCCCAGCTCTCACAAATTCCTCGTTTAGAGAACCTCAATGATACTGAATCCTCCTGCTCATTGACTCAGCAGAGGGGTCAGGTGGCTGCTCAGCACCTCTCACATGCTCCGCATCTGAGGACATGCTTTCCAAAGACAGGAGACAAAGACAGTAACTGCTTGAAAAAGCTTGAAACAGCTGTAGGTAGAGAGCCCAGCACCCTCTTCACTGTTTCTTTTCCTTTCTTCTGTAAATCATGCTGGAGTTAGATTTGCACACTGATGAGTAAGAGAACTGAAAAGTTCATTAACTTAGAAGAACAGCAAATCACACCAGATTGTTTAACTCAATTAATCAGAAGCAACTCTCACAACAGATTGAAGAGTATTAGAACAAAAAAGGGTGTCCTCCCTGCGTGTATCTTCCCACAGTGCAGCATGCAGATGGTCATCTCTAAATCCCAGATCTTCAACTGCCAGAGAATCCAAAATGATCCCAAATGGCTTAGGAAGAGCCACGTTTACCAGACACTGTAATCAGTGCGTAGCAGCTGCTTGAGATGCCACAGCAGCTCTTCCCAAGCCCTGAAAGAAGGAGCTAGGAACTGAGATATCCCTCCTTGGTGCTGTGCTCTGGACTTCAGAGCATTTGAAAAAAGTTTCTTTTTGCAATAACCAACGTTTTCTGCAGTTCTGAAAGACTGAATTTCACTCAGCTGAATTCTTGGGGATTTCTCTTACTCTCTTCCTTCCTCCTCCCTCAGCTCTCAGAACGCAAAACCAGCTCCAAAGAGGGAAAGCAGACTCTGCGTGACATCACTGGGTATTTCCCTTTCTTTCCGACTTTCACTAAAATCCCATCAGCAATTATGAAAATACTGTCTTTCTTTATGTATCAAAGGACCAGTAACTGTGCAGCCTGGGCACACTGGTGGATTTTGTCATATTCCAGCACATAAGGAGTTCAAGTGTTCAATGTTTTCACCAAAGAGATTAAGACATTCTGTGCCCTGAGAGCACTCCCGTGCCTGGGTCAGGTGCTATGAGGATATTTTACAAAAGAAAGAGGGATACAGAGCAGGGAAAAACCTTGTGCTGTTTAGATGTAACAGTTCAGGCACCGCGAGTTCCCATTTCTCCTCTTCCCTGGCATTCGTGGCAGCAGCTCTCGATGGGAGTTCCTGTAATCTGGTGCAGGAACATTTTGCTGGGGAAATAGGTGCTGTAATTTCTGTTTAAATTTAGTATTAGGGCTGCGTGCCCTTGGTTGCTCCTCTGGCAGTTGTTGAGGCTTAGCTGATTGATTTCTCAACTGGGGAGCAGGCATCTGGAGAGAAGACATTGATCTCTGTAAAGCTGCTCACATTATGTCCTGGGACAATAAGCAGCTTAATTCAGGTTTTCAGAGGTATCTATGAATGAAGCCAGGGGCTGTGTCACAGCAGCCCCCTGCTCTCTGTTCTGACGTACAGAGGGTGAATTTCTCACCTCTCTTTTTATCTCCAAGATTTTGAGATAACTTGGAAAACCAGCAATATCTGGATTCATAGAGAATTTGTATTTTTAGCTTAGCTTTCTATGCAGCCTCTCCTTTTTTTTTTTCTCTTCCCTACCCCCTTCTTCCCTAAGTGCTGTTAGCGTGTGTGAATGTGGATGCCTGAGTGAGAGGGCACAGCAGAGATGACAGATAATTAAATAATTGTTGTCTTTCCCCTCCTCTCTCTCCTCTCTTTTCCAAAGGTTTTCTAAAACAGCATTAACATGTGGTAACATACATTTATTCTCTCATCCTGCCTCTTCAGTGGAGCCTTTGGGGTATGTTTTTCTTGTTTCGCTGTACAGATTTCCTTGTATTGTGTATATTAACGCTCCAGAAGGCAACACTAGCCCAATACATCATTCTTGTGAGCAGAGAGGACTAGGGTCGATCATATTGAGATACTTGCTCTTTTAAGGGCAGACCTATGAGTCCTTGCATATATTAAATCGCCTTTAGTATAATTTCTGTCTCGGTTTCTTTTTCATAACATGTGTGTGTGATCAGTGACCATCAGAGTGGGGAAGAAATGAAAACCCCTTGGAATGAAGCTGCATTTTCTTTGAATTTATCACAGTGAACCACTTTCAAAAGAAAGCGAAAGAGAAGAGAAAGACAGCTGCAGATGACGACAAAGGAAATCAGATTTGTTTAAACACAGCTGGAAACAATGCTGGAGATGGAGACAGCGCTTTGAAATCATTTTTATGCTCAAAGTCAGTAGCTGTGTAAGAACTTCCCAAACAAATTAAATTTTCTCCCAGGCTGACGTGCTTCCTGCACTAACTTTTGGGAACATTTGCAATGTGCCTGGATGCTGATGCAATTGGTAATAGAGTTGTTGCCTTCTCGTAGTAGTCTGATAAAGACTCCCCCCTTGTCCTCAAAGTTCCTTTTGTAACCAATCGTATCTCATGCCTCTCTTTGGATTGATGCTGAAGTTTTCTTTTTTCTCTGCATGGATCTTCATAGTCCCGATCTTATGGTGACTATAAACAAGTAGCCTGTGGCTACACCCTTTGTAGTGCAATGGACAGAGACCCATGTTCTTACATTGGCTGAAATTTTCTTTTTGTCAAACAAAATATTTTTTTCCTTTACACAATATGGTAGTATTTTGTCTTGGTGAAAAAAAAGATCGATTTTTGATTGCTTTTTATTTAAATTGCAAATACTGACTGTCAAAAATTTCAATAAACTTCGTAGCTGACTGGGAAATATGCAAAAAGCAAAGGTAGAGTTGTATATTTTATTTTTAATCTCAAGATTTGTAATATATTTGTAATATTGTAATTCTAAATAAGTTTATGTGCTAGTAAGATAACCAGTCCTTGGTACAGACGTGGGTCGGGAGGGTCTGGAAGTATCTCAGCGCTGAACTGGGTTTGCAAAAGGATCCCAGGACTCAGTTACTGATTTTGCAGATCTTTTCTGTTTCTTTTTAGAGAATGGACAGAAGTGGATCCACCCAAACAAATGGAGGAGGATCTGTGTGACTGTGGTCATTTCTGTACCACACTAAGGAGCTTATTCCTTACTGTGTAATCCTAACAACGAAGAGTAAATCACTGTTAAGGCTTCCAGCAAATCTTTCTGTAGAATAAACCACTGATGTACCATTTGGATGACAGCAGAAGGGACATAGCTTAATGAACCAGTAATGGGTTGGAATCTGTGGATTCCTGATTTCTAGTGCCACCTGTGGCACTAAGAGAAGACATAATCTTGGTCAGATACTTTGGTTTCCTTTGTCTCAGTCTCCTAGCATGTAAGTGATGAAGTTTTCACATTTCCCCTAATGGAGTCTTTATGCAAAGAGAAAAAGTAGAGTGAAGAGGAGGAAAGAAGCCCTGTTGCTTATATTGAAATGTATTACAGCTGAGGCCAGAAAGTAATGTGTTATCTGAAAGGCTTTTATTCCTCTCTACCTTAGAGACAATTGAGCTTTAACACATGCGTAGCTGATTCTGACAGCGTGTCTCTTTATCTGTTAAGTATAATTTCCACTGCAGGCTGGCTGAGAAGAGCTGTGTGCAGGGGAGTGCGATTTCCTTGCCAGAGCATTGATCAAAAGCATTTTATTTTAATGCAAACAGACAACATACAGAGTATATATGAATGTAAAATGTAGATCTGGAGAACCAAAGGACTTCTCTTCTATTAAAAGATAAATTTATTTCATTACTGAAGTGGCAAAGGATGTTTGAATCTACTTTGTACAACTTCCAATGACACAGCACATTAACCAGGCACCTCGAATGTATATGGGATCTGGGTATGTCACTGAGGCATTAAAAAATCATAGGCATTTGGCACTGAATTATTGGACTACAGTGACAAGTTATTAAGCTCCAGTCCAAAAGAATCACTTTTTTTTCCCCCCCCCCCAATTAGTGAGTGTGTGATGAACCCTTCAGAGGGACAAGTGGTTTTTTCCAGTCCTGGTACTAGAGTTGGTTCCAGGGAGAGTTGGGCTTGGCTCCCATCTCTGCCATAATCTGTGTGTGATTTAAGCAAATCCCTTCTATCCCCTGCACTTCAGCTTGTTATTAAACGAGAAGAATAGTGTGACCTTCTCAGCCTTTTCTGCATTTCAGGGAAATAACCCTCTTCATGTGTTTGCAGAGTGTCTGGCACAACAGGGTCCCAGGTTTGGGTGGTGACAAGGACTCACATGGAAAAGAAAAGGGGTTATGGATATAATTTACTCTCCTGGCATGATTCCAATTGGACACAAGAGGAAAATTTTCATAATGAGAATAATCAGCTATTGGAATAATCTCCCCAGGGAAGTGGTGGATTCCCCAACATTGAACACTTCAAAGATTCAGCTGGATGGGGTGCTGGGCTGTCTTGGACCAGATGATCCCTGAGGTCCCCTCCACCCTGGTATTCTATGATTTTGTCTGAGAAAGTTCATTGTAATTGGATGTAATTGCCTGCTCATGTGCTTTCTAGCCCATTAAAACCTGAACTGCTTTTTCTGCTCTTTAGGGTGAGAGCATTTCAGTGCATTATTAGTCATCATAAAGGAGAATATACTTTAGTCTGCATTAGAGTCACGGTCTGTATTACAGTTATAGTCATGAGACTTTTAATCACTGTCTTACTGATTTTTTTTAATAAAAATATTAGTTTACATTACTGTTAAATTTCCTTAATTATTTGCTATAATTGTTATAGGGAATATTACCAGCTTGTGCTATTCATTAGGAAAAATAGTTCCTATTCAGTGTAATCCAGGGTGATGTTTTCACCAGACCCTTGTTTCCACATTAAGATTGTGAGCTATATGGGGCCTTAAATACTCAGGTAGAGAAGACTCCGCAGCAGGGGGAGTGCAAAGGCAGCAGGGGGGATGTGGCAGAGATGCTTTGGGGAGTTTGAGGTGCACAAGGATGCAGCTCAGGCCAGGAGTGATTTGTAATGGCTTAATGACTGACATTAATGACTTATATTTATCATAACTGCTCTGCACTCCCATTTACTAGGCTTGTGGCTGCCTCTGTTCTTCAGCAAGGAGTGCTTGCAGAGATAATTTTGACACTAGTAGATGCCTGGTAGCAGCGCACCATTTGAACTTCTCTGATCTCCTCCCGAGCAGGGATAACTGGCCGAGGGAGCACTCTGCAAACAGAGCTCTGCTGCTTCCAGTCCCACAGGAAATTTGTTCAGAGCTGTCTTGTATCACAGGGTGCAAGCGTGTCTTCGGAAAACCAGCACGGAATCTTTCTGTGTCATTTAACAAAATAGTGTTCTTGCTATTTAAAGGTACCAGATATGGTCTCCAAAAATTTTCAAACCTTTTTTTTTCAACAGCGGAAAATTTTTCTGCCACTTCTATGTAAGGACAGGATGTTGTAGTTCCCACTAGTTTTCATTCCTCAGCTGAGGCTGCTGGAGAGTGGCAGTGGGTAAGACGAGGACAACAGTTGACTGAGAACTGGATGGAAGCCACCAGCTCACATCAAATACACCATCAGACGGTGACTTGTCAAGTCAGGCCATAGCTGATCCGTCTCATATCACGGTATCAAGTCCCTGAGCTACTTAGACTCAGTTGAATAAATTCTATGGGTACCTGTCCTTGTTTGTTTCTTGATGCTGATCCTCTGTCTAATTTGTCACTGATATTAAAGCAATCTTTTGCATACTTAATTACTATTTAAATTAATGCAACTTATAAGTCTATGTCATCTTTTTCTGTTTTCCAGACACGTCCCAAATAGCTGGGGGATACTGCCTTCACATCTACCTTTCTGAAGCCATGACAGAAAAATGAACTTATCTATCGGAACTCTGGTAAGAGGCTTCATTTCTTTTGACTTTTTTGTTATGCTGGGAAATCAAGTCCTTAAATCAGAACACCTCATTTATCTCACAAATTAGATTGGCTTCAGCACAACCCAGTAAAGAACATCTGTGGCTACACCAAATATGCTATTAGTGTATGAAACAAATGAAGGGACTGTACGTGGTATTTAATTTGAGAGAATCCTGTAGTGCAGTTATATTTTTTCTAGTGCTAAATATAATAAAGTATGTGATTGTTTCAAGTACGTGATGTACTTAACTCTTCTTTTTTGCTGTAGCATCCGTAAAGCCCAAACAAGACAAATTATTCTCTGAAGGTTAGAGAGCTTCTTGTATTTGTGTTACCTGTGTACATCTGAGAATTTCTTCCTTGGGAATATTAGAATCTATTTTAAAAATAAAATTATTTGAATCTGAGCTGGTTCAAGTCCTCCACAAAGGCCCAGTAGTAAATCTATTTTATATCTCTTCTTTCTGAAGTACAGATGATCTTACTTGAGATGCTGAGGTAGCGCAAGAAATTTCATGTCTTTCTCTTTTGTCTGCTGTATTTTGAAATACAACAGGGGAGAGCATCCTGGGCTGATTGCGATTATTTAATCCCTCAAAGCAGTTTGTTAACAGGGGCATTGTTAGGACTCATATCTAGTAATTTCTGAAGGGCGTCATCAGACAATGCCTTTCAATATTTCATGGTTAGGGAAGTAATCTGAAACCCGAGGGACTCAAACACTTGCATTGACTGAAGTCCTTGGACTTCGGTAGCTGTTTTCAGAGGCAATGCAGGAGAAGCAGGCAGAGAATTTAGGGACAGCCTATTACTGTGGTAGAAGATTACACAAGATTTTCAAATTTTATGGGAGGCCATAGCTAGTTAAAAGAAACATGGAAAAAAGAAAAGAAGGAAATATGAAGAATGCTGTATTCATTACATGGTGGGTGGGTGTCTCACGTGCTTTGTGGGACAACTGGCAATACATAAGTGAAGATGAAAAATAGATGTCCTGGGGTCATTAAAAATTACTGGAAGTGGGTTTCCCAGGAGCCAATTGGGAAAGATGGGAATGTAGGGAGAAATACACTTAAATATGCTCACTTTAAAGTGATGGTGGAATTAAATGGACTGGGTTGAACTTTGGTGACAGTTTCTGGCAAGAATATTGAAGCCAGTTTATAAAAATTGAGGTCAAGGAGCTTCGGTTATATCTTACACGAGTGAATAGAAAATATGACGCTGTAACCTGCTGAACCACATGGATTAGGTAATATATATATGTCTATAAACTCATGGCTAATCGGTGGCTTGGAAAAGATAGATGGTGTTTTAGGAAATTCAGTTTAAAGTGCACCTACAATTGAAACTAAGCAGTAAAGTACAGAACCAGAGGGGATAACACTGTTGTAAACTACGCTACTGAAAGTTCACTGCGATTGTTGGGAACTGGACCATAAAATGACTGAAAATAGGCACCATATTCTTTCAGCTTCAGACACCAGTAGCTACCAAGCCCTTTCCAGGCAAAGAATATTGTCAGGAATCTGTGATTAAGCTCAATTACTGCCCAGGCAGCTTTACCATCTGGAGGGAGGGAGGGAGGGAAAATCTTTCATTCTCTCAACTTGTGCATCTCATTTTGGAGTTGGGAAAATCTCAGCCAATCCACTGTGTTCAGTAACTCAGCTGCTTCCAGCTGGTTCTGTTTTCAAAGTTAAAACTAGAGATAATTATCTTACTTATCATTAATATGTTTATCTAAATTTTAAACCAATGCATTTTAGGGGGATGTAGAGGAATTTCAGGGCAGGAAATGTATGTTATCTTTCTTTTTTAATCTAAAGATGTAATAATTTTTGAGGGTTCTGATAGGTTGATCCCGGAAAATTAAAAAGTGCTGCCCTTCTGGCAAGGTGTGTTGTTTTGGTCATTCTGAGGGTGACATTGTGCAGAGCCAAATCCAGCACTATGGTCCCTGTGCTGGCGGTGGGGTGACATCCTGGAGGATTCCACCCAAGGCTCTTGCTGTCCTGCTGTAGAAACTTTTAACTCCTTTTAAGCTAAAATTTGAAACTGGCCTTTTGGGATAATGAATTTCAGTCAAGAGTATCCCCTGTCCTTGCCTCCTAAAAGGGCTATGTGAAATACGTATGAGCACTCTGACCGTGTGCCCTCTGCTTCACTTTCTGCTTATAAGTTTCTAATAAGATTCGACATAATATTACAGCAGAGAGTAGAAGGTATTCAAAACCTGCAGAGAGAAAATCCTGGGATGAATAGTTTGAGGATAGATGGATGCAACAGGAAGGAAGGGTTTGACAGGTATTTTAATATAAATTTTCATGAGTTGCCACAAAACCTATTTCTGCTTTTGAAATGCAACAAACTGAACATATAAAATACCCGCTCCGTGATGATTGTCATATATTTACTGGGTTTTATTAGTTTGTTTCTGATAGCTATTTTGCTTAGTTTATCTACGCCTTTGGGTGAATTTGATTCCTTTGCTTTATTGCATTTGCATTATTTTTATTAAATACATTTATTAGAATAAATTTAACAGCCACAGCTGAGACCGTGTTCAGGTCTATCAGGGCTGAAACCTTGACACCAGTGCTAACAAGCCTTTTTCCAGACTGCTATGAGTGAAGTTCACCTTCATTTTAAAGGCTTTGTAAAGGCAGTATCTAAACTGCGGGATAAAATCGTCAGGGTTTTTTTTCCCCCCTTTCTTAAAAGAGCCTGGGGACTTGGGATCACATTCCCAAATAGAAAACTATAAGGCTCCTGCCTGAAGTGTGGCTTCAAGTCCATCTCTGCTGATCTTTGAAGCTCTGTGCCAGTGAAGCAGGAGGTGGATTGTCACCAGCAAAGGTACTCCCTGGGCAGGGTTCTGGAGCCTGGTGCTCGCTGCCATGGATTTTATTCATCGAGGTAGCTGGGAAACAATCAGGGTTATGAGCAGAGTAGAAAGGAATGGCTGAAATGAAGAGAGAAAGTGCTTTGTCATGTAAGAGCGGTGCTCAGCCATGAGCCTTTCTGCTTCTCTTCCATGTAAGTGACTAAGAAACAGTGGGGAGCCCCATTACTTCCCTCTATGTGGGCTACTTTATCTTCATAAATGGGAAAGGGGCCAGTACCAGATTGCTATTCTCCTGCTATGCAGGAGGGCAAGAGGTGGACAAGCAAGCATGTGAAAAATACTGAGTCTTGATGTTATTTTTCATCCCTCTATGTAGATTTATTTGCCGATGTTTCTGCATTTGTTCAACTGAGCCACAGCACAAAAAGGAAAGCAAGCTGCTAGGGAAAGAGCCAAAACTGTTTTCCACTGAAAGTAGGAGATAGATTATAAGACCATACTTTGATTTTTTATTTGCTGGCTGTATGACACTATCCTGTTAATATTTTTTTATAATATTTACCTGTTAGTAAAAGGGCTACGGACAGTAGTTCAAGTTTCTAGTCTGCATGGCAGCTGTGTTGAAAGTACAGCAGCAGAAATTGTTCTTGAAAAATATTTCCAATTTTTTACCAACAGCAAACAAGCTTTTATGCACTGATGGTGTAATATGAACTAGTCTGAGTTATGAGCACCTCTCAAGAAAAAAGCAGATCCTGATAGCACTATATTTTAATAACGATACTTTCCTTCCACTGTTGAAATGAATTCCCCCTAGTTTTATATTTTTATTGCACATTCTCTCGCAGCTGAGAGAATATCAGTGTTCTGCCCAATTCAGCTTTAGCAAGGTCATCACTTCCAAACTTGTTATATTCTATTGTATCTTATATTAATCAATGCTGGTAATAAGAGATATTTGGATTGAATGAACAAGCTGTTTATAAACCTTGAGAAACTTTCAATTAAAACATTTAATCTTCAGGATGCACAACCAGCTATCTCTCAAAAGATAAAGACATGAGAAATACGGGTTTAATATTTTAAAATTCTCATATCTTCTTGAGTTGTTCCTTGTTCTTTGTGGTTACAAAGGCTCTTTATGAAAAAAATAAAGTTGGAGCTTTCTGTCAGTAAAAGATATTTTCAATGTAAAGAACAGTATTGAAATAAAAGGAAAGAAAAAGAAAATAAGTTGACTGTAGGGAGATAATGGCAGTGTTTTAGTCTATTTGTGACTGTTAATCAGATATATTTACTTTATTGACCAAATGACGCATTCCCATTTTGTGTGTGTGTGTGGTATAATGGTAATGATGGTCCAGCTGCAGGTGAAGGAGTCAGGCTGTGCTCTGAATCCCTTGCGTGGAGTGAGAAATAATCCACTTGGATCACAGAATCACAGAATCACCTAGGTTGGAAGGGACCTTCTAAGATCATCTAGTCCAACCAATGAAAAAAAAAAAA